>CM023201.3:13675654-13862774 GCA_004115045.4 Sinella curviseta | reverse complement strand
GACGGCGTCCTGGTATATAAAATAATGTCGTAAATACGTGTTCAATTAATGAGACATCGAAACTGTTATTGAGTAATTCAGAATGGTATGTATCACTTCAAGTGCAGTCACTCTATAAGCATCATTGTTGTGACCTTGACTTTCCAGAGATCTATTAATTGCTGGGAATATTTTGAAGAAAGGGATGCATGATGGCAGAAAAATGAAATTAAAATTGGCTCTAGAATTACGACAACATTTGAACACGAATTATAATGAATTGTTAATATTGATCATGGAGCCGAAATAACGAAAAACTTCAAGATGACAATATCAGAAACATACAAGGTATGTTTTCTATAATAGAGGAAATCAAACAGAGCTTTGTATGCATTTTAAACGTGTATCACTCCAAAACTGCTTCAGCCACTGACTTTTGTGTCACCTGGGATGAAATATTACAAAATTAGTTTAAATCTGAAGTTTTATTATTAGTCATAATTAAGATATCTAGGATATACAATATGCATTTCCTCATTAAAGTATAGTATCACGGACGGGAGAATGTATGGCTATGTGCAGCTATAATATCAAATCCTCATATTATTCGTTCTAGCAAAAACAAAGCGAGACAAAAAGAAAGTCCAAATAGCCATCCGGCAAACAATGTTAGTATACTTCCTGAAAGCACAAGTCCTTCTTCAAGTTCCCTCCGCACCCCGCTTCGTTCAGTTACTAATTTCATTGCTTCTATTTGATCTGCTGCCCATTGATCGCTGCCTGGTCCGCCCTTCAAAAGCTGCAACCTTTTCCACATATTTATCCACTGACCAGCGATACCCATTTCTATCATCCGTCTCGCACGTTCAGGAACCAATGGATCCGCGATTTTCGTTACGTGCATTCCACTCCAAGTACCAGCATACACCTCCTTCCCAATGCTTACATCGTCAAACGGAACACGGAAATTGTTGCGTAGCATTACCGCATGCTTGTAAACCAATTCTTCGCTCTCAAACACCGCCCCAGTTTCTTCACATGCCGTCAATAAAGTCGACGTGTGATTGTAGACACGAAGAATGTTGGCCGTCAGGTTGACCACGTTTTGCAATAGCGCGCCCTCGAGTCTTTCGGATATAATAGGAGGTAATGTAGTAGATAAGCCGTGAGCCAAATTACTTAAGAAAAGCGGATTCGTGTACATTTTATAGCTGTTGTTCAGGAGGTCGTCAAACGTATCAAAAGGTATCGTCCTTAGCGGTGCGGTAAGCATGGTAATATTGTCGCCCTTATAAATGTTGCTTATCAGCAGCGCGCTGATTATTAGAACTCCAAATACGAAGAAATTACTTAGCAGTTTATTTTCTATCCTTCCAACAAATGACTGCCCTTGCTCCACCAAAATTCCTATACTAGACAGGAGTATCGTTCCGAATGAGTTTATCAGCTGGATGCCATACGAAACGAAAATACATGTCCACGTCCAAATATCAAATGCACTGGTCAAATACTTGAAAGCCAGTATTCCTGTGTAGCGCCTCGGCCCGCATGCAATAAAACGGAAAGGATAAAAGTGAAATGGTATCAGCAGATCATACTTGGGAACTCCAAAATCCAGATACCTCAACGTTGGAATTCTGGATACGAAATCAATGTATTCAACATTTGTACATGGGAACGTGTGTGAGGAATGGTAACTTGTGTAGTTTGGGAAGAGAATGTGACCAAGGGAGAACATTAAGTAGTATATGTCCCGAAAGTCTTGTTTCCTGCTTTTAAAATGTAATTCAAGGTTGTAGTCTTGAAATCGCAGTAATTCATTCGCCGGAAAAAATTTATACGGTACAAGATACAACAGTGTGCCTGCATGGTTGCGAGTGGATTTTCGTCCTTCAATGTATCGCTGCAAACCTCCATGCCTAGTATCTAACGAGGACGTGGCTACACTTTCAGGAGCTAAATATCTACAGAGGCTGCAAAACTTGCATAAATAATACAAACGTGTTCCTGGCTCATCTCTCTTCTTGCCAACCTGCGCAACCAAAAGTTCTACAAGGATGGGATATCTGAGAATTGCTTCGACACGAAAGCGTTGCTCATACAAAGCAAAGAGATAGGAATACAAATTTAGCCACGGAGAGGTTGCAAAAGAGTTTTCCGCATTATTGTCACGTGGCGAAATAAGAATGCAAAACCGTGCGTGTGGTCGATCTTGAAAGTGGTTTGCAATGTTCTCGTCGTATGGTTCCCGTTTTGGTACTACAAAGTGAATATAACTCTTTGGTAATTTGAGTATGTAAGTTTTATCATGCTTGTATACGAACGATGAATTATAGTCGCTGGGTGGAAATGTGTAGAACTGTGCAGTGCAATACCAATTCTTGTTACGCGTTGTAAAATCCACGTCATTGTTTTCTCCTGCGATGTGACGGCAATATCTGTATAGGTGATTGCCATAAGCACAATCGTACTTTGATGTTACTACCGGAATTGGAAGATCAGGCATGTCAATGTTCTTGAAGTTAATCAATTGAATTAAGCAACGGTCGAAATGTTCGACTAGTTGGCCTATGCTTCTGGCATAAATCTGATCCGCTATTTGTAGTTCACCTACGTTTAACGCAATGAAGGATCCAAATATAATCAGGAGAAGCTGAAGTTTCCCCATTCCTTGTGATTGCTTGGGTGACGTCTGCTTTTAAATGCAAGGAAATCAATTTTATTCGAGAAACGTTAAATTTTGTTCATGGCTACGTTCGAGATTAGCTGAATATAGTCGTACGTGTTACGTTGGTTACGACTGTTTGCCGATTCTTCTTTGACATTGGGCATCACATAATTTGTAATCATTATAAGCAATCATTATCATGCAGAATACCAATTAGTTTTGCAGGCAAATTTAATTTCATTTGAAATGAGGGCATATTCTTCAGTTGTTAATTCAATTTTCAATTTGACGAGTTCTTACAATTACGAAATGGTAAGCTCGACGTCACCTACTTTTTTTCCTCCTGTAATTCTATATTCGCTTTGCTATTCTAATTTTTACAAGAGGACTTCAAATACATAGTGATGGAACTTTTGAGAATCGCCGACATCAACAATACCTGAGTTCGTCAGTAGTCGTAAGTTTTTAAGAGGATGAAGCTTGGGTTTTATGGACGGCTAAACACGTTTGCATAAATTCGGTTGGAGCGTAAATCTGCAAGATCGTCATATGAAGACACAAGTGATTATAAAACGAGTGGAAGCAAGTAGAGTTGACAGAGTGCTTTGTGCCATCCGTTGAATTCACTGCTAGCTCAAGAGTACAACGTGCGCCATTACACGTGTGCTGACTCCAAGTTCAAGACACTGACATGCACGTGGAAACTAATTTGGTTGACTTACGTGTCCCACTTGTCAATAAATGTCCACAATGATGATGCGGATAGATAAATTATACTGATATGTTGAAGCATACACGAGCTTGCTGAAAATACATAAATACATTATGAGTACAGTGGTTTTACGTTGATTATAGAACTCAGGTGTTCTGTCAGCTTATCACATCTACAGATAAACGGTTTAACATTTCACATTTTGTACAGATTTGATGTTTCAATCTTAATATAGAAACATACTGCAAAACATGACTTGTGGCGGAATGCAACAAAAATATTTCTTGATATTTTTATTAATTTTTGTAATTACGACTGATGTGTTTGCAGTCGACACCACCATACGCAAAACCGATGGTCGTCATTTCGATCAATATTGGGATTTTATTGGCTTGTTCTCCAGCTGCACATTTCATTTCATTCGAGACACAGAAGGTCGGCTGGATTTATTCAATAGCGTTCTCCATTTCTGTTTGAAACAAAGTCGAGAACATGGTTATTGCGTGAGCGTTCACAACACGTATCGCATTTCCAAAACTGCAATTGTAACTATCCAAACCATATTTTATCCCCATATACCCTCAAATTAGATACGCCAGCAGTAAATGCATAATTCAGTTGCCAAGCGTTCCACCTTTATTACATATCTTTCATTGTGACCTGGAGAGAAGTTGCAACATTACAATGAACTGCTTATCTTCAAAAGCTTGAAATGCAGCTGATATTTACCGTAATGCATTGTAAAGAATATGAAAATGATGGAGCCATTACCACTAAGAAAGCTAAACACCAGACATTGTGCAATGAAGGGCATTTTCTGTACAGTAAGTAAATCAAACGCACATCAAAATGAAGGAATTGTGGGTGACATTTAAATATACAAGTTCAAATCGACACGGCTGACCTTAGCCAATTAATTAAGACCTAAATTGTAAATTCCCCCAATGTGGCAGTTCCACGTCTCACGTTGGCTCTGCCACTTCAATAATGCAACTGTGTAATTTAATAGATATAAATTAAAAATACTGCCGTAATAATGTATGTTGAGTATTGAGTGCAAAATATATGTGCAATAGAACAGACGGCCAAAGCAGATCGGCATGTTTTAATGGAGAAATGATTGTTATTGAAAAGAGTTAAAACGCAAACTTTGTTTCAGAACAATTGAAAATGACGTTTGAAATTTCTATCCATTTGACAGTTCAACGGTATTAATCTGTTGTTGTCATCCACCTAATTTGCACATATGTGAATGATTTTCCTTATGCATTGTAACTGAGAACATTTTATGTTATGTTGATGATATGTTTGATATTGCATATTCCAAAAACAATTCCTCCTTTCTAGCAAATGCCTATGTATGTTTAATAAACAAAGTCAATCCATATTTTATTTCACACGAACCAGAACCTCTTCTGGAGTCTCATGTCTACTCTAACCATTTCGAACATGTATACGTAAACGACAGCTGCAACGCAGTGACCGAGCAAATGAAGTTCAATTTCATTTTTAATGGTCATGTTCAAGTTTTGTTAAATTCAGCGTCAGCATGGAGAAGCTGAGACTTTGCATGACTAAGTTAAGACTCCTGTTCGATAATATCAAGAGAACCTGGGTTTCTGCATGGTCCCACTCGTACAAGGAAATGTTCAACTGCAGAGTACGTAGTTTGCAATTTTTCACGTAGTTTTCACGGTACATTTTGTCAATCGTGCGTACTATCAGCAATTTGCGTATCCGAATTAAACATATTTCAATGTGTTTGCAGCTATTGCCCTCGCTTGTAGAATCACAATTCTGTTGAATGTGTCCTAATATTAGCGCCAGTCGAAACTCGCACTGCTTTCAGGCACGGTGGATATATGAAGTATAAACATGAATAAGTTTATGAAGCAAATTATTATGCCATTTTCAAGCTTTAAAATTTAATTTGACATGTACATAATTTCAAATGCAAACTCACAGCTGGCATTTATACTTCGCGACATTTAACATCAATATTATATTTTAACAACATTGGTTATAAAATTAAATATTCACATTTTCACGTATCCTTTCTACAAAGAGATTGCAAAATTCGACCAATCCGACAAACAGAACTTATGTGTTGCCCACCCGATTACATGAATGGTGAAATAATTGATGATATCGACAAGTGTATGGATGGAAATGGAGGTGCCTTTCAACTTTCGCATTAGTTCATCAAGCAGGGCGTATTATAACTACCAAAGGACTGCCTTCATCACAGACATATTACCAAGTTCGACGGGTGAAATACCTTATTCTTATTGAAATTATCGACGGTGGTGTAAGTAAATAAAAATGGCGTAATTAGAATTTGGTTCAATGTTTGATCTTGCCACGAATAAATGTTTTCAAAAGCATGGCCACCTTATAAAACACCATTTGACTTTTCACACTTACAGAACACCATTTGACTTTGCTCGTGTCGTTCCTTGATCTAAATCACACTTGCTAATCAGTCCAACACAAAGCTGCATGGATAATTTTTAAAATAAAATACAAAGTGAAATAAAACTTTGGGGTAAGTTGAAGCTTGCTTGATGATCATCGCTAACAAACCAATTAGTCCCACAAATCATATATTCATGAAATACACAATAATCATTAAGTCGACATCATGTGTATTAAGGTAGCGTGACTATACTGACAAAATCCAAAAGAAATTATCTTGTATATAGGAACAGTGAAAACTAAAATTGAAATTGATTATTGATCCCAAAAACTAATTATGACATAGCCAAGGGAGTACTGCAACTCAGGAAGATTTAGAAAACCTCTAAGCCATCACGAATAACAATTATAAGCTGTCCGAATTTCATTATAGACGCGTGAAATAAAATCAATCAAATTTGTCTCGATATTTAATGTTGCCTGAGTTACTTAACTTCAGTCTGCTCAGAAGTTCAGCAATTCAGAACACGACAACAGAATATAAGTAGTTTAAGTGAAATTTAAATTTAATTTTAACTGTAACAATTATTTACTGAAACTGAAATGTTTCCTACGACCGCATCAAGACCACTCCGTAAATAAATCAAAATGAGTCCAAAGTTAAATTGGCAGTGGTATAACCCACCAGAGGATTGCCTACCCGTGACCTACTGTCTGGACTCGAGTCTTCACGGATTAAAACATATAGCCCGAAAGGAGCGCCATGTTTCTGAGCGACTGTTTTGGCTCGCAGCTTTTCTTGCATCCGTGATTACCGCAATTGTTCTGATATGGAGAATGTGGAAGGACTACAACAATATGCCTATCGTCACAGTCTTAAATCCCAGAGAAGTCAAGCTGGAGGAGATTCCCTTTCCAGCTGTGACCGTATGCAATGTAAACGTCATGAGCAAGTCATTGCAATCTGAGTCTCTCCGGTAAGTCATTTTATATTCTTATGTGTTGTATATTTCATTCTTCAATTCCGTTAAAAAAAACTTTTGTGAAATTAGGAAATTTGAGAGCACAATTGCACAAAGTTTCTGGTGGAGTCTAATCAACCCGGAATATTGGCAAAAGGATATGGGGCAATATTATGATTTATTGTTTATCCACGAGTACGCTTTGTCATTTATGCGTCGCGTATTGTTGGACTCGAAATGGAAGGATACGTCCAGTGAACCACAAATGCATTGGTTGTACGGGGATTTAAGCACATTGAAGGGTTACATGAATCCAGCGCAAACACTTCTAAAGGTGGCACAACCCTGTGATAAAATGATACTAAGCTGCACTTGGCTAGACGAGATACGGAATTACAGTGACCTCTTTCAACCCATTGTAACAGATCATGGATACTGCTGTACATTCAACTCAATGAATATATCAAAGTTTGTGAAACAATGTTATATGAATCTAAAGCATGTTGATATCCGTCTGTATCTCGTTGGTTAAGTAATATAATTATTGAAACAATTTGACAGAAATTTCAGCTATATTGGAGCCGACAAACTCGATCGTCATGGTGACTCGAATACCGAGTACTTGGACTACGAGACGCTATTGTTCATGGGGAAGGCAAAAGACCGAAGATATCCTGAAAGACAAAGAACGGCTGGAAAGTCATCTGGATTGTCGTTCCTCTTGGATCCAGATTTGAAGAATTACTTCCCTTCCGATACTGATTCGATGGGATTTGTCATGGGTATTAACGTCCCGCTTGATTTTCCCCGAATGAAAGAGGACGTCTCGGCGATTCCAATCAACTCTGAGGTTTTCGTTGGCGTTCGTCCAGAAATTACAATGTCGGACAAATCGATAAGCCACTTTCCTCCGGTAATGAACTGCTGCTTTAAATATAAGCAATGTAGTTGCATTTTCTCATTTCTTTCCTATTTACCCTGTTCAGGAAAAGCGGCAATGCTACTATGGTAATGAATATAAGCTTGCTCATTACACAATGTACACCATCTCCAACTGCAGGACCGAATGCGTAGCTCGGAAAATGCTGGACAAATGCAGCTGTGTACTTTACTATATGCCCCGTAAGTACATTGTTAGCGAGATGACGGACATATGTATTTGAAAGTATAGCAATCCTTTGATTGATGTGACTTGTTTCGCAAATCAGGAAACCCAGAAGACACTCTCTGCTCACCGTTCAATTACAATTGCTCAAGCGATGTGCAAAGTATAGTCATTTCATATATTTTAACTTATTACTAGTACCCATTGCCGAAAGTGAACTCTATTACAACCAACGTTACATAATTTTGTATATGCTATTTCAGAAGCTATCAACAGAGTAGGTCTGACCACAATCTGTACCGAGTGTTTGCCTACATGCACAGAAATGGATTACCACGAACAAGTGACTTGGCTACCACTGGTGAAGGGGAAAGCGGAAGAATTTTACCGCCACATTACTAAAACGTAATATTAAATACACCTTAACGAATTATTAGTTTTTATTGTCCTATATTCAAGCGTATATTTCATCCAACGAAATGCATTGTTTAAAGCCCAAACGGAAGCGACGCGTCCATTGTCCACGTATACTTCAACACAAACTCGGTATATCCAAGGTTGCGGAAGGTTGTGACGACTGTACCGGAACTATTGTGTAAAATCAACGTGGCATTTAACAATAGAATTATTCTTAGAAAATTGTGGGCATTCAATTGTGTTTCGTGCTATCGATTACAGCAAACGCCGGTGGCCTGCTAGGACTTTGCCTTGGATTCAGCGTGTTGTCATTTCTGGAAATATTCTACTACGGGACCATACGTCTATTTTTTAGATGGTTCAAAAGACAAACCGCAAGGAACTGTAATATAAGCCCTGATACTACATTGAGCAATCCATTAAACGTCAGAAACCAGGGAACCATTGTCTCTACGAAATTGAATCTGCCGACACTTATCAAAAGGCTGCGTACCAGAGCAAGAAAATCTCAAGGATTCGTATCCGCGACAGGAAGAAAGCGGCATGAAAATGATTTGTTTCAAGTCACTGTCAAAAATCCTTAGAGCTTAGCACGTTTCAATGATTGCAGAATTATTCATATTCTATCGTGTAAGGGGTGTCCGGCAGCTGGATAAAATATGTTGAAGCACATATGTATTTGCACTATTATGTCTACAGGTGAAGCAGGTCCTTTTGGTGGAAACATGAACTGCATTAAGCATAACATTTCTTAGTACTATGTTTGCCTCATATATTTCAGTAGTAATGCAGAAAACATGATATAACATCTGCTGAAAATAAAATCTTTTCGGGCATGAATGATAATGAATTCAATAAATAAACGCAGCTAAGCACACCTCTGTCATCCCATTTTTTGGCTTTCAATGTATTGAATTGAAACAACAAAATAAATTAGCAGAATAAAATGCACATTTGAAAACAAAATTTATCAATAAGATAATGCAGTAAATTAATTGGAGATAATGACCAAGCACGGACTTGAAATAAATAAAGTGTCTCCCGAATGAATTGATTTTCAGGAAATGGCAAAATGTGTTCCTGAAAATGAATACGTATTGCTTTCCAGGAAATTGTAATTGTTTGTCAGGAACAATGACTCAGATGTTTGAAAGCATTTTTGTCTGAATGTTTATATTCAAGCTCAAAATATAACACGCACAATTACGCATGCGCCTATGTCTTATAAATCACTGTAAATAAATGACTTGCACTTGCACAATTTTTCATTTCCTGACTCGATAGTCTGCCCAAATGTAATCACTGCGTTCCCCACATAACAAGCTTATTCATGTAGTAAAAACTCTACAATTTGTGGTTGATACAATTTTGACTAGAAATACTTGCGTATCCATGGAATGTCTTTATTGCTTACCCTTTTCCATAATTACCCTTTAACACGTTCTAAAAAATGACGCGTAATAATATAATAGGCAGATAAGTTTGTGAAGAACGCCAAACTGGCATGCATAGCATGTACTTTATCTAATTGCATATATTTATTTACTAGGAATGCCAGCTAGCTACAGCTACGCTTAGCAAAGTTTATGAATTATCATTCGCAATAGAAATCGAAAATTTATCCGACTTAAATTTATACATGTCTCAGCGCGCCCTCGATCCCAGCATTTGTCTCCGCCGCTGCATATGCCAGATTGCATCCCGATTGCGATTAAATTAGCTAACTATTTTGATTTTTATAAGAGTTGACATTTTTATTCCAGTGAGAATACATATTATAATTTACAATTCTCGACTCTTCTGCACCAGAAAATCGTTAGTAAAATTAAAATAAAATCAAAAGAAATTGAGCTTAACGTACATACTAATAATACGATAAATTCAACGACAACTTATCGGTGTTATATAGGCTGCTATCTTCACAGTGCTGGCACACAAAGTTCGTATTAAAGCTTTCTGTATTTGTGGTTTTTGATTTTAATGCATAATCTCTAACACATACATTTCTGGGAAACTGAAATTAGCAGTGAACTTTGCAGTTACATCAGTTCATTTATATTGAGCACATTTAAAATTCATTGACCCCCCCCCCCCCAAAAAAAATTGTCTCTCCGATTTTGCTCATATTTATCCATTCATTTGGTAGTCTGATGAAACTGCAAAATCGGCCTCCTACGGCACTGAGGTGTGCCAGCCCCATATGTATGTTTTGCCTATTTGCCAGATTTGATAGGGCTATCTTTCTCCATTAGCACATTTTTGATTTATCTAATACTATGCCCGCAATGAATTCCAACTCTCAAAATTCCTTCCCAAAAAAGTTCCAATATTGACTACATTCAGGCTTTGTTTATAGCGTTCACAGAAGACACAGGATGAATGTACAACACGTTTCGGAAATCCAATTCCAAGGTCTTCAAAACATATATCTTGAAAATGTGCAGCGCAATAATACAACGTTTTCACAGCTCCTCAAAAATGTGAGTTTTCGCAAATTTCCGAGAACCGGAAAATGGGCAGATTTTTAAACTTTGACGGCCGGCAACTTTCGACTTGTTGGCAAGATCAAAAACGACAAAAAATGCACCCCGTAATTTTAGACGGAGATTCCAAAATGCCCTTAACATTGGGAATCGGACCACACCACACCTCCAAGAGATATCCACAGATAAAATTTAACATAGGCAAAAACAGGCATATGGGGCTGGCACACCCCAGTGTCGTAGGAGGCCGCTGAAACTTTGCATTTTGCGGCTTCATCAGACTACCAAATGGTGGCGTATATATAAGCATGCGTAAATAAATGCGAGCGCGTAACATCGTGCACGAAACACGCAACAACCAGCTCCAAAGAAAACAAAACGTACGTGCCAAAAAAACCGATTCGATGTAAAAACACTTTACAACAAAAAGTAATTTTGGCATCTCACCTGCGATATTATGGGATGACATAATATGCTTTCCATATTCAATATTGGATTCTGTTACAATACTAATCCTAGGTGAAGGGAGAGTTCTGCCTATTTCAACGCGAAAATATGAATTTTTGTCGTGGTGTATGGGATATGAGTGTAGGTATGTGTGTGCACGCCCTGGCCAGATCCATTGTTTCAAGGTGCGAAATTGTCGATGAGAATAATTGTTTGAGGGAGGGAATGAAAGATTGACGGGTGGGCTGTGATGTCTTCCGATTCCGGAAGACTCGCATAATCTAATCTAATCTAGATTATGCTACGCTTCCTCCATCTACAGACATCACAGGTGACTACTGTGGAGTTGTTCAAAGGATCGACAATGAGCATAATGTATAGTTTATGCCAATTTCCATTTAATTGTCAACATATTTAAAACAACCATTAACTCGTGAGACATTTTGTAATACATACTTTCTTTACAGGTATTCAGATATAATTATTAGTATAAATTATATATTATTTAGAACAGCAGCCCCAAATTCATTACGCTTATCAATAGGTCTATTATAAAAATTAGCAAAGCAACGTGATATTTCGGACCAACCAACTCGCCGCAAAATTGAGTCGACTAAAAGCCCTGACCGTTCAGCCTTAGATGGTGATGCATGTTTAAAACTATGTCCCCGAAACACTGTCGTATCAACTGCAGCAAGATTTAAAACCTTACATAACCATCTACTTAAAGTCTGCGATGTGTGGTCGGTGCAAACTTAAAAATAACGATTTATCAGCACTACAAATGGACTGGGTTAAGTCTAAATATTTCTTTAAGGTTTGGACTACACATAGATTAGAATCTAAATGGTACGTAGGTAAAACTAAAACAACATTTGGGCGCTTATGCGTGGTACATTTCAGAACATTTTTCAAAATTATTTGAACCGGCTCGCCCCAGATAATATTCTCTATTTTTATACTTGCGAAACTCTGTACACGTTGAGCTGTAATTAATGCCAACAAGGCTACTAATTTATAACTTAATTCCTTAAACCCCAATTTATCATTTTGCCATAATTTCAAAAGGGTCAACACTTTGTTAGCATCCCAGGTCACTTGGTATCTAGCAGTGGGAGGCCTCAACTTACTGACTCCTTTCATAAATTTAATGACAAGTGGATGTTATCCCAACGAACACCATCAAATTTACCTAAAATAGATGATAATACACTCTTAGCTGTATTTATACTGGCATAGCCTAATTTCTTTTCATATATAACGGTTAAAAAACAGTACATTTTGAAGGCTTGGTGCCCAAACCGACACTTGGCGGCGTACTTAATCCATCGTTTAATATATATTTCATACTGGGCTGTTGTTGATTTCGATCTAGAAGCCATAATTATATTTAACACGTTACTGGGCAAGTTAAACCGAGTCATTGCTTCTTCGATACTACTGCTGCAACTAGCTTGACCTCCGGAGAAAGTGGGTGATCCTAATACGGACACCAAAGCAAATGTTTTCCACTAAAAATAGTCATTTCTGAAACAAACATATTAACAAATACTGGATACCAAGACTGCTTGCCAAAGCGGAACAACAACTGTGCCACATACTCTGTACTCAACAATTTTTTGCAAGTCACGGCCTACAAGACAGAATGGAGGAAAGGCATAAAAGCCGTCCTCCAAGGAAAAAGTGAAAGCATCAACCCCACTACTAGTTGGATCAGAGTGCCAAGAGTAGTACACTTTGCACTGACAGGTTTTGTGACTAGCAAAAAGATCAATTTGTGGCATTCCAAACACATGACATATTCTTTTAAAATGATCTTTCCCTAACATGAAACCGGAGGCATACGCAAAGTTCATACGCTCGCAAAACTGCCAAATCTCCTTCGTTATGGACTGACAGCCAGAAGACCGACATTCTCCAAAGTTATTAATGTGACACACTGCAGTTGTGTTGTCACAGCGTATTCAAATTCGATTATTGGGACATTTTACAAAGGTAGCTAACGCAAGTTTAACAGCCATCAACTCTATCTCGTTAATATGACGAGACGCCTCTTTAAGTGTCCATGCTCCTTTCATTTAAATCCGTTTGATATGGCTCCATACCCTGTAAACAAACTATCCGTCGTTACCTCCATGTTAAATTTTGGCTGCTTAATCGGTCTAAATGACGCGTCAATTTCTTCAATCCACCACAATAAATCACTTTTGGCTATATCTGATAATTTTATAAACTTCTCATAATCATAGCCTCCTCCTAAGGCTTTAACTTTTTCCTTCTCCAATTGTTTTGTATAAATGCTTCCGTAATTTACTGCTGGGCAAGCTGAGACTAAAGTACCAAGCACTTCAGCCAACTCTTGAATTTTAACGCGCTGCTTCGAAAGAATAGATAACCAGCATGTATAGATATTGTATAGCAAGAATAGATACTCTTTTTTAACGTTGGAAGACTAATTGTAAAATTGGAAGTGTCAAAAATTGAATTGAACCCTAAAAACTTTACAGTTTGAGAAGGTGTTAGCTGAGACTTTTCAAAGTTAACCCGCAACCCTAGGTGTTTATATAATTCTATAGTTTTAAAAATATTTTGTTCACATTCGAAAGAAGTTTTTCCCATAAGCAGACAATCGTCTAAAAATGAGACGGAGCAGAAACCCTGCTGACGTAAATGACTCAGAACAGGTCTCATTACTTTGGTGTAAATGTAAGGGCCAATACTTAAACAGAACGGCAAACATGTAAATTTATATAGAACGCCCCTCCATCGAAATTTTAAATATTTTTGAAATAAATATGAAATTTCACATGAATCGGAATGGAATGATAAGCGTCTTTTTGATCCACTACCGCCATAAAGTAACCCGGCTGTAGCATCCCGCACGCGGATCGGTAATCCTCCATCTTAAAATGGGGACAGTTTATGTATTCATTTAATCGCCTTAAAAACATTACCAGTCTTAAAGAACTATCTGACTTGGGGACACCACATATTGATGAGACAAACGGTCCTTCTTCGTGACTGGACATGACAATTGCTCCAGAGGCGAGAAATTTTTTAATACATTTTTTAATCTAATTCTAGTTCTTGTGTCTGACAAACGGGATGTGGCATAGGCTCAACGCTCTGGCAAGGTATGCTAACAAAAGGCAATTCAAGGCCTTTTATTGTAGTCAAAATAAACTTGTGGGTGGTTATTTTTCCCACTCTGGAATAAACTGCAATAATTGACCTGCCCTACTTACTTCCGTTACTGATGAAGTTGGAAATTCTTTTTCTGTGGAAACGGTTGTTGCTGCGCTCTGCTGTGTGACGGTTATTTCCACCCGCCCCTGTTCCACTGTCGCTGGTTGATGGGGCGATTCCAGTTTAAAGACCGTTCCATTGATGAAGTTGGGCCATTTTGTGGTACTGGATACGGTCGGCTCCTGACGTTCTTGCACTTAGCAAATCATTGACGAACTACCGCTACCGAAGATTTCAGCGATTCTTTGAGATCGTCCCCAAAGAGGAAATCGGTGACGGGAGTAGTGGCAGCGCAGATTCCAGCAAATTCCTAGTTGAGGAATGGTTTTACCTCAGAACGACGTTTGTGTGACAGTAACTGATGGCCATGCCCGAGTACGTTCGCTGCATTCTTGACCATCTATATCATTGGTCGTGGTAGATCCTTGCTCATTCCATCTTTGTTTTTCGCAATAAAATCAGCAATATTTGCTAGTGGAATCAGACCGAGGCTGGTGTATTGTTGCAGTTGCCGAAGCCTTAGATCTGCTACTCGTGCCTTGGTTGTCAAATGACTCTACATCTCAGGATTCATTTCTGGAACCTGAATGGTCTTGCAATTGTCTGGAACCTTGAGGTCAGCCACAAGCTTTGAAAATGTATCTTTTTCATTGTTCGTTTGACAGCTTTGTCAATACACTCGGCTACTTTGATAGCAGGGCCTATTTCGACGTCTCCTTCGACATATTTAAACGCTTCAGCCAACTCGGGGCCATTGTCAAGTGACGCTATATAAACATCAGCGTTTCATCCAAAATCTCTTTTATGGCTCTTCAAACATGGGCATCTAGCCTTTATTTGATAATTGTGTTTTTTATAATTGTTTAATGAATGGCTTTACCTCTGGAATTTAGTAAAATGTTGTCGACATATTCATTGTCGCTGTTGCGGGATTCATCATCAGACAAACTCTTTAAGACTTTCGAGCAGCTCATCATGCCTACTAACTGCAAGCGTTAATGTCTGGAGTTGAATGGCGTGGCTTGCAGGCACACCGTTAGTTTCCGCCATTTCTGTAAATAGACATTCAGTCTTTTGTCATTATCAAAATGTATGTGGGTCCCGCAGGATTGCCACTGGGCCGTAACCTATTCAATCTTTTATTCCAAATTGAGCGATGCTGGAAACTTGTAGTAGAGAACACACAAAAGAAAGTTATGTGTATGCATGCAGATCCATAAAAAAGATTCCCAACAGCAATAGATGTTTTTCATGTACAAATATGTATACTCTTCTCCAGGCAGGCAGCGGCAGGCACATCACTTGGCGGTAGGTACATTATGCTTGGTGCTATTTTTCGACAGCAACAAAAGCAACAAAGGAAAATGAACATGAACGAAGCCCACCAAACCAAACGAATTTATGCTGCTGTTGAAGAGAAACCACTCATCCAATCTATACAAAATAGCATGGAGAACAAGGGCAAAGTGTAGAATTTGATATAATAGCTTCAGGGCTCTAATTTTTCAGCTTGTGTCTACTACTGCTACTTTAGCCTACACTCCTCCCTATCTAGCAAACAGTTATATTATATTGGGCATTTTCCCACTAATGTATCCATTGCATCCTGGGGGTTTCTAGAAGAGAGCAACAGAAGAGAAAGAAATAAACACACTGCAGTATGCAGAGACTACATATGCGTCCAACAAACATTTGGACATCTTTAAATGGGCAATTTAACATAGGAAAAGCAGAACTTGATTGAAAATTATTCGGGATTTGGTATTAAAACATCACTACTCGTTCCTTTCTAGCAGATCAGTTTAGTTATATGCGTAGACTCACTTTACTTTATGTAATAATAATAATGATGGTGGTAGTAGTGCACAGCCGACTACAACATAAGTGTGTATAAATCTGTAGTAGTTAGTGGTAATAGTACCTAAATAGGAAGAGAAGAGAAAAACTTTTTACTCTTTCAGCAGAGAAGATGGCTGAATTCAGTATTTGAGTGCAACTTCAATTCCGAAAAAATTCTCCGAAGAGCTTCTCTCATTTCACAAACGTAAACATTTAATAGACTGAAAAGATAATACATAACTGATTCTTAACTGATGTAATAATTTGTTTGACGGCATTGAATGCGCAATTTGACCGTTTCCAGTACGTCTGTCCAATGTACTCTGGGTCGCTGGAAATAAACAAAACACATTATAGATTAAGTTTTTAGTAAGGGTTTTATTCAGTATGAGATTGAAAGTAAAAAAAGCTTAGATAATGTTGAAATTTTCTTACCTAGACCAGCTGACGTAGTGGTATTGGGGGACGACGAATGTTGCCGTTGGAATTCCGATTGAGCCCTCCGTTTAATAGCAATGAAGATTCCCCACCAGGTCCTTCGGAACAGAGCCAAAAAGGATCAGTATATGGTCTGCAATGTTGATCATATTGTTCCTTGATGAATGACCAGCTGCATGACCCATTGTGACCATTATCATATAGACTAGGTTCACCACGAATGCAGCAGCAAGGATTTTCAGTGGATCATTTCCTAGAAATAATAATAATCATTGAGTCCGTAAGACACACCAGCCAAACTATAAACAGAAAGATTATTATACATTGCAATCTTTATTTTCTATCGTATATTTATTAAAGTCACGGACCAGAATGCCGACACTAGTAAAATCCGATGAACTCTTTAAGGCCACGACTATCGGGAAGTATATCTCCCAATGGCTAAAATAAAATAGAAGAAGTTTATGAATATCACAAATTTTGATAACACCACTAAAAATCTAAAAAAACACTTTGTTCCAAAATCTAATATTTTTTACCCACCATATCTACAACCACGTGAGCTGCCATGATTATGATTTATTTCCGATTATTATCATGATTACGATATTTTCTTATGACTGGAAATGAGCGTGTTTGGCGAGAAAGTGACAAGTGGGTGCATAATTATTGTAATTTTATAGACAGAAAATCATAAACTGGAATGATATCAGTTTTCATTAGTTGTATCACAACAATAACATTAATTACTTACTGGTACAGGAACGTTTTAATTGTTTGTTGTTGTCTTTGTCAGCACACGGCCCCATTCTAGAAAACTGGATTTCTTTTGATATCTGCTGGATTTTAATCTTACAGCGACCTTGACCATACACTTCTACGAGCACAACGTTTTCCAAGTTGGATTTGAATGGATTTCAATATGAAAAAGCAGTTATTTGAGACAGAAATGCAGCATTTAATTAAAATGTAGTTACATATTCTGGGGCTGTTACGGGGGATGATGTGTCATAATATTTACATATACATATGAGTGTATGTATATCAAACTAAATGATCGCCACATTTTCTGCTGTCGGATTATTATTAAATTTTTGATCAGATCCGGAAATTGTCGTAAAACCAGAGTTCCCGCGGGTCCATTTCCCCGCAGTGGCTACTCCACTTATGATTCGTTCCCCACATGAACATCTTAAATGAAGGACATTGTTAATGAATGAACATCCGTTGTGTAATAATATAATATATAATATATATAGACAATATATAAACCACATTGATAAATATGTCCTTAGGCTTAGATCGGTATTCTAAGTTTCTGGGGAATCGTTAAACCCATCAAAACACCTAACAATTTAGGACCAAACAAATAGAACCAGTTGAAATTAGAATTAATGTGTGCATAAAATTGCTGTCGCACTCCCATACCATGTGCGTAAAACCTCACGGTGGTTTTAATCGGATGGTATTGGATGCTGAATACGAAATGTACCAGATTACAAAACACAGATAACAAATTACCCCGATTTAACCCAGATGATGCGTCTCTTGTGTCAACTTTATTACGGAATCTTATAAAATATCGCAAATACACAGCGTTCCCTTTATAGATAGTTTAAACAGTATAAGTTACGGGTGGATGGCATTGTGCCTTAATAGTATAGTTGTAACCTAAACATACTTCATCTATTACGGAAAGGGACAATGGCTGTTCGTCAATAATATTTCACGAACTAATAATAGTGTGGAGGGTTGGCAATACAGGTTGAATAGAACACTTGATGTAGTCCATCCACGTGTATGGAAATTTATCGGAACAGGAACAAAGTTTAAAGGAACAAAGTTTGGGAATACGAATATGTTGTATAAGGGCAGGATTAGGGGAGTCGAAAAAAATAAGGTACTCAGCTTTTAATGACCCCCTGACGAATATTACATCTAGCTCCTAATGAATATCTTGATTATCGCGTGAAAAATAAAATTTGTAAAATATGTCATTTTGTTTTGTAATAAATGACTTTGTAATCCATGTCATTTGTAAAAAGAACAAAATATAATTTTAATACGATAATTATTCTAGCTGAAGACTATTTTACAGTTAAACTATAAGTATAAAACTGTAAAGAACCCATCAGAGGCTAAGCCACGCGTGTTCTAGAGTGTGACGGTCACACGGGCCGGGCCCCGAAGGGGCCGGGCCCGTCTGCCACATATACATTTGAGAATACAGTCACTAATTATCAAAATAAATCCAGAAATTAATATATTTTGAAAAGTTGATAAAGATAAATATTAAATTAAATTAACTCATTAAATTAAATTAAATTAAATTTTTCATATTGGATTTCAAATAATTCGTGGACAACCGGGTTCTTTGTTTTGCCGCTGCAGCCAGTGAGTAGCCTCCCCACAAATCCCATGCGTCCTTAGGGTTTAAGCTGAAATTTTGCTTGTGCGCAAGTGTTTCCATGACAGATTTTTCGACAGTAGGTGGAACCTCGTCTTGTTTATACTTAAGTGGCTGGTCACATGATTTAGTGACTGCAATTATCTCTTTGTATTCCAGATCAGTGCTAACGTGTCTTCTATTCAGGTTGACTTTCGTATGGTAGCTTGGTGTTTCGGCAGATGTGTCCTCTAAATAAACTATTTTTTGGAACATGTTTCCAAGTAGGCACATATGACAAACCTTAAAAATGTCAACATACGAAATTTACTACGACATACAAATGTCCCGTTTGATAATATGCTCGACTAGTCAAAATGTCCCCAAATTTTGTATTTTTCGAAAATTGTTTGGTGAATTGTATTACATAGTCCGGGTTATTGTTCCAACTAGCTTCCTGAACTAACGCTTTGTTCTGGAAATCAGTTGAAGATATTCCTGACACGTATGCGTGCGCTCCACATTTTAGCCGTTGTGTAAACGCGTATTTAAAATTTGTATACCTGTGTAAATTGACGACAACGGAAAATACTTATTTTTGTTTCGAAACTTGCATTAGTATATTCACGTTATCTAGTGTATCCTGTTCAACTTTATCTGGTAAATCGTAATCCAGAAACAATTTCATGTGACAGTGGCGCAAACGACGAAATAATTTAGTAGTAACACTTTCTCCCGGATTCACGGCTGCTTCAAGTTTTAGAGCCGTCACAGCCGGTGTAAAGAATACCCGTATACAGAGTAACGTCAACATTGGTGTTAATACTTCCAACTATAAGACAGTATGAACCTACAAGAAAAATGCTGGAATTGGTTTATGGCGTGTCAGGTTTTATTCTTCCACATGGCATGTGCTTATCGACAATGCACATTGCGAGTAAGTAGAGCATTACACGATCGGACAGAATTGCTTTTACATTCTCAAAACGTGACGGCATTTAACAAATCGATTGAATATATTGTCTCACCTTCGAATAATTTACAATATGGAAAGCAAAATTTAATATTCGAAATGGGCACTTTACTGTCTGAACACTTGAAAGTCTGGACAGCAGAGGCTAAGCCACGCGTGTTCTAGAGTGTGACGGTCACACGGGCCGGGCCCCGAAGGGGCCGGGCCCGTCTGCCACATATACATTTGAGAATACAGTCACTAATTATCAAAATAAATCCAGAAATTAATATATTTTGAAAAGTTGATAAAGATAAATATTAAATTAAATTAACTCAATTAACGTAGCAGTACATTCAATTTATAAGTCAAACGGTTTCCTCTTTCACAAGGTACATTTTCACTGAGTACAAGAAACGAAAAAAGGCAACACGGTAAAATTTGTAACTAGTAGGACAAAGATTATTGCCCTGTTAAAGTATCTAAAGTAAGCACCTTACCATGTTACAATCCAACAATAAATTTTAAAATATCTCTTTAAAATTTTATAATAAATATCTCTTGTTTACAAGTCCAAATTGTCTCGATGTGGAGCTACCGATAAACTCTTTAGCTTCATATTTATGGATTTATGGAAGTTGAAAATTTGTGATTATCAGTCGTCCTTTCATACATATGTATTATGCTAGATTTGAAGTAAATTATCGTGTTTTCCCAGGGATTATTTAATGCTTGTAAATATAATTGAACCACGAAGTAGCATCCTTGAACCGGCATCTCATAACTGTTCATTGATCATTGACATATGTAAAATGTTCATGGAACCAGGTTTCAGTTTGATGAAAGGCCTGCGTCGTTGCAATGTAAGCAAGTTGATAAAGTAAGTCAGTTTACGGAATTGGTGCATTTCATGAAAATTGATGAGATAACATGAGGTAGCCACCGTTGATTAGTTGTTTTTATATTCCCGTCCTTGCCTTGTTGAAGCATTCTGCGAATAAAATCTGCTAGGGAAATACATACATTTTCATTGGAAAGATTCTGATGTGATTTTTGGAATCGTGCTTGGATACTACAAAATCAACAGTTTACGATTATATCTCTGTTATTGTCAGATAGTAGTGCGCTGGCTGCACTTGGCAACTAAAGGAAATCCGTTGTTTTTATCAATAATATGAATTAGAATTTTTTAGAACCAGATAAAAATATTTTAGTATGACGTGCAGTATCAATTTGGCTTAATTATGAAAGTAGTCAACATTTATCCAAATAAAAGTGTTTGTATTCAATTGCATTTTTATATTGTGTCTTATAGATGCCATAGTTAAACGTTTCTTAAAATGATAATCTGAACAATATTTGAAAGTTGTAGCTGACATTATTCATCCTTGAAATGCTATCTGTGAAGGGGCTGTCGATTAAACGTTTATCCTCATACTAAGGGAATTGTTATAGAGATTCCCAGTTGGGTATTTAACAAATCCTAAAGATCTGGTTTATGACGCATGCTACACATCATCGAGATTTATTAAACCTCAAGGTCTACACCGTCAATTGCCCTAATTTGGGCGTGATTAATTGTAGTTCATAACTATTTCAAATTAAATAGAAACTTTACGATTAACCAGACTTTATTTCAACCAATGTGTTCAATAAATGATCAGGAAAATGTCATCCAAATTTTCCTTGATTTCCAAAGACAAACTGCATTCAAATTCAAGGTATCTCAAGATCGTTTAAGACGCGTGGAATCAATTTTAACATCCGAGTACATTCAATATTATTAGCTGAACATTTATTACAACTTCAATATTACGGTTTAAATGAAATCATGTGGATGCTTTAAAGTTGTGATCTAAAAATTGATTCGAATAACATGAAAAATAATTTTTTACGTCCACACTATTTGTCAATAGTATGGAGAACGGCAATGTCTTGAGCAGAAAGACAAGCAATGATACAAGAGGAAACAAAATTTGAGCTACCGCTGCTATAAATTAATTTGATCGGTCAATCCGCGTAGAGGAGTTGGAAGCTGATTAGAGTATCAAATGTGTATACGGCAGCTTTACAGATTAAAGGCCAATTACGGGATATAATTCATTAAAAGCTTCACACGGGCCGGGCCTCGGTACGCTTAGCCTCTGGAACCCATACGCTGCATATCCACCGTTTTGTAGAAGGATTTTGAAATGACATGGAAAATCAAATCGACAACGAATTTCTACGTTTCTGCTAACGATCAAGCCTTTCATTCCCGAGCACCTATCGGTTGCCAAGTCTCGCCAGTTATCCATGTCAACTAACATACAATTACCTTGATCAGGCTCCGTCGCCTTAAATGTAACCAATGGGTAAATTGGTATCATTAGTTTCCATAATTTAATATGAATCGACGATGAAGTCTCCTTGAAGCAAATACTGTACAATGAATATAGAAAATAAGTCCATATGCAAAAATCTTATTAAATAAACATGTTTACTGATGACACCATCCATATAGTATCGGAGGCACTTGTCGCATAATACGTTTCATTATCCTGTTGGAGTGCTTTCGGGGATCAAGATTACAACGGATAAATGGTTTGTGTACTAAACTACGGGATGTATTACTAAATTACTAAAAAGTATTTGTAGTTACAGATTGTATTAAACTTGCTAAAAATGTATCCAGATAGCTTGTACTGAAAGTCACTGTTTTAGACATTTGCCTGTGGATTTTAAGTATAATTTTTATAGATTTCTTAAAATCGATGGCTGAATCCGTACTTAAATTGAGGAATTAAAGAAGGGACCATTTCTAAAGGTTCGTTTCAGTAGCTCAATGAGTTTTATCGTTTCCTAACTCAGTGAGGTTGTTTAACTGCAGTCTGATCTATCATCAACGCTAACTAGACACCTTCTAAAATTGGAAGGTACGAAGCTTCATAGTACACTCCAGGATCTTTATTATCGGCAGAAATGTTTAATATTACATCCAACTGAAACGTGTCATACAAAGTTAATGAGGTGCAAGCAATGACTGGGAACGACGTTTGGCGATCCGTGTATGAATTAAGAGTTAATATAGGCATACTAACCATTTACCAGCGCGTAATTATCTTCATTACCAATTTACCATACCCAAAAGAATCAGTATTCCTTGCTGCGATGCTGCCAGTGGAATTATACTAACGGTGTTTACTGGTAGCATTAAAGTGACCGTTACTAAAATTTGCAACTTGAGGCATGAATCACTTATAATAACCAAAACTCACTTGTAATATATACAACAAGAAAATATACAGTTCCGACGAAAATATGAAAACGAAACGAAAATGATCAAATAATAAAACACATAGGCAAAGGGTTGTCGTCTATTTCTTGTATTGATGTTGATGATATATCAAAGTTGGTAAAGTCTTTGTTTAGTATTGACACCTGCTGGCCACGATGAACTGGAAAACATGCATCTATAAGCTCAAATGCTCACAGTTCTAAGTCTAACAATGTGCAAATTGGTTGACTGTTAACACTCGAAAATACTCAATTGAAAAAGAAGGCCACACAGAAAAACCATTGATGCCACTGCGACAGAGTTGTATATTATGAGTGTTCTGGGATTTGCATTTTTGAAACAATAAACGGGCAGTATATTCAATTTAACATCAGACTAATCCCACCATTGAGCTACAGGAGATGCCTGTCTTTGTGTTACAAGTAACGACTTTGAGCTCTAGTTGCAATTTTCGACGTCAAGTTGAGTGAAAATTTATATTAATTGATTGGTCGGAGGACAATAACACTGGAACATTCATTAAATATTTCCCATCGCAGCTGAAGATGTAATGTTCTGCACTCTGCAGAATTCTTGTCCCAACAAAATCCATATACATAATCCACCTTACAAAAAACACCGAAAGTACTGCTGATCATACCAAAGCCACTTCGTTAATTTAGACGCGGTGAATCAATCGGTCTTAGTAATGTGTTTATTAGACAATGTTCAATGTTCCGAGCAAACAAATCGACTAATATATGGTTTGGAATTATCGCCCACAATTTATAGAGCCAAATCTCCAAATTTTTGTAAAATATTTTGAACTAAATACACATTTTATTTTATTTATAAGTGGCTAAATATATCTGGCTCATCCAGCCGGGCCTTGGTTAGTGGGCAGGAAGCTCGCTCCACGTGTCATGTGTAGATAATGTAATTAAGTTCTTATGTTTTTGTCGCTGATACCTACCTTTTCTAGGTGATGGAATGTAGTTCAGTATATGTTGTTGCACAACTGTGGAGATTTTAATTAATTTGCAAAATCCTTAGAATAACAACTGCATTTAATTAGAAAGTTGGTCACGACCAATCGTTATATAAACCGTTGGTAACCGGCAGGAACCAGTACAAGTTTTCGTTTGCATTCCGTAATGCAGAACGAGTTTATCAAATCAACAGTGAGTGTGTCAGCTACCCTTTTTAATTAAATTTTGTATATTTAGATCTATCTGACCAGTATTATGGAACCGTTAGCTTTATTTCCAGCCACATTTTATCAAGCTGCGCCTAAGAATGAAGGGCAAAATGGAGCTGGCTGGTGGTTCTTGATATAATGTTATAGAAAAGTCCAGGTTCTTTACATTGCTAAGAATATGTATAGTAATATTACTCGTCTCTGCTTATCCATTTTCTGGAACACATCAAATGGCAGTTTAATCCTAATCTCAGATAGATTGGTCTAAACGGTACACTTTCCAATGTCCTCACCTAAATAACTCCTAATTGTATTCTAAGCTCCCACTCGCTTAACTGTAATCGTAAACTCGTCCGGACCTTAACAGACATGCTGACTGAACACTATCGACTATTCACCACAATCTGCAGTAGAGTAGAATCCTACAATTGCGTGGGGTTTCACTGGGACCCACATGTGAAAAATATGACATCTCGTAACCTTTCCACAAGTGATCGACGTAATCTTTACGTGAAATTATTTATTCACGGCATCCTCACGCTAACACTTAGCCTTCAAGGATTCCGAATGTTTCAACCTGCCTATATGCAAAATAATCTCACCTTCATCGACCTTTTCCTCTACGCATTCTATGTAATGTCAGCTGTCTCCCTACACACCACACTTTGGATTTGCCTCCAACATACGGATAGTATCTGCGTTTTCATCAACGGGCTATTTCAACTCCATTCTGAAAACCAAAAATTCAACAAACATTATATCGATCACAAAACGCTGAAGGAGAGACTGTCCTTGGTAATGGTTTTCGGATTCGTCGCAGCGTCCTATGCTCTGCCGTTTGCGAGCAGTTTCGTTCTGCACTGGCAAAATCCTTGTAAACTGTCCTTATCCGGCTACTGGTTGCTCCCCGAATGTCACAAAGTCAGCGGCCATGAAAGTCAAACGCATTCACATCTCCATGAAACTGGCTTGTTTCTGCTCAAGATGTCTATCATGGCAGCAAACTTTTGGATGTATGCACTAGGAGTCAAGACAACCATGTTTACGATTTCCGTTATTAATATCATGAGTTGTGCCAGTTTGAAAAGTTGCATAAAAACGTAAGTTTTACTGATATCCTTCAATGCATTTATGAGTTTCCATTTAATAATAAAATGATACTTCAGATTCGCAATGGCGTTCCAAGATGCACAAGTGACTTACTCCGCATTACACAAGCTCTACCGAACCATCCAGGTAATCGTAGTGTTCTTGAACGAAGTCCAGGAAGGATGGATCATGTCGCAGGTAATACTCGGTATGACTTTGCAATGCTCGCTAAGCTTAACCACATTGGTAAGAATGTTCCAGAAGGGAGAGCAGAGCATCCTAGTCACCATCTGGTTCACATTGATCGCCGTGGATTGTGTGCTTGGCCAAATTATTATTTTGGGGGCGATGGCAGAAACTTACACAGATTCAAAAGCGACAGTCACTCGATTGGCGCTTCCTAATGGATCGAAGCAATACAGAGAACATCTAGGGGATCCGACTTTGAAACGTTTGCAGTTCAGGGGCTGTTCTCCAATTAAGGTTATGTTTGGCTCCTTCAATTTTGTGGACGCACTCACGCCACTTAGATGTGTTGAGTGTATGAGTGAGCTCACTGTTAACTTTTTGCTGGTTGGGGCTTAGATAGGCTTAGATGTGCATCAATAGATTGTTATTCTAATTAAGCGTTTCATAGACCAAATTGCACACATAATTGAAACAACTTAAGGTCTGTCCACTTTGGAAGGAATAATTTTTCAAAACTGGATAACTTTTCGTCGACGAACTCGATTCACTTGATTCATTCATCACACATACCCATAATTATGCCAATACTACCTGCAGAGTTTCATGGATATATCCCTGTGTATGTGGGAGATGTGGAGTTTTGAATAAAAAAGTCCATTTAGAGGTGTCCAAAAACCAAGGAATAATTTCCGAAAATGGACGATTTTTGTCAAAAACCTTCAATTAATTTGTCGTGTGAGGGCAAAATGGGTTACTTTGGCCATTTTCTATTTAAATAAGGCAGTTTCCAACATTCTGTCACGTTGGCATGAAAAAAATGCCAAAATATTAGAAAGTAGTTTTGCATAGGATTAGCATGGGAAATGGTACTTTTCTGCGGGACCGTTCCCTGCAGAACTATAGATTGCCCCACTAGTCGTCAGCTTGCACAAAAATAATGAATAATGATAGGAGAATCTATAACCATTCACATCTGGAAGAGTTCTTGTTACTGGTGGTGCTCATTTCCAGATAAATTTTAAGACACGGCAATTCATAATTTTTGCAATGCATCGTAGTGCTAACTCAATGCGGAAAATTGTGGGTTGAGTAACGGCAGAAATAGCGCCCAGTAAATGGTGTGATCGTTATTGATATTAATTGCCGTAGATTCTCCTATTCTTTCTCTTTATTTTAGACCAATCTGAGCATAATTGGCTGAATGTATGTTGCTGCTGGGAACGGTCCCGCAGAAAAGTACTATTTCCCATGCTAATCCTATGCAAAACTACTTTCTAATATTTTGGCATTTTTTTTCATGTCAACGTGACAGAATGTTGGAAACTGCCTTATTTAAATAGAAAATGGCCAAAGTAACCCATTTTGCCCTCACACGACAAATTAATTGAAGGTTTTTGACAAAAATCGTCCATTTTCGGAAATTATTCCTTGGTTTTTGGACACCTCTAAATGGACTTTTTTATTCAAAACTCCACATCTCCCACATACACAGGGATATATCCATGAAACTCTGCAGGTAGTATTGGCATAATTATGGGTATGTGTGGTGAATGAATCAAGTGAATCGAGTTCGTCGACGAAAAGTTATCCAGTTTTGAAAAATTATTCCTTCCAAAGTGGACAGACCTTACAACTAGTTCACAATATTTTGCCTTTGTGTCATATTATGTAATTCCTGTCACGCCTTCAAAGAATGCATGAGTCCGAGTCCGCGATAAATATTAAAAGCCAATCAATCACAATTGTAAGCTCATATTATATATAAAACAGATTTAAACAATTTTATTTTCAGAACACTTTCTATAACATTTTATCACTTAGATGTCGGATAGTTGTAGTTGCATCATATTACACTTATTTCTAATAACAGGTCATCGGGTCAAGCTGGTAGGTATTTTGTTTTCATTATATGTGTAATAATTCAGCTCTTGCATGAACTGCGTGATGATGTGTGTGACCAACGTTTATCGGATACATGAGGCGACACCTTGAAGGAAGTTAACGATGTAAGCATTTGGTAATAACGGTAGAAGGACAAGAAGAAATTGAGACAATAAATGGAGATCCTTTCCATTATATCACGGAAGAGAAAGTAACGCGAGTTGTGTTGTCCATTTAATTGGGTTTTCAATCAAACATTTTGAATTTCCATGTTCCAGAAAGCTAACTTTCTGGGAGTTCTGTTTTGTTAGGCGCGTGTGAACGAACACCCAGTAATAATAGTGAGTTTTAAAAGATAACATACATCTGCAGATAAAGCGCTTCTCGTAATATATGCATTACGCCTCCCGCACGATATGCTTTCCAGAGACTATGTACGCAGGAAGGAGAATTATAGCAGCGCTAGAATTTCTTAACCCCGTCTCCGCCGATATTTCGTAGGCGTTTTTGGTTCTGTGGAGTATTTGCTCGCTTTCCAGCTCGGCCATATGCGCGCGTTATAGCAACAGGAATTGATTGATTGAAATTTTAAGGTAAAATTTATAGGATATTTCAACTCATTCAGGTGAAGATAAACGTATATTACTCTGATGCAAGAGAATTTCTGTGACTCTATTTAAACGGATGTGATTCGCCCATTATTCATTAAGATGTTGAGATTGCGACATCGCATTTACAGAGACCAGAACCTAGCTCTGAAGCTCGTCTAAAATAAATGCGATGGTATGAAATATTTCTCAGACGTATACTATAAATATTTCAGTACCGGTCTAAGAGTTAATCCCAACGTTGTGTAATATAAATGTGCATCAGTAACGTAGGCAACTTATGACCAAAGAATGGAAACTTTAAAGCATCACATATAGTATTACTGGTGAAGATTGGTGGAATGACATTTTCTTTCATCTTCACTGAAATTTCCCACATGATAATTCTTGGACAGCCAGTACGAAGAATTGTATTTCAACTTCCATCAACCCTATTTTTATTCTATTGCGTAGTTACATTGCAAGTGGCGGAATCATAACGTTCAAACTTGCTCTTGGTACAAACCTTTTACATGGATTTCATTCGTCATTAATATATACCCTCAATAATCGTCGTAAGCAGGTTCTGCAATATTTCTACAGCCCTCTTTGAATTGCTGGCTCATATTGTGAAATACAGTACATGCAGGTTTGTTGACTTGGCTGACGTTGTTTGTTGCATCCGTACACAACATACATAGTTCATTAAATTACTTAAGGTAAATTGTCATTTAAAATACGTTTGCTGTTGAATCAACCAATCTGTGCGCCCTATACAGTCCAATAAAATAACAGTTCGTTAATACCAATGAGAGCAAATCTTTAGAGATGTCAAATGGGTCCGTGTGTAATGGGTAACCGTGGTCCCTGTGTAAATTTAAAGGAATGTTGAATATTAGTCAGACGTGGGTACTAGAACGCTAGTTGCAACATAATACGAAGGATTACAAATTTTGACATCAATCAGTAAATATTTAGGTAGACTGCGGCGAAAAATTATAGAGGTAATTTCTGCAGATCTACTTAATTGTTTGGTGCTGAAACTGAAATGTTTAACTACGAAACTTTGTTTTCTAAAATACAAAATGATTGAAATGAAATATGGTTTTTGATCATCACTATAACCATACCTCAGCTCAGACTTTGCCGGCCAAAGGTATCAAAAATTCAAATTTCAAAAAGGTATCGTAAGCGCAGCCGGATCGCTTACGCGATCCGGCTGCTTTCGGGCGTATATATGCATATATAACATATTTAGTATACATACATACATGCTATGTGAATACACTATTATTATTACTTATTTATTTTTATTATTTATGAATTTGAATTGAAATTTTGAATAGTACTACTGGCATTACTATTACTGTAATATATTACATTCTTTTGTTTTATGGTTCACGGCTTTTCGGATTGACATCGAATATCCTAAGTTGAGTGTGATGTGAGATATACCACTAACAAGACAGGAAAACTCCAGGAAAAAATCGTAGCATCGTATTAATCAGAAATGGGGAAACAGCGAGAAGACCCGAATTTCGGGTCACGATAGAGATATGCTCTTGAGTATGACATACCTCATCAGAAGCTGATGCAGAGCAAGCATGCGTGACATTGTCTGAGTTCATGTTGTTCAATGGAGAGGGATGTTTATTTTGGATAGCGACAGCACGTGCTGCTGACACTTTTGTCCTTTATTTTTGACGCAGCAAGATTTCCCGTTTAAAAATGCAAACTGGCGACCACAACTACTAAACACGGAATGATGAACATATTGCATTACAAGTACAAATTTTGTTTTGATTTTTTATGGTGTTCAAGTAAAAATTTCAAATAACCTAAAGGTGACTGAAAATAAAAACAGATTTGTCAATAATGACACATGTACGACAGAAAATTTGCCTGCCATTAACTCTATTTCTCATATAATCGATAGTTATATTATTGGAGAATACAAACACGGTACCAAGACCACCAACCATTAGTCGACGAAAACGCAAGAAATCAAATCGTTGGTGAAAAAGGAAAATTATCAATTTAGAATCTGGGAAGTGCAACGAAATCTTATTGATATACTGGTGGATGACGAGTTTCTCGAGTTGCAGGTAACATCCAGAACTTCCATTATTTGAATTCGCAGCGGATTTGCGTCTAGTAGAAGAATAAAATAAAGGCAGAATTAAAAAATGGTTATGCTATGTATGAAGACGGTGATTCCACCCAAAGTGAGCACTTGTCATTTTGGGTTTTAAAGTTGTCATTCCTTCAAGAAAGCTTTCAGAGGATGCACCGGCAACAATAATAGGAGTCATAAACTTGCAAAATTTGCAGTTGGATATAAAAGGTCTCCTGACTATTGGAGGGAAGTATTGAAAACAGTAGATCTCAAGAGAGAATGTACTTTTATATTCGGAAGGTCATATCAGACCATGGTGGAGACAATTGGCCTTCCACATCCCAAGGAAGGATACAGACGTGGGAAACCTCTGGCAACTTGATTTGGCCTCTGACCCCACATTTATGGGCTTTACTGCTCAAAATGCCTGCAAAAGTGGCCTCGGCAGATCCGATCTACAGCAACAGAGCATCTTTACAGCTAACTGATCCCTCTATAATTGTTATCCCTTGGATTTCCTGCCAACTTTCAGCCCGATACGTTTTGAAGCCTTTTTTTGCGACCTATCCTATCAGACCTAAAACTATTTCATTACGAAATATGCTGTAGTATGAGAATAACAGCAGAACAAATTTGTGACATTTCTCGAGGTCATTTTGTTTAAATCTAACCTTAACGTAACTTGTTGCATGTGTAATATGCACTAAATAAAAAATGAGTTAATGCTGAAAAGTAGCATTTTCAAAACTGTTCATGGACATGGAAATTATATTTCACTACATCATTGGTGGCTGCCATGCGCGCCTTAAATTGTCCAGTGCATTACTAAAACAACGTAACAATAGCTCCTCTATTATTCCCGGAAAGTAGCGAAGTTTCTCAAGTAATTCTACGCCCATGAACAGTTTTGAAAGGATTACTTTTGTATATTAGCACATTTTTTATTTAATGCGTATTGTCGGGAAATGGTACTGCCAGGTCAGGTATTGATGCGATGGGGAAGCCGTATGCCCCGGTGCCACCTAACTAACGCCCACTTCCACTCTAACTTCGCTCAGAAATGATTCGGATCACAGGACCAACTACGCTGACATAAAAACAATGACCGGCACATGACACACAAGACAGTTAAATAAAATACTCCATTTTATTTACACTACTTTAATGACAATTAAGGCCCACTGGCCAAAGACAAATAAATATACTTTTACTGCTACTGCTGCCGCAGCAGCGAGTAGCTTTTGCTTGTGCTCACGGCAGGACTTTAGACGAGAGTGTATGGTTTGGTGGTGACGGAGCTCGATACTACATGGAATTTGGTGTGCAGAACCTCGTGTCCAGCACACATTCACATGCTTTACAAATGCGTTCCGCATGGTGCGTCCATGCCGTGCCCAATTCCAGCGCCTGGAAATCGGGGGAACGTGAGACTCACAATCCCGACCAAAACCGTTACATATTTTTGCGACACGTATTACACATGTGATAAATTTTGTTAAGGTTAAACTTAAACAAAATGACCTCGAGAAATGCCACAAATTTGTCCTGCTGCTATTCTAATATTACAGCATATTTCGTAATCTAAAAGCACTGGTCTAATAGCATGAAAATAGGGCTTCAAGCCATATATTCAACAATTCCCGTACTAGCTTTAAGTAAGAAACAAAACGAGCGCAAAAATGACACATTTCAGTATTTTCTTAAAATCCGAATTTCTTGCGATTTTTGTCAATTTTTTAACTTTGTGGCTCCATAACTTTGACATTTGATTGAATTTCAAAAATCTAAAAATTACCCATCCTAGATTTTGCTTGGAGATTCATAATTGCCATTGATCTTAAAAATCGGTTTAGAATTGTAATTGTGCATGTCTGAAATCAACATGTAATTTCGGCTCCCGAAAAATTAATGTTGGCGCTGTTGCCATATGTGAAGGAGTAGAGGGCTAAAGCTAGGCCATTAAAGGTTTCTTGTTACCCTCTATTTGGGAGAACAATACGAAGGAAATCCAAGGGATGAAAATTTTAGACGGGCCAATCAGCTTTAAAGATGCACACACGTATTATGGATAGCCACAATATCTTTTTTGCATTGTATTGAGCACGAACAATCTAACTAGCAATTTAGTTTTTTAAATTTTGTCGAATTTTTTTTCGGAAAAATCCATCTAAAATTTCGCAACCCGCAGCTTGCAGTTCTAGTACATAATAACGTGGATAAAAATGTATTAAGTGCCATATTTCCAACTTCGGACGTTCGCATGCGACAAATATATTCATTGTTGTTACATAACTTGATAAAACCGCTTTCCGTACTATTATTGAATTCAAATACTATTTCCTAAATTGTTGTAATAACTATGAATATATTTGTCACATGCGAACGCCACAACTCGGAAATACGGCACCTAAAATTTTTGTGATTGCGTATCATAACTCCATGGTGGGAATTCCGATATTTCTACAAAAAAACAAAAGCAGTACTTCGAATGTTTCTTGGTGAACACAATGCACAAATCTATCTATAATACTTTTTACTGTGGAACGGATATCCCGAGAACACTTCTGCAGGTATTTTCACCCGCACCGCCCGTAAATGAAGGGTCAAAGTTCAAAGAACGTCACCAATACATTTCCACATATATACACTTCCGTGGCATGCCTAAGAGGATTTGTTTTGATCATGCTTAGATATGACCTTCCGAGTATATATATACCTGCTCAAGATTGTAGTTCAAAATAAAAAGCCTGGGGGGAATGTCAACTTAATGGAGACGTATCTTGTGTGAACGTCCTAATTTAAAGTGAGCCATATGCAGAACACAGTCTCACACACAGAACACGAATTGAATTCCGTTTCCACTGTGCTCATTTTGTTAGATATCTTCGAAACAAAGAACCGACATATTATTGATCATGTATTCACAGTCCAGCGCCAATGCATAAATTAAAGATTGTATACATTGCATTAATTATTCTAGAGGAATAGTGTCAGGAGTTGTAGATTTATAACCTATATTCGGAAATTTAATATAAGACTGACGTGTCCTTAATATCCTGGATATTTCTGATATCGTTAGTTTATTCCTCTGCAATTCATCGTTTGCCCCAACATTCTTACCATGCCCCTCTTGTACCATGGCACCGGGTGGTAATTCGTACGTTGAGCCTTATGCCTCGGATATGGACTGGTACATCGTACTTTATTTATATTAGGAATAGATTTTACTTTTTGCGTTGGCATTTGACATAGATTAGAAGGCAAGAATAGAAATAAACATCCTGTTTGAAATCTGCTGCCCAAATTCACTTTGCTCTTATGTCGTTGCTCATTTGTAGTTCAAAATTATATTATGCAGCGCACAACACAGTTGTTCTCTTGAAGTTCTACCACAGATAAATTTTTAACCAGTGAGGGCTTTCCAGTTAGTTATATTATATGTAATATTTGTAATATCGTATTCCGATCTGCTAACGATTCTGATAATTTTAGGTGAGAATTGCACAACCTAAACATGAACATTTACTGCCAACTCAGCAGCCGACTTCTACAGGTTCAGGAAGATCAAATACTATAATTGCAGAATTGGTTTAGGAAGAACAAGAACTGGAAAAATCTTTGCAGGTTCGTTGAAACACGTCGCTCCTCCTCAATACCGGTATCATATCTTACGAAACACAAGGAAACTTAAGCCATGGCTGGAATATCTTCCAGATCAAGCCAATCCAATGGAAGGACAATTTAGATGTAGAATATGCCACAAACACAGGAATTATAATTTCGGCTAACCGGTACAAACAAATCAATTCGCAGAAACCAAAGTGTAGACATTTCATTCGGAGGTCATATTTAGAATATTTACATATCCAGGAGGCACAATTAATATAATTTAGGTTGTATGTTCCCGAATTGATATTTCGATATAATTCCAAAAAGTATACGAAGCATAAAACTTTGGTTCCGCTAGTAATATCGCATCCCATCAGTTGAGAAAGCATAAAAATATGTTGTGTGTATATCTAAAGTTATTGCATAAAGGTTTTCCCATTGATAGTTTTGCAGTTGGGGCATCTGGTTTCTAGCATCAATGATTGTAAATATTCCAAACAAATGCAGAACATCCGTGTACCCAAACTATTCTCGGCATATCATTTTTGCGATTATTAACACCTGTCAAATACGTGTAGGTCGGTCTAGTAATTATCGTCGTGACGAAATGTTTATAATAATATATGCATATCCTTAGGAAATCTTTTCAAAACAACGAAACAAACCAAATATATGCATCCTGATACACCATTGGGTATTATGGAATCGTGTAACCGTGACAAATTGGTTGCCGCGGGATAAATGTTTGGCCACTAAGAAGCCAAACCAAACAGGTATACCTTGAATTACTTTTTGCACCGTGAATTTGACTCAAATAGGTATCCACTGAATACCTTCTTCACAATGGCAAATCCGTTTCAAATTGTTATCATCCGGATTCTCTGGATATACTTTTTTGCCACCGAGATTTTGATTCTAATATGTATGTAAAATCCATATTCATATGCATATTCAGTCATCGTCAATTGGCAATAAATAGGTATTATCCAGATACCTTTTTTGCCATCGCATATTTGATTTAAATTAGTATCCTCTGGATACTAGGTAGTACCCAGTATATCTTTTTGACATCGTGACATTGATTTAAACATTTAGATATCCCCTAAAATCCGGGTACCTTTTTCCATCGTGAATGTGAGTAAATAGGTATCTCCGGATACATATTTTTCATCGTAAATGTGATGGAAATAAGTACCCAACATACAACTTTCATCAACGTGAATGTGATTAAATAGGTATCCTCTAGAATTTCGATACCTTTTTACCAGGGTAATAATTCATTTAAATGTTAACGTATCTCCTGGACTTTGGATACCTTTGTTTGCCATCGTGAATGTGATTCAAGTAAGTATCCCCCAGACACCTTTTTTCACCGTACATTCTATTAAATAGGTCTCCTCTGGACTCCGGATACGTTTTCTCCATCGTGAATGTCATTGAAATAGATATCACCGGATACCTTTTTTGCCATCGTAAATATGATTCAAATATGTATCCGTAGATACCATTTTCAACGTGAAGTTGGTTAAATAGGTATACACTGGACTCCGAATGCCTTTTCTTCATCGCGAATATGATTGAAATAGGTATCTCCGGATACCTTTTTGCCATCCTGAATTTGATTCAAATAGGTATCCCCAGACACCTTTTTCAACGTGAATTTGATTAAATAGGTATCCTGTGAGCTCGGGATACTTTTTGGCCATTGTGAATGTGCTTGAAATAGGTATTTCTGGATACCTTTTTCGCCTCTGGATACCTCTGGTATCGTTTTCGATTTTCTCGAAAAAGGTATCTGTACGGGTCTATACGGGGGTCAGCTGAGGTATGACTATAACCGAACTACGTAAAGACCAACCTGTTCTTTTTAATATTTTTCCCAGTCAACAATCAAGGTAGCAGCGTTTAACCCGTCATTACATCTACCTGTGGCACGTTGTCTTGAATATCTTGACAGCATCTTTGGATCTTAAAATAGTGATGTACCGAAGGGTTCTTCACTAAATATAAAGCAAATAGTGACAACCGCAAGGGTATAAGCGCATTAACAATCATTATCATCACCAGATCAACCAACTCACAAGACAGCAATAAATCTAAATATCATCTCATATAAGGTCAAGCTTAGCATTAAGGCTTTTGTAATCAATACAGTCAATGTTGAAAACTACTAACAAAATAAATCAGGTGATTTTTATGTGGAAGTGAACAAATACAAAGTATGATCACTACAATGGAATGGTGGTAGAAATATGGAGTGCATTGGTTCAAACAACGCTTGTTACCTCACATTTTACGCCAAAACGTGAAGCTAATTTCAATGCCATTTATATCGCAGCGATTTCAATTATTGCGCTCGCCGCGTGAAACTACACGCACGGGAATGTGTATATTTATGTATGTGTATTGAGGAACAAACAAACGCACTCAATACGATTTTACAGATAAAGGTATCTTGTTTTCTTTAACACATGAAGACGACGAAAGAAGATTACATTGACGTTTATTGAAATGGTGAACCAAAACAACAACTGGATTTGTTTGATGTTATTCGAATCAATTTTTAGATCACAACTTTAAAGCATCCACATGATTTCATTTAAACCGTAATATTGAAGTTGTAATAAATGTTCAGCTAATAATATTGAATGTACTCGGATGTTAAAATTGATTCCACGCGTCTTAAACGATCTTGAGATACCTTGAATTTGAATGCAGTTTGTCTTTGGAAATCAAGGAAAATTTTTATGACATTTTCCTGATCATTTATTGAACACATTGGTTGAAATAAAGTCTGGTTAATCGTAAAGTTTCTATTTAATTTGAAATAGTTATGAACTACAATTAATCACGCCCAAATTAGGGCAATTGACGGTGTAGACCTTGAGGTTTAATAAATCTCGATGATGTGTAGCATGCGTCATAAACCAGATCTTTAGGATTTGTTAAATACCCAACTGGGAATCTCTATAACAATTCCCTTAGTATGAGGATAAACGTTTAATCGACAGCCCCTTCACAGATAGCATTTCAAGGATGAATAATGTCAGCTACAACTTTCAAATATTGTTCAGATTATCATTTTAAGAAACGTTTAACTATGGCATCTATAAGACACAATATAAAAATGCAATTGAATACAAACACTTTTATTTGGATAAATGTTGACTACTTTCATAATTAAGCCAAATTGATACTGCACGTCATACTAAAATATTTTTATCTGGTTCTAAAAAATTCTAATTCATATTATTGATAAAAACAACGGATTTCCTTTAGTTGCCAAGTGCAGCCAGCGCACTACTATCTGACAATAACAGAGATATAATCGTAAACTGTTGATTTTGTAGTATCCAAGCACGATTCCAAAAATCACATCAGAATCTTTCCAATGAAAATGTATGTATTTCCCTAGCAGATTTTATTCGCAGAATGCTTCAACAAGGCAAGGACGGGAATATAAAAACAACTAATCAACGGTGGCTACCTCATGTTATCTCATCAATTTTCATGAAATGCACCAATTCCGTAAACTGACTTACTTTATCAACTTGCTTACATTGCAACGACGCAGGCCTTTCATCAAACTGAAACCTGGTTCCATGAACATTTTACATATGTCAATGATCAAAGAACAGTTATGAGATGCCGGTTCAAGGATGCTACTTCGTGGTTCAATTATATTTACAAGCATTAAATAATCCCTGGGAAAACACGATAATTTACTTCAAATCTAGCATAATACATATGTATGAAAGGACGACTGATAATCACAAATTTTCAACTTCCATAAATCCATAAATATGAAGCTAAAGAGTTTATCGGTAGCTCCACATCGAGACAATTTGGACTTGTAAACAAGAGATATTTATTATAAAATTTTAAAGAGATATTTTAAAATTTATTGTTGGATTGTAACATGGTAAGGTGCTTACTTTAGATACTTTAACAGGGCAATAATCTTTGTCCTACTAGTTACAAATTTTACCGTGTTGCCTTTTTTCGTTTCTTGTACTCAGTGAAAATGTACCTTGTGAAAGAGGAAACCGTTTGACTTATAAATTGAATGTACTGCTACGTTAATTGAGTTAATTTAATTTAATATTTATCTTTATCAACTTTTCAAAATATATTAATTTCTGGATTTATTTTGATAATTAGTGACTGTATTCTCAAATGTATATGTGGCAGACGGGCCCGGCCCCTTCGGGGCCCGGCCCGTGTGACCGTCACACTCTAGAACACGCGTGGCTTAGCCTCTGCTGTCCAGACTTTCAAGTGTTCAGACAGTAAAGTGCCCATTTCGAATATTAAATTTTGCTTTCCATATTGTAAATTATTCGAAGGTGAGACAATATATTCAATCGATTTGTTAAATGCCGTCACGTTTTGAGAATGTAAAAGCAATTCTGTCCGATCGTGTAATGCTCTACTTACTCGCAATGTGCATTGTCGATAAGCACATGCCATGTGGAAGAATAAAACCTGACACGCCATAAACCAATTCCAGCATTTTTCTTGTAGGTTCATACTGTCTTATAGTTGGAAGTATTAACACCAATGTTGACGTTACTCTGTATACGGGTATTCTTTACACCGGCTGTGACGGCTCTAAAACTTGAAGCAGCCGTGAATCCGGGAGAAAGTGTTACTACTAAATTATTTCGTCGTTTGCGCCACTGTCACATGAAATTGTTTCTGGATTACGATTTACCAGATAAAGTTGAACAGGATACACTAGATAACGTGAATATACTAATGCAAGTTTCGAAACAAAAATAAGTATTTTCCGTTGTCGTCAATTTACACAGGTATACAAATTTTAAATACGCGTTTACACAACGGCTAAAATGTGGAGCGCACGCATACGTGTCAGGAATATCTTCAACTGATTTCCAGAACAAAGCGTTAGTTCAGGAAGCTAGTTGGAACAATAACCCGGACTATGTAATACAATTCACCAAACAATTTTCGAAAAATACAAAATTTGGGGACATTTTGACTAGTCGAGCATATTATCAAACGGGACATTTGTATGTCGTAGTAAATTTCGTATGTTGACATTTTTAAGGTTTGTCATATGTGCCTACTTGGAAACATGTTCCAAAAAATAGTTTATTTAGAGGACACATCTGCCGAAACACCAAGCTACCATACGAAAGTCAACCTGAATAGAAGACACGTTAGCACTGATCTGGAATACAAAGAGATAATTGCAGTCACTAAATCATGTGACCAGCCACTTAAGTATAAACAAGACGAGGTTCCACCTACTGTCGAAAAATGTGTCATGGAAACACTTGCGCACAAGCAAAATTTCAGCTTAAACCCTAAGGACGCATGGGATTTGTGGGGAGGCTACTCACTGGCTGCAGCGGCAAAACAAAGAACCCGGTTGTCCACGAATTATTTGAAATCCAATATGAAAAACGAAAATCGAGTAGTTGTGGAATTGGGATTTGAATTTGAAGATTGGGGCTTAGTTGTCATTTATGATAGGAATAAGACGAGCCTATCCAAATACGGGAGTGGTTCAATTACAAACCCCTTTGATGGTTTCATATGGGCACTCCTGACCTTCTGCTGTGCTACCACTTGTTTTGTGATGCTCGCTGGAAGTTGGAGCGCCAAAAAGAATATCATGCAGATAACGCAGATCCCAATGGGACTATTGGCATCACTTTTTGAACAGAGTTCCTGCCCACCATCCGATGTGAAGTCGCAATATCCAATCTATCGCAGGGTGCATTTGGTTAATTGCCTCATTTGGTATTTTGGCACGATGGTCATAAGCCAAAGTTACAAAGGAACAATGTTCTCTTCCCTGACAAAATCCGACGAACCAATGTATCCCAAAACATTGGTCGGACTTACAGATGCGGACCTTCATATATTGACTTTCATCGGAACTGAGCACAAAGGAACTCGAAAGCCGGTTTTTGCTGCGAGTTTGGAGGAAGTCATTGAGACAGGCAGCTATCCCGAATATTACCCAAAATTGCTTAATCGTACCACTTATAGTTACAAAGAGGACTGGCTAAATGCAATGAGAAGGTTCTCTGCAGGGATATATCTCCAGAGGAGGTTACATGTTATTCGCAATAGAGAAATAAAGGAGGAGGTTGAAGATATTCCTGGATCCTTTGCTGAGGTTGACCTCTTCAAACACGTTCGCATGCAAAAGCAAATTCTAAAAATATTTGCACCACAAAAGTGGACATCCCCGGCAGTTCCAATTACAAATATCATGACGAGCATGCCTTGGACGGTGACGAGAAGTGCATTCTATCCAATCTTTAAACGGGATCTTGGACAAATTTACGAAAGCGGACTGCATAGCAGATGGGATAAATTCAACGATAATTTTAACGGCCTGGATAACTTTTACAGGGTCGAAGGAAAACTCGCTGAATGGGGAGTAAACAATCCTTATATTTCCATTGGAAAGGATAAATGCAGGAACTACTATTATCATTCAAAAGACTATCCTGAAATAACGGAATCATCGGAACCGCATGCCATATCATTGAGAGCATTACAAATTGGCTTCTTCGTAAATGCCACAATGCTAACATGGGCAATAATGGTAGGATTATTTGAAAATATGATCCTTGAGGCAAAATACAGCTGGCATACATAGGTTGTTGTTCATAATGTCAATGGTGACAATGAGTGACAAATCTGCATGAGTAGTGGTAACACTTGCTTCTCTGACTGATGAATTTTTGTTGACGTGACAATGCGGTAAATTGTGTTGGGTAACCGCATCCATTATATTTGGTAGCTCAGTACTGATCACTTTAGCTGTTATCGTTGTAAATTTGTGCACGAACCCTGTTACACCTGTATTGTCGAAAAATGAAAACCGGTTAAAATAAATTATTTTGAAATCAATAAATTAAGCTGTGCCTTTCTTCTTTCAGTTTAATCGAATATATATTTACTATAACTAGGGGATTAATTCCGGACTCTAAACTTGTTGAATTTTACAATAAACGACGAACAGCCACGACCATATTCTTCAATGAAAACATGCTAGCCATTACGCTGCAACCCGTTTCATTATTGGATATGAACCTGTTGACAACTTAATCGTTTTTAAGCAAGGATTTATGCGAGCGGCGTCTCAGAAAAATGTTGCCATTTCATGCGTTTCGCGAGCAAATCAATTTGTGCAGTTTGATCACAACGCTAACATTTTTGCATGTCATCCGACCGGATATTTATCCATCTATCTAACTATCGTTGGCATTAAGTAGTCTTTGCATAAATGGGAAAATGTTTCGCTTTGTAATGCTCATTCCTTAGCTATACTAATGTATATTTTAAAACGCGCATTCGCGACTGGCCCATGACTGCACTGCTTTTAATGAAAAATGTCTCTGTTGGTACAAAACTTATGAAACAGATGCTCAGATGCATAACTCGTAGCACAAAAAATGTTTGTTCTAATCAACCATTCTATTCGATTTCAATTAAAAAATCAGAATCTCAATATGCCATTCTGGATCAATACAAAGGATGGCAAGCGAAACGAGTAACATTTTTCTCTTTGTGCTTCCGTTGAAATTGTAAAACTGATGCATTCGGTTCGAACCTTATTCCTTAAAACTATAATAAGTAATCAGTGTAAGCAGAGCTAGAATAATCAAACATAATTTGATTTTTTTATAAAAACAACAAAATTTAATCAATATTTTATATAAACCCATTCATTCAGCCATACTTGATTCACACATCAAGGTTGTTGGTGCTGACAACTAAATTCATATCTGCGTTGAATGCTTCTTAATTAAAAGATGCACACGTCAAAAAGCGGCGATTTCATTATAAATTAATTGTTGGCGATATACGGTCATATACGAGGTTATATTCCATACATAACTGTTATTTACAGCTGCAGACGTGGCAATTATTTACATATATGTTCTTTCGCTATACCACTGAGTAAATACGCGATATGCACGTGGCGAGTTCGATTTGTATAAGCGACAAGCCTTGAAAAGATAGAATTGACAGCCACTATATTAAATCATTAAGTTAGTAATTTACCTCGTGAAATGCCTTGCGACATTTCAATTTAGTTATATATATATATGCAATGACTAGTTTTAACATTCTAGGTGTTTATAGAAAGGGCAATCTGAATTAGTAGGGCGATGGAACACGTCAATCAATATGATTTCTACCTGACTTCGATTGGGAAATGATGAGTGCCATAATTATTAGTGATATACCTCACTTGAGTAGGTAAATCTTTCATGTGCCATGCAGTTGGCATTGATGTTGCACAAATTATATTTAACGTCAATATTATTTGACAATTGTAAATATTAAACTCTCATGCAGCTAGTAACTGTGTAGTGAAATATCAGACTATATTAACCACTAACGATCCTGAACATTTCTCTCGAAATTTCCACCAAAATTGAGCATGCATTTTTAACAAGCTTTTACTCCGTGGTCACTGAATTATTTGTATATGTGGCAAGCACACGTAGATCCTGGTTTGCCGGAATGGATTAACTATTTAAAGCAATAGCAGGGTTACAATTGTTGAAAAGCAAAAGTCGAGAAGAACTAAAGGAGTTTGCTCATCTACATAGTTCACACTTCCTAGACATATTTTAATGGGTGGCAGAGACGCCACAAGTCGAACAAAACAATGCTTTTTTCCATCGAGCACAGCAAGTATCTTGGATTTGAGATAGTCCAGCAATCCAACAGAATCTGTATACACTCTTCCGAGCACGCCAAACAGCACAACTATGCCCACGAATCCATCGACTACCGGAGCTGTAAACATGCAACCTTGCGGGATGGAAATGTGAGACCCATTGGAGAGTAATGCATATACGCCGGTGATGAAGAGGTTAAGTGGCATATTCAGAATTGTTAGTAGGATAATATCCTGCTGAACCAAATTATAGTCTCTGGCTAACAAGAGAATTTCATTGTAAATCTGAAACTCTTTGGTCTCGGATTTGTTGACACCAATATTGGTGCGATCGCATGCATACCGATTAGCAAAACACGCTTTCAAGAATCGGAGGTAATACAACAAGCTCCCGCCAAAAACGAAACATATTTCAAACATAAGGAAACATCCAAAAGAGCACATATCTACTCCTATCCATATGGAGAAAATACTAATGGCCGTCAATTTGGATATGCACTCAAATGACAGATTTAAGTTTCCGTTGTCAGTTGTTGGAAAATTGCAGTGTGGTAGTACGAAGTAGGCAAAAGTGGCGGGGGAACAGCTGTCGAGCCACCGCTGAAGTGTGTATCCCACCATGATTGCAATAGATGTGATAGTTGTTGCAGCTTGCGTAAAATGGAGCATTTTTCTCTGCACATTTTTTAGAGAGAACTGCGAGGGTTGGGAACTATCTGAAATCCGACAGATTTAAAAGCAAATTATGAAACTAGAATCCAACGAAGGATTTTTCAAGCGATGTAGTATATATTGGTTCACTCCTACCTTTCAAATGCCGCCTTTCGAATTGGAGCAGAAGGTTGAAACATTCCGTTATCATGTGACGCCTCTGCAGTGAAACGCACCTTGTTAATATACATCCGGTCGAAACAAAGCTGTACATGATGCATTCCAAGTTAATAAGTGGTGACCGTAAGCTCATTCCATAGAGTGTTTGAAACCATAGGAAAGAAAGGAAAATCAAAGATTGAAACAACTTGAACTTGTGCCATTTCAAACTTGATCTGGAATACGGCACTAAAGAGTAGCGACCCATGCTGAATGCAATTGTGAATGGCGATACACCAATTTTTTCTTGAAATTTCAAATGCAGTTTGAAAAACCGCAGCGCATTTTCGCACAGGGGCATTGTTAATACTGATTAGTTAACCAATCGTGCTATTTTCTTTTGTGCTAGAAGATGTCCAGAGTCAATACTAAACTCTTTTCCGACTGTCGCCCTTCTAGTGACACTGCTCGACTTTTGCTTCCACATATTAACGACACGAAGGCTGGCTATTGAAAATTGGGATGGATAAAGAAATGCTTAATTCATCACATCAAACATATTCTGAAAAACAGTTGAAACATTCATGATATGAAAGCAGAGTGGTATACTTTTCACAGCGCTAGAATATTTCTGCATTCCCAATGGGGTTTGCATAGACAGCATATCAGAGTGAATGTCAAACACTTCTAAATAATATATTTTACTGAGGCAGCTGGAGCTTGTAAAGTACAAGATAAGCTGGAAAACTATAAAAACATAATTGGTTAGATTTTATTTTTTGCTCTGGCTCGATTTCTAATCGTCTCAGAAATCAAGCATTCTTCAGCAGTTCATCAAAAATGACCATCTGTCTCAAAATATGGAAGCATATGGGTTGGCCAAAGGTCTATACATATTAATCAAATTTTCACCTAGATAGAACTCGACATTTCACTTCTAAATGCTTAATCTCAAATTCAATATGGTTTTAACAGTACGTATGTATGTCTTCTAAACTAGCGATGATACATAGCTTGAAATATTAACACATACGACAGCCATGTCTACAAAACCTCATGTCACATTAATACTGGAAACCTAAATAAGCAAAGTGGATGCAGGATAGCGCAATCGATCCTTCATTTTAAGGACACTTCAATTTAGTTTTCTAATTGGAAATGGAAATTCGAAGACTGGAAATTGACACATACAATAATTATGAATCTGAAAATCATGGATGTAATGAATTCGGATTAAGAAACTTTGAAAGCAACACATAATCCTACAAACATTTATCAACTAACAAACAGAACCCCTTGTCACCTACTTTAATTTAAAGGTAACGCTACTGTGGTAGCAGTTTTAACGACGTCGCAATCGTTCATTTGTTAAAGCATGTGTCAATGAGATTCAAGGATTAAACTAATTTTAATTTAACCAAATTAATTGGTTTCATAAAAATTGCATGAATCATTAATTTCCGTTTCATAAAAAATAAACATGTCATTTACTTATTGCGCGGAAGTCATCGTGCGCTGGAAGATTATAACGCATTTTTCAAAGATTTTTGTTGAAGCCTCGGTTTCAAACTGTAAACGAACATCCAAACAAAGTCAGAAGAAGGCGATAATTACAAAAGTCATGAAAAATAAAATATGAAAATGGTTTTAATTTGTGGGGTATGAGGCTGAAATTTTTTTTAAAGTTATCCTTGGCGATATGCTTGGATTAAATTGAATAACAAAAACACACAAACACCATCTGCAATTTAATTAAATGCCTGAGAACCAATGACGTACAAATGAAGCAACGACGAAACCGCACTTCGAGTTTTGCCTTACTGGAACTTCTGGTACTGGAAGACAAATTCAATTCTCCGGTGATTAGAAATACAAAGGCAATATAAACATTATTGGATTCAGTCAGTGTTTGAGATGATAATTGATTTCGTTTTACTGAATGTGAATTTGGGGGTTCCAAATTGTACTCCGAGAGGGTATAAAATGCATACCCCTGGCTTTACACTGAGAACTGGCATTCGACATGAATTATACAGAAAGCAGCTCAGAGCGTATGGTTTATGATTTATGAAGACTCCCGAGAGCATTGTTGGACCAACTATTTTAGGCCAAAAGCTTTAATTAATTCGAGTACTCGTTAAAAATTTTAAACAAGAAAGAGCATAGCGTTGAGTAACCCAATAATTTATTTTGTGTGATGCTGCTCTGGAAGGTAACTCAGGAATTCCATTGTGCCATCAGGTTGGATTTTATGAAATGTACATACGTTAACGAGTAGTGTGACACCTATTTGGTTATGTATAACTTAAATGAGTGATGTCTTGCTCACTCGTTCCTACCTGGGCTATCTGGCAATTAAACACGAACATTAAACTCGTCATGCTAGTATACCTTAATATTTTCGTGTCTGAACGTCTCCTCTTTTCTGGCGTAAGATTGCTTAAGATTTCGCTCTTATGGGACTAACATTGGTGACTTTTCCTTTTGATGGCTTCATTAACTGAAATAATTGATGAATTTATAACAAGGTTTTTTAGTGTACGTATTACCTGGTCAAATATGGCATTTAATTGATTTCGCTATCCGCAATTCAAAGAACTATGCAAGTAAAATTTTATTGGATAAAAAATCGCTCACATGTGCAAAAAATAGTTCACAATCTAAAAATGAGGTTTGATCCGCAGCGCAGACATCTCATCGTGTTAATAACTTACACTGCCTGAGCTACACGAGAGAGTCTTTCGTCTTCACCTGACGTTTTGTAGAAGTATAAAGCTCGTCGGCAAGGTTACCCAACACTCATTCAACCGGAACTTCTCGAGTTGAGTTAATTAGTTTTAACTTGTTTGCTTAAGCATGCTCTCTTCACCTCACTAGAATTACACCGCGACATTGTCGTCGCTGTAAAAATTCAAAATAGTGTGGTGCCATAGTACATTACCACTGCAAGAAAATAAATTAGACGATTGTGATTCCGTTCATAACAAATGTTTGCTTGTGGAGAGCTGCTACTGCTTTCATAGACATCCATTATTATGATAGTTAACTCGCCGGGCGATATTTAAATATTATAATAATTAGTACTTTTCGTATCTCTTGCCAACCAGTTGGTTTGAAAACAATGCCATTCTTACCCTTTACGCATCCTCTCACCGTGTATACAGGCATATATTCATCAAACAAGTGATAGGTAGGAAATAAATTTGTTATATGTGAGGGCGTATCTGCCAATCTTTCCAAAATGATGGGCCATGACGGCAGCGAGTGAGCGATCGAAGTATTGCGCAAACAACACAGTAAATGTATTCATGCATTGAGTCATTATATGATTTGAAGTAATATTGACAATATCCCGATCTGTCGTGGAGAAAATATTGTTCACATAAGTGTCTGAAAAATAATGGCGTCCTAATTATTTAAAACAGTTACATCGGTAAACAACAAACCATCCTTTTAGTCACGTAATAGCGTGTATATAATGACCATGACGGCAGCGAATGAGTAATCAGCGTATTGCGCAAACAACAACATAAACACGTTAAAGATGTAAGTGGCTTACGAAACTAAAACTGACTCTCAGCTGAATAATTTCTCTTTCTAAGAGAAAGGACTCTAGTGCTTATTTCCACAGTTACAGCGATGTGGCACGGGGAAAGATTAATCAGTAATCAACCGCAGTAGTGGCCGTCCGACATTATCCATAAACTTAATATTTCAAACAAGTGGCGAGACTGAACCAAACAACTAACAAAAGAAACCATATTATTCTTCAAACAATTATTCGCGTGTGGATGGGTATTGAGTGAATACTCAACTCGTATTTTCTTGTGTTGGAACTGCAGCTCAATACGCAGCTCGGTTGACACTAATTGTATTTGGTAAACGAAAAGATTGTAAAGATTCTCAGAAACGGTGCATACGAATAATGGAGGCGACTATTAAACTAATCTTCCTATACTTGTCGCTATCAATACCCACTTCGGGATCGCCATTAGCTGTAAGTGTCGACATGGCAACTGTGCTGAGTAAAAAATACTCGCTCTGCTCAATTTCCTATTTACTTTCCTCGAATGAGTCGTGCAACAAATGTTCAAGTCAAATGCACAAAATATTTGCTGACAATAACATGCCAGTTGGATTTGTACATTTCCGCCAAATCTGGAGTCGTCAACAATACTTGGCACAGAAACGTCATTCCTGTCACCTTGTCGTCAGCGGGTTTGATACGAAACAGAATAGTTCAAGGCATCTATTAAATTTCCAACACTTCCTTCAGCGACAGGATAAGCACGATGGGATCGTAATGCGTGATCACGACTTCTTTGTGTTTCTTGCGAATAGTCGGGAACTGGTTGAGGAAATACTGCTATCCGGATTAAGGCACATGATTCGCTTTCAAGTGACGTTTTATCACCAGCTAACATCTCACGGTGTGTTAACAAATATTGTAACAGCAAACCCGTACATGACCGTTTCTCCGACGAAGCATCAATTGGACCAATTTGTATATATTGCGTCATATAAGTCGGCTGAAGACTTGGATCCGACAATCAAACTATTCGTTGACTTCACAATGAATTTACAAGGATATCCCATAAAAATGGGTGTTGTGACAAAGATTGCACCGATACATGAAGTGGTTCCTGATAAACAATCCCCAGGGCAATATGTATCCAAACGAGGTTACCTGGCAAGTATGATGGAAACAATGGATTCAAAATTGAACGTTTCTTGTACAATAATTTTGTGTAGCGGCGGCGGGAAATATCCACCCGGTGCAGTGTCAGGTATTCTGCTTCCAAACTCCAGTTGGGTTGGATGTATTGCCGATCTATTGGCCAACCGGGTGGACATTACGACGGCAACTGTGGTACCGGATCGCTATCCACATGTCCATTTTTTAACACCATACAACTATGGGTTCATTAACTATTTTAGTAGACAGCCCAAGGCTGTGATCTCGTGGACATCATTTTACAAAGCATTCAAACCAGTTGTTTGGGCAATCTTGCTCATGTCAACGATATCATGTGCAATCGTTATCTGGGTCATAACGTGGTTTAACATTTCATGCGGAAGTATTCCATTCGGTGATATTTTATTGGACCAAGTAGCGGTACTTTTGGCCCAAAGTGTCCAAGTGGCTTTTGCAGCTGATGTACGGCTGACATCAAGATGTATATTTTGTTCGATTCTACTTTGCTCACTGGTAATCGGAACTGCGTACAATTCTAGACTGACTGCGTTGATGGCCATTCCAGATATGGAGCCGGATTTTTCCACTGATTTCGGAAGTTTGTCGAAATCGTCACATTTCACCTTTGGAACAACTACAAGGTTTAGACTTGGTGCTGGTGGCGCCATGTTTCGCAATTCCAAATCCACAGGTATTCGTGCATTGTATACCAGAATGGTACGGGAGGACGACTATGAGGGTTGCTTGAGACGGGCTTTGATTTTCAACTATGGCTGCATCTCTGACAATTATTTTATGAAATTCACGGCTGCCGTTCGCTTTGCAGATAATCGTCGCGTTATTCCGTTTCTTGAATCTAGTGACAGCTTCAATTTTATACCGTATGCTCTGTCTGTTCGTAAAAGGGAGATATTTCGTCACAGGTACGGACAGTTGATTGGAAATGTGTACGACATGGGACTTGTTGAGAAGTGGTCATCTATTGACATGATGAACTCCAGACTCGAGAGAATCAAGAATGGAAGTGAAGTTTTCAAAGATCATTTCAGAAATGGAGTACAGCCGTTAACGATCAAGAATTTTATCGGCAGTTTTATTGTTCTGTGGACGGGATCATTGATTTCCGTCATTGCGTTCTTGTTGGAATATTGTGTAAAGATGCAAATTTGGCAACCACTTGTGTTGTGTTGCAGAAGGATATCGGGCAGATTAAATGCGTATATAAATCCGATAATCCCGTTATCCTTTCAATAAGCAACCAAATTTAAACGTACGGTAGGTGACATTCCGCGTGGTAAAAAATCACAAGCAATAGTTTTCAACTAAACTTTAAATCCTAATCTATCCATTTGTACCTTCTTAGCAATATATATTTTGGTAGTGAACATGCGAACAATTTCTGATTCTTTCCATTACATATGGATCAGTTCGGTCTGCTCATGAGTGCAAAGGCCCTTCTGGATAACCAACCGGGCTAATAACAGATAATTTTGCTTCGTATACACGTTATGTTAGCCAGGCTATTGAAAGAAGGCAGGTTTTAATGTAACAATAATTTATTGGACAGCCGTCTAGATATGGAATATTATAGCAACTAAACATCGATTCTTGAATAGTATACATTGAAGCGTAGGCACCACTCAACATATATAATACTTGTTATTTGGCAGACAACGGCCTTTTGTATAGTAAGTTTTCTTGTATGTATTTTGATCGTTGGACACAAAATTACGCTTTAAATAGTTCAGTATAATAACCTATGTTTTAGGATACAGAATAATCATATATTATTTTTACGTAATAATGATGTGAATTGAGAATTGAATAAATTAATTTAAATTAAATTATCAATAATACATAACCGCAAGTAAACCATAAATGGAAAACCAAATGTAATAATTGCTGTAGCATCGTTGTCATTTATTATATACAACACTTCAAAGTCACAATTTTGTGAATATTCCATGATCTCCATTCCGAGATATTTCAAGCAACTGAAATTGCTCGGAGAGAAAAAATCGAGTTTTCGTGCAAATAAAATGAAAGAACGAGTAACTTATTTTTTTCTATGATATACAATAAATACTAAAAATACCATAGTGTGCATGTATGCCGCAAAAAGCTCTTTATTGAACATATGTCTATAAGTAGAGAAGATTACAAAAGATAATTACACAGTTAATTGTTGTCTGACTCTCCTCCTAGTGTTACGTCAATCAAGCCTACAAGGAGGAATCAATATTTTATTTCCCTTCCACGTGCCATGGTCATGACAACTATATTTAAAAATTGACCCAACCAAAATATCCCCTTTTACAATTGTATGCCCTATGCATACATTCATACACTGCGTTCAAGTTGAGCTTTGATAAATGTTTCGCAATCAATTTTAAAATAAGATTGACAATAATAAAAAATAATAAATTTATTACAATGAATTCCATGCCAATTGTATGTGAAGAAAAGATGCCCATGTTCCTGTTCATATGAAGCCCATCGGCATAATTTTAAATACTTTAGAATTAACCAATTTTCTAAACCTTTTAAAGTTGCACGCGACCCTTGGGCAGCGCAGTATTGATTTTTAGAAGCCGATCGTCAACTGCGGTGTAGGGAAAACTGATAAAATAGCTATGAATACAAATAGCTATGCTCGAAAAGCGAGCCATGTATATCTCATTGTGCAACGGAAAATTATTTTTCTTACCCAGCGCATTGCCAGAGGAGAGACTGGCGTACATGCATGCACTACAATATTACGGTTTTGAGAACTCAATTTGCGATTTGATATCTTATCAAATAGGTCATGCGTAAATATTGGATCATTATAATTGCAATTTTTATTACCATTGGAGTGTAGCTTTAAATACAACTTATGAAAAAAAAGTCGAAGTTATTACGCAGTTTACGAATTCAAGAAATAATTTGCGCATTATTCAATACCTGGCTTGTATCATCAAGGAGAGTCAAACATTTAAATTGTCAAATCCATTAAGTGGTTCGCAAAATCCGGACCCCAAATTATAGTTTCCAGACATTGGCTTTATCTGCTAAGACTGTAAGCAATAGCAATTAGACATATTTGGTACCACAGCCCAGTTCTAAATAGAGATACAGACGTTTCCATTTCGTTGTACATTTTATAGTTCTTGCATTCCGGAGCATCAATTAATTTGACCAAATAACACTGATTACGAATCTAATTTAAAATGGATTTGTGCAAATCATATTTGCTGCTAGGTATCACTTTACTTACACCAGCAGCTCTAGCAAAACAACCGGCATGTAACACAAAGCAGTTTCAACAACTCGCTGGAAACATGCTAGCATTATCTTCAAGTAATTTTGGACGTTTCGAAGCGTATTTGCACTCCTTTCCTAGCAGTTGTCAGCTAGTATTACCAAATCTTGTGTTGTTAGCATTTAGTAATCAGACTACCCACATTAATATAAGTTTGCATGGTAAACATTCCTTCCCATCTCATTTAATCCTCCTCTACCAATAAAATCTGGGAATGTCTCGGCATTCGATACCTTCTTTCATCATTCCATGTACATCCACACCGTATTTATGTTTGTTTCAACGCTAAGCAGAAATGTAAATGAGACGGATCTATTTTCTGCGAAACATATTAATGTACCTGCACTCAAGCTCATTATGTTCCTCACTGGAAATCAGAGCGGGGACGGTTTGTACCGCATTGTATGCAACCGGTACTGCAAAAGTGACAATGCATTATTTCATATGATAACTCTAAGGCGCTACTTACTCAGTCCTGCAGAAATACATAAGGAGGTGTTCCGCTCGGCGAATAAAAGAATGGTGGACGTACGAGCTGGAATAAAGCACAGATTCGTCCAATTGAAATCTGAGAAGCACAGCACAATCTGTCCGGAAGGCAATCTGAAGCCTGCAATAAACTGTTTTGGTAGTGCCATATTTATGACCGTATTGAATATAGCAGAAGTTCACAACTTATCAGCAAAATTTCATGAATATTCTACAATGGACACAACGCTATCTGGACAGTTTATTTTACCATTGATTGTCCGTTCAAGGTATGACGATTTTGAGCACGTGAGAACCGGTATAAAATACTTTAGACCAGTTGCCAGAGTTTTGACCTCATGTTCAGTGAATAACGACAGCACTCGTCATTTTTCACTCGACTATTCAGTATGGCAGGCCCCATTCACGTTTCCAATTTGGATGTCAGTTCTCATCATTCTTCTTTTCGCTTGGATTGTTGCGCTCTGGCCGTCGTTTAAACCAATCGAAAGACTTTTTACAGTGGCAATTGATCTGATTGGAATATTTTTTGGCGCACGTTCCGACAAGAAGGTCCAGTTTTACTCCCTTATTTTGTGTGTCGACATTTTGGGACTGTTTGTCTGCAACTTTTATGGGGAAGGTATAGTTAGCATTCTTTCCGTGCTGGAAACGCCAGCAGTGTTTCAAACGTGGAAGGAAGCGCTGGCGGCTGGATACAAAATCAGATGGTATAAAGTCAGCCTAGGGCGGTACACTTCGCCTCAAGTTACTTATTACTACGAATTCAAAACGAGAGGAATTCTGAATTTACTCAACTCAGCGTTCGCATATGATGACGTCGACACAACTTGGAGCAGATACAAAGGCGGAAAATATTTGACAGTTTTGGATCCCTTCGAGTCGTCGTTCAAAAGGGACATGTTACGAGGGATATTGGTGGGACGGCAAATGTTGATTGTTTTGTAATTCCGGAAGTACTGAAGCAGGGAATGAGGTATCTGGAAGTTTACACGATCAATAGAAAGTATATCATAAGAACGTTTAGCATATTTTTGGAGAGCGGAATGGCAACAAAGTGGGAGGCATGGTGGAGAGGGGCACAAGTTCGGACGTTAAAAATACGGGACGAAACTGGTGACAAACAAAAGCTGGTTGTGAGTAATGATGAAATTAATCTGTCAAAGATTTTACCGGTGCTCATTCTGGTGGGATGCTTTGTGCTGCTTGGAATTGTAACATACATTATTGAAGTCTGTTGGCACTACAAACAAGTTACCATTGTTCAGGTGTTGAAACCTGATTAATTTGTGGTGTCTGTTGAGCACAGACGACAAGAAGATGAGGAATGAGTTTTTTGATGTTTACAAACTAATTAATAATTTACTAAAGTTTGTTCTCTATTTCGTTGGAACTCTTGCAAGTACTTACTATTGCGTGTGGTGCAAATAGGTTGCTTAAAATATATTATGTTGAATATTGCAACTTGAAACAGTATTACGACACAAGGTTTATTCACTTTCAAACTCACTCACAGATCTGCTAACATAGCTTACTCAACTAGGACGGGTGTAAACCCGAATTAAAAAACTACCGGAAGTCTGATGTGTGAAATTTTGAGTAATAAAGCACTTATTTCATCTTCCAAGACCCTAATCTTGAACTTTTCTAACAATTCATTTTTTAACCCTTGACCCATCCACATTTTCCCGGAGCCACCACTCCTACAGTTGTGAGAATTGACACATGGTGTGGTGACAAAAAATGATCAGCATAAAATTCTCTATCGAATAGGCCAATAAAAATTCTTGCCCATAAGTATGCATGGGGAACCTTTCCCCCCACCATACCCCCGCGGTTGGTCCCCGGCACTCCAAAATCAATACCGAATAATTGTTTGACCTGAGGAACCTCTGTGCCAAATTTGAACCAAATCGATCAACGTTGAGAAAAGTTATAGTGTTTACAGACACACTGATTAACAGACACACAGACAGACAAACAGAACAATCGCAATAACTACCTTTATAAGCATTTCATGCTTCCGGTAGTTAATAAGTCGTACTTGAGTCGTACGATAGTATATTTGATTGCAATGTAAAAACTATTCGTGTGCAAAATTATACATTTACCATAAATTATGACAAAGTGTACTTGATGTTATTGGTAATTATATAGAGTCTGTTATTGTTCATTAGCAATATCATGACAATGTAGCGGGATTCTCTCTGATTGGTAGATAACAGAACATAATATGTTGCTAACTTGACCGCCTGAAATTGCAATGGGGTCGGATGTGTAGATTTACACGTATGAAGATCACACCTCAACTCACTTGGTATTGAATGATCAATAAGTGACTTTGGTGTGTAATTATTTTGTTTTCAATTAATTAATTAATCAATTCAATTAATTAGCATTAATGAGTTAATGCTACACGTTTGTATGTTGGAAAGTTGAAATAATGCAGCATTACAAAAATCAACATGGCGCCTCGGTTCATGAAATTATATGTAAATAAATATTAAGCGAGTACAGCAAGTAAGTACAAAATGAGCTTATAGGTATGAATTGAGTACCATGCGTATATATTGTAGAATGTTAAAGCATAATTTTTTGTTAGTAGAGAAACTTTCTTTATAATGAATGACACGCCGTAAATAATACTGTGGCATAATTTCAGCAAGAAGTAAAGAACAGATCAATTTTTGATGAGACGCTATATAGATTACGCATGTCATACTGACAATTTATTTTTTGGGTAAATGGACGTGGAATTCGGACTTGGTATATTCTAAACACATACGCCGTGAAAGTAAATTCAGACTAATACTTGCAATTGATACGAATTTCAGTTTTGTAAAACGCCACGGATTAAGCTACTAACGCGCACAATTTCAAACACCTTTCAGTCATTATCCATTAGATTCTGCTATATGAGCAGTACAAATTGACATTAGTTTCAAGTGTATCATAAATAGAGTCTTCTTTTTCTGGGAAATATTCACTTTCTTGAAGCAATCAGTCCTATGAATTATTGGAGTCCTGCCCGTCACAGAACTGAATAATAAGCAGGTTTTACACGCATAGATCGGTGGATTTATTATCTCGGGATCAAGGTAGTTTTAACTCAAAATGAATGGTACTACACAAATTGATAAATAATTGGAAACATTTTTGCACATTATTATTCTCCATCTTTGAGGAGCAGTTTGGATAAACGTAATTAAATATGAAAAGGCAATTACAATCTTAGAAAGTAATCACATTTGTTAGTCCAAAGACAATAGCATTTCAAAATAAATTCACTATCGAGTTGCATTCCATTCATGTATATTACCAGATTCATTAGATGAGCTTTTTGGTCGATCCGCGCAGTTTATGATTCCTGTAACTTCACTATTTCACTCTTTTTTACTTTATATTTTCTCAGTAGAACTCAACGCCTCCTAGGGTAAAATGGGTCTCAACTATTTTATACAGTTTACAGATATTGCTGCCATTTGATTGTTTTCCTTGAAGGATAATATGTACAGGATAAAATATGTTACTTGTGCATTAATTTTCGTGTTTGATGAGCCAAAAAGAGAATTGGTTAAGTTAGGTTACTTTATACTACGAATAGTGGAATTTCAGTGGAATATACATGCGTAAATGCCTAATGACGTAAACTGAATCAATACAACACAAAGACGCTCTGACGACCGTAACTTGAGAGTGGAGCAAAACACTTAAGCCGCAAGCATCAAGAAAAATGAAAAGGTTTGAAGGAAATGTAAACCAAATATATTTTTATATGGTACTTATCAACCCGGCGATGGAATCCGCAACCAGTTAGAATTCAACAGCAGCTCAATGAGAAACGTGTCAAATGTACGGAATTGAAGGGGAGGCGCCCATCCCTGCAGATGCGGTTACTAAAAATGACAGTGGCCCTGGCAATAGTTATAATTCCGAATACGTTCTTCCACACACACCTGCCTCAGTTGATGCTGGGGTCGTTGCAAGTATTACTGCCGACAGAGATAAGGAATATGCGGACGATGACGTAATATTTGTCATCGAAATGGTGACGGTGAAAACAACGTTTTTGACTAAAAATTAATATAACCATGAATTGTTCATTGTTCCAATAATATAAGCACGATGTTTGTAAACTATTTTCCATTTACGCACATATATCCGTGCTGGAGAATACATACGTTTGCGGTTACCAATATATCTATACCAGTTGGTCGATTCGACAGTGCTCATATACGGACGTAGCGAATCACGTCTAATTTGTTATTCGGTTTAACGTGTAAATTTAGTCCCGTGATGATTGATTTGAAAATTTAAGATGCTGAAACGTCGGAAGCAGTTATATGATTACCACTAACCTAAAATAAGGAAAGATTTAACAATAGCAGCCAGCGTGTCGATAAGGTTGCTTAGGTACGCATTTTGGTAACGGTGCCACGAAAAGGCCAATTAGATGATTAAAAGAGTTCTTCCACTATCCTCCCGTTGATTCATATATACCTCCTTCTATGGTGTCTTCTTCCACCAGGTATTTAAATGAGATTACATTGAAACCAAAATGGTAAAACTAATCATGCCTTAAAATCGATATACTATTCTACAGACCATGAAGACCAATATTTAAAAATCATAATCCAAAATGTAATATCTCGATTAAGGGAACAAAATAACAAATTTGTTAATGAAATGTGTTTAGTCAAAACTGTTTTAAGAAAAGATAATATATTAACGGCGGCTAGTTAGAAATTCAGTTTGATTTTTCGGTGCTTATGTTTGAGTTTTATAGCATGTTTAGGTATGTTTATTTCAAGTGTTGGAGCAATTGAGTCATTACTTGCAAAACGTATTAAGTCGTGGAAAATTAAATTACATTACCATGTCTATACTAGCAGAAGAACAAACTAATTTAGCTCCCCCGTGTCTTGTATCAAGTTTCCTTTCCTTGCATTGTTTTCGCACTCAAATATGTCAATGCCATTTTCGTGAAACAATTTTGAACTATTTTCGATAAAAATTATTATTACTATGAGTTAGTGGACCCATCAGTTAATGGTGGAAATTGATAGAGTAATTCATGACGTGTGTTATACATTTCACACCTGCATTACAATAATATCCATACGTACTTGAAATACCTTGCCATCACATATTCGCATCTCAAAATGATACTTGATGTCGGCATTTGCTGTTTGCCATTTGTGCCATTGACAAGAAGTGTACTACGTGCGAATGAAAATATATCAATTTCCAATACTTTCCATTTTTGTGAAAACCAAACAGATGTCAATAACAATTCATATGCGAGTCGTAAACCGTCAAATGCTCCAAAATATTCAAGAAGCAATTCCGGAAGATTAAAAATTTAGCTCTACGTGAAACACACCTATGGACAGCAAAGCAGCATATATCCGTTCATCATAACTGTCAGTTTTAAAATCTGGAAAAATGTTATCAACCATATTTACGATAATATTTCATTTGGCCATTGTAACATCAGTAGAATCTAGAAATCAATCATTGGAAATTGCCGCAGAGAAAGCAACTGTCAACATTTTTCGCCACCTACACATGTGTCACGTAACCTTTTTGTTGGATTCCAATTTTCTTGACATTGTGTTTCAAGATGTCAAAGATGAATTGGATAAGCTCATGCAACTAACGGATGAAAAGCCTGTATTTTCCATTCAATCAAATATTTCCAAATTACACATGCTCACACATTATAGATACGCAAGAAGACATCGGGTTAAATGCGAAGCACACGCCTATGTACCAGGTAATCAATCAGCTGACTTCAGCAATAACGGGTTAATGATGGAAGCAAGTCGTATAATTAATCCGGATTTGGTACTACATTTCACTAAATCATTTTCGGAAACGACAAACGTTTGGGATATACTGATCAGTCCAACATTTTATCAAACCAGATTTATATACATTGTTGTAAATCAGACTGAAATTCTGGTAGTATGCACCCTATGTCAGCTTGGGGAAATGGTGCGAAGACGACTGGATTTACAAGATATTTCAACCGACTCGTTACGCTACCATTCCAAAGTGAACCTGAATAAAAGACACGTGCGCACGGATCTAGAATACAAAGAAATAATTGCAGTTACCACGTCGTGTGACCAGCCGCCCAAGTACAAACAAGACAATGCTCCACCTACCGTGGAGAAATGTGTGATGGACACGCTTGCCAAAAACCTCAACTTCAGCTTAGACCCCAATGACGCTTGGGATCTGTGGAGAACTCATTCATTGGTTGCAAAGGTAAAACGAAGAACTCGGCTCTCAATGAATTATTTGAAGACCAATATGAGAGGTGAACATCTCGTAGTTGTGGAATTGGGATTTCAGTTCGAAGATTGGGGACTGCTGACCATTCACGACAGGAATAACACCAGCCTGTCTAACTATGGCGGTGGTTCATTAACAAATCCGTTTGATGGATTTATATGGACAGCCTTGGCCGTTTGCTTCGTGTCCGCTTGTCTTGTAATGATCGCAGGCGCCTGGAGCGCTAGGTCGGATTTGATGGAAATATTGTTAATTCCAATCGTGTTGCTAGCATCATTGCTGGAGCAGAGCTGTTGTCCCCTGGCGAATCTGAGTTCATCGTATCCAATATATCGCCAAGTACATTTGGTAAATTGCCTCCTCTGGTATTTCGGTATGCTTATTGTAAGCCAAAGCTACAAAGGGACCATGTTTTCTTCATTGACGATATCCGAACAACCTCCGTATCCCAAAACGTTGAAGAGGCTCACTGATACTGACCTGCAAATATTTACTTTTATCGGCGCACATTACAGAGGGAGGCGAACGTCCATTCTAGCTACAAATCTTGAGGATGTCATTGAAACAGGCAGCTACCCGGATTATTATACAGCATTATTGAATCGCACCACTTATAAAGATGATTGGTTAAATGCAGTGCGAGAGTTGTCTGCGGGTATCTACCTTCAGGAAAATTTGCATCTGGCTAACGATAGCAAGTGGCACAAAGAAGTGGAAGCTATTCCTAAATCCATTGCCGAGGTAGATCTTTTGAAACATGTTATCATGCAAAAACAAATTTTGAAGATATTCGCTCCACAAAAATGGACATCTCCGGCTGTTCCAATCAAAAATTTCATGACAAGCATGCCGTGGACAGTGACTAGGAATGCTTTCTATCCCGTATTTAAACGAGGTCTTGGACAGCTTTACGAGAGTGGGTTGTACAACAGATGGGATAAATTTCATGATGATTTTAATGGTCTAGATAACTTTTACCGTGTTGCGGGAATATTGGTGAAACGGGGAGCAAGGAATCTAGATATTCCTATTGAAAAGAGTCAATGGCGTAATTACTACTATTACTCCAAGGAGTATCCGGAAGCAGAGGAGACGTCATCCGAGCCACACGCTATATCATTAAAAACATTAGAGGTTGTGTTGATTATATATGCCGCAATGCTGTCGCTGGCCATAATTGTAGGATTCCTTGAAAAGGTTATCCTTGGTGCATATTATGGCTTGTGAGAACTAGCAGTCCCATTTATATGATAAGCCATGGAGTGATGATCAATTCCTATGAGTATTAGGTAATTTGTTTGTACATTGGTCATAAGGACACTTTAGCGTTTGTTCAGAAACGATGAACATTGATCGATGAAGTCACCGCATTTATCATTTTTAGATTGGTGAGCTTGTGAGAGCCCAGTCGAAATTAATTTCCCAATTTGTGGAAGGTCCTTCATTGGTAATTAATATAGTTTGCAAGTAATATATATGTATAGCAATTAAAGGATCAACCACAATCAATTTATTTTAAGTGTTGGAAATTCACTGTCTGCATGGAGAGCACTTTACAAATGCAAATACTTCAAAATATATGATTGCAACATCCATTGTCCCTAAAATGGATTGAGGTTTACGCCGACAATGATGGTCGTAGTTATAAATCCATTTCTTAAAATGCAGACTGAAAGTGGTACTATATGCAACAGTGTACTACATCGAACTACTTTTTATGAAGCATCTAGCATGCTGCAAAAATATTTTCGAGATTCGTTATACCAACCGAGGAATACTATGTTATTTACAATAATTCTAAAGTTGATTCTATTCTCCTAATGGATGGTGAACAGACATTTCGCTAGTATGGCACTGTTTCTTGGAATAATAATTCGAACCGAAATGTTTCCACTTTTTGTGACTGTTGTTGGTTGTTTGATACTTATGAGCGACTACGTTATGGCGATAGACTACACGGCATCTGTCGATGCTACAAGCCAGTTAGTTACCCAATTATTCAATCGTTTACACCATTGCCACGTAAGGCTGTACATTGAGACAAGGGATCCAAATGTCATCGAGGAAGAAACGAAAGTTGACATTTGGAAACTGATAAAATTTACTAAAGACAACTCGGTGTACACCATTTCTGTCCCAGTGACAAAAGTATCGCCACCAGTCATAATTAATTTCAGAAAGCGTCCAAATGTAACGTACACAATAACCAAACGGACTCTTTGCTACGCTCATGTCTATATACAACTTAGAGGATCCTCTGCGTTTCCAATGAAGCACTTGATTTCAGAAGAAAGTTGGAGCAGTAATCCCGATTTTGTACTACTTCTCACAAAGCATCAAACCCACATTTCAAGATTTATTGAGAAACTAAGTCGTGGAAGCTACCAAACTGGAAACGTATATGCCATTGTAAATTTTGAAGAGCTTTTCCACATTTGCCAATTGTGCCGAATTGAGAAGATGATCAAACGGGAAACAAATTTCGGAACGTTATTGAGTACAACTCATAGTCTTGAGATAAACCTAAATAGAAGGTTTCTGATATCGGATTTGGAACAAGCAGAAAAAGAACGCGTTGTCGAATCATGTGACAGACTTCACGAATATGGCCCAACGAATAGTCCTCCTACTGTAGAGTTATGCGTTCTGCACACTCTTGGTGAAAAACTGAATTTCAGTCAGTACAGCCGAGATCATTCCAATCGATTCGGAAGCAGCCTTTCCATCGTGTTTGCAGCTGTGAGACGACGAACAAGGATGTCAATGGATTATCTACAAAATGCCATGAAAGTGGAACAGCGTGTCGTTGTGCAACTTGGCTTTGAATTTGATGAATGGGGATATTTGGTCGTTTACAACAGAAATAATGCAAGTAGCATGAACGATCGCGTTGCAAAAGCTGTCATTACAAATCCATTTGACGCTTATATCTGGACGTCGGTTGGCATTTGCTTCCTCTCATTTTTCGTTGTCATTGCAGCCGAGAACTTTATGAATTTAGCCAAATTTAGAGACATGGTTTTGATCACATTAAAACTGCTGGGATCGTTGCTGGAGCAAAGCGCGTGTCCTCTAGAAAAACCAGAAATGACGTTTCGGATATTCCGACGCCACCATTATTTGAACTGTATGTTATGGTACTTTGGAATGCTTGTCGTTAGCCAAGGTTACAAGGGGACAATGTTCTCTTCCCTGACGATCTCGGAAGAACCGGATTATCCAAAGAACCTGAAGGAACTGGCAAATCTGAAGTACAAGATAATAACATTTGTCGGATCTTATCACAAACTTGTAAAGAAATCGTTCCTAGCTGCAAACATTCAAGACGTGATTGAAGCTGGACATAGTCCAGAGTACTATCCCAAGTTATTAAATCTCACCGTATATAAGGATAGCTGGTTGTTTGCAATGCGGGATTTTTCAGCGGCTCTTTACTTTCATAACGACATATATCTCCTCAAGAATGATAGCCAATTATGGAGCGAGGCTAATCAAATTCTCGACAGTTTTGGAGAGATTGATTTGCTGAAGCATGTCAGAATGCAAAAGCAAATTCTGGAAATATTTACTCCATTCAAGTGGGCATCTCCGATTGTGCCGATACGAACTTTGATGACATCGATGCCATGGACAGTGAGTAAAAATGCATTTTATCCTGTATTCAAACGTGGACTTGGACAATTGTACGAGAGTGGTCTTTATCGGAGATGGGATAGTTTCCACAATGATATAAACGGCTTGATCAATTTTCATGAAGTTTACAAAAAGTTGAAAGCAGCGGGAGATGGCGATCCAATTACTGCGGTTGAGATGGACAAGTGGAGAAATTACTACTTTTATTCAAAAGAGTTTCCAGGACGAAAAGAGGCAACTCCTCCACAAGGGATATCGTTGAATGTGTTTGCAATGGTGTATGCTCTGGTTGCTGGAATCCTGCTGTTGGCATTAATTGTAATGATCATTGAAAATTTTGTCTTCAGTTTCACATATTGCATGCTGTTTGAAAGAATTTTGGTATGGGTCTTGCATTAATGAATCATTGTGATGTTTTTATTCAATTTCAATTTACTTTTCTTCAATTAAATGATCAATTTAATTTTTAAACTTATGTACATAGGTTTACTTAATAATTCTACATGCAATTATTGCAATGAAAAAAAAAATTATCTCTACGTCGTCAAGCAATTCTAAACCATACTAAAATTTTATATATTTGTATTACTAAGCCGTTCGTTTCCATACTCGGACAGCTTGATTTCTTGGGCGAACCTCACAAGATTCAATATAAAATTTCAAGCCTTCAAATACTCTAGAGCTACCGTTAGGTGTTGGATACACAGTTTCCCCTGACTGGACAAAATCCGACCAGCCACTCAGTGGAAGCTCCTGAGGATCAGGGAAGCCCGTGGTAGCACAGGAATCAAAATCAATTTCAGAAATGCGAGGTGCACATTCGGACTGAATCTCTCCCCACGTTTCCGAGTCGCCACCGGATGCCCTGAAGAAGAGACCTGCGTAAGTGTCAGTGATGTCCTCCCAGCTCAAGTCTGGCCATAAGGAAGGAGGGTTCGGCTGTTCATAGTATTCAATGTATACGGACCCAATTGGGACGACTCGCGCTGCCATTTCCCGGAATTTCTGCGTCATGGTTATGAGGCCATGCTCGGTCCTATTCACATCTTCTTGTGCTTTCGTTAACTCTTTTCGAATTGCCAATATCTCATTAATTGCATCTTCCAGCGTCCATGAAAATGACTTTTGACACATTACCCGATTCCGTTTCTGGCAACTTGCATCCGCCCACTTGCCTTAAACTTTTGTGGCAGCCTTGGCGCCAACGGGTCGCAGCTCAATGCAGACATCTGGATCAGAGATATTTCGTGGGTAGCCATCCTGCCAGTTGGTGTAGGTCAACGCGTCACCATCGTCCCATTTGAATTGCTCCGTTTCTTGGTCATACCTGGGACGCTTGGCATCTGGTGAGTGGCCAGTTTGAGTTGATTGATCTATCATCAGACGACTAGCTAACCGTTGATACGTCCATACGGAAACCGATGGCTAAAATGACTTATTTCCATTTAAATATTTATGGCCTCTATAAAAACGTTCAACCGTCTTTTTTCGCACTAAGGCAGCATCTGCGCGTCACAGTTTGATTCTTCATATCAATGAAATTACGTGGTTAGTAATCGCAGATTACGAATAGAATACGGCAAGAAGAACGGTTTAATGCTTATCTACATTTTTACAAGTTGTTAACAAAACATGTTCCGTAACAAATGAGAAGCATGTACAATGACATTCAATTGAATGGGATACACACCAGTGTGAAATCAGTGTGTTCTGAAACTTAAAAATCCGCACAGCATCATATAAACCACTTATGTCAAGGTCATCGTTTTGATAAATTTCGGCACTTACAGTTCTATTCAAATTCTATTTAGCTGAAATTCTTGCATGAAATTCTAATCAATACATGTCCCCATATTAAAATTGATGAAATTAAATAAATTTAATGTAAATGGAGAAATGCAGTAAAATGTACAAGATCGTAATACGAAATTCGTGTTAACTTAAGTAATCAATGAATAAAAATGGTTTTCTTATTCTGGCTTAGAAAACAAAAATTGCATTGCAAATAACATTTAATCGCATTTACATCCATTCCCTTTGTGCATTTTAAAGATAAGCGTTTCTAACAGGGCGCTTGTAGCGCCTAGAATTAAAATAATGGCAATAACCCCGAACACAATTTCGAGGTCTCTTATTTTTATGGTAAGTGGTTCCGATGACTCCAGATTCCCAGTTTTATCATTTGAATAAAAGTAATAATTTCTCCACTTGTCGGTATCAACGGCAAGATCCAGATGCTTGGCGCCAACTAAAGTGTACTCTTTTGGAAAAGCTATTGAACCAGTCACCAAAAGATTCGTATGCGGTCGATATTGATACGAGTCGTAGCTAGTGCGTCCAATAAAGTTAGTTAAGCTAAACTGTACTTCATCCTGTATGCCATATGGGTACTTTGTGTCGATATACAGTTTCAGGTGGCATTGACGCAAATGTATAAATAATTGTTCAACTGCACTCGTAAACATATTCACTGAAATTCGATTTCCTGAAGTCAGGGTTGTTTTGGTGATAAATACAGAACAAAATGTTAGCGTTAAAAGGAGTTCAAACATTTTGTTAAGAATTTTATTTCTGAGATCTTCCAATAGAACAGGTATATTTCAGCTGTAATTGGCATTAAATTATGGTGGACTGTATGCGTGCAAATGAAATGCAAATATATGCATGTATTATAATTTTTAACATTTGGTATGCTTCTCTTTACGATATGACGATAAGACCGAGGTCTTGAATGTCGACATGCAATGTTGTTAATGGGTTTTTAAGGTAATTCAAGGCTGCAAGCACTTTCGGTTTTAGTAGACAAATTCGTTTTCATAATTTGGTGTAGGTACACAACAGACCATTCCTTTCAGTTATTGAATGAGGATACTGAATTTTCAATTTCGAAGTAAGTGGCCAGCGTCAATAAAACGAGGCTGTATTGGGCAGCTGGTATAATTGTCTTCGTAATGATAATATCGTAGTGCAGCTTGAGGCATTTTCTAAGCACACATATTATCAAATTGTTTATTCGTAATGGAGTATCCACTGTTGACGCAGCTATTGAATTGCCGAAATTAATATGAGATACCTACCATTTTGGATATTGAATTGTATTTACCTGATTTCAAGAGGCAAATCTCATAATAAATTGGAGGTCAATCCAGAGGAAGTTATGGAAATGTTTTTATATCCACATACCAGAAATCATGGAAATACATTGTTACACCTTTCGGATGACAACATAAGTTCCACAGTTAAATATATGCATGTCACTGCATTTATTTTATACATTTCAGTATAGACAGTATTTAGTATGGATACATTTTGTTAAGTCACACAATATCTATGATTACCGTAATAATTAATCTAGAAACTAAGAGTAGCCTTTTTTGTTACAAAACACTGGGCATGCCGTAAAACTTACACAACAATATACTTGCCCTGGAATTCGGCACAACTCAAGAAAGGTCAATCGTGCAATCTTTCCGAATTCATGTTTTATCTGGCAAATTTTAAAGACTACAATTTCCAAAATAAATGATACGACTGCCAGCAGGAAAATGCCGGCAACCACACCAAAGACATTTTCAAAATTATCTAATGCTATGGTAAGTGGTTCCAATGAATCCTTCTTTCCTGGGGTTGCACTGGAATGCAAGTGGTAGTTTCTCCATTCAGTTTCATCAATTGCCAACTTTGGATCCTTAGAGCCTAAGGTTCGCAACAGGTCCTTAACTTGGTGAAAGTTGATGATGCCTGTAACATGGTGATGAAAGTTATCCCATCTCTTGTACAATCCGCTCTCAAACAGCTGCCCAATGCCGTGCTTGAATATAGGGTAAAATGCGTTTCTGCGTACTGTCCAAGGCATGCTTGTCATCAAGTTTTGTATCAGAATCGACGGAGATGTCCATTTGGAAGGAACGAATATCTCTAAAATTTGCTTCTGCATACGTACATGCATCAAGAGATCAATTTCAGCATATGATTTAACGAGATTAATATCGGGACAGTAAAACTTATCAGTGGCTACAACCTGCATATTTCTACCGAAGTATTGCATTACAGAAAAACAACGCATTCCGAATAGCCAATCGGCGATGTAAACGGTGCGATTCAGTATTTTGGGATAATATTTAGGACACTTGTTTGTTTCAACGACTTCTTCAAGATGGGTTTCGAGAATAGATTTTAAATCATATCCACTCTTTGCACCGATAAAGGTAATTATTGGAAGGCTGCTATTCGCCAATTCCTCCAACGTTCTTGGATATTCTGGTTCCTCGGATATTGTCATGGACGAGAACATTTTCCCTTTGTACGTCTGGATTACAACGAATATACCGAAATACCATATGAGACTATTTATCTCATCAAGTTGTCCATATGTTCTCAAAAATGATTTTGATTTGACCAGCGGATAGAAACTTTGCTCTAGCAACGTGCCAAACAAACAAATGGGAATTAACATGACATCCCTGACATCCTTCAATGCCATCCAATTACCTGTAGTCATGACAGCACAAAAAGACAAGAAACAAGTTCCAATTGATGCCCAAGTATACAAGTCAAACGGATTAGTAATTGCAGCTTGCATTGCATCGTCGCTAATTAAACTGTCATTGCTCCGATCGTAAGCAACCAAGTATCCCCAATCTTCGAATTCAAAGCCGAGTTCAATTACAACTCTTTCTTCCTGTTCGTAATGGTGTTTTATGTAGTCATATGAAAGCCTTGTTCTTCTTCTTGCTGATGCACGAAGTGGGTTGGAGCTCGTGTCAGATCGAACTGTGAAGTTCAGCTTCTTCCCGAGTGTGTCCATGACACACAGCTCTACGGTTGGTGGATGCATTTGCTGAATGTATTCGACAAGTTGGTCACAAGATTTGATAATCCTACGTGTCTCTGGCGTTTCCAAATCAGTGTCTATGCCTGCTTCCTTCATGTCAACTTTTCTGTAAAAGCTTCTGATTTCAGCGTAAATGTCAACAAAATGCTCCTTTCTTTCCATCATTTTCTCAACTCGGCAAAGCGGACAAACTTGAAAAACTTGTTGAAAATTGCTAATGGCATATATAAGTCTAGTTTGGTAGGAGCTAATTACCTTATCTTCAAGTTTATCAAGGTTTATGTTTTGTCCCAACAGTAGAACCAAGTCGGGATCATGATTCCGGCTTTCTCGCGAAATACAGTATAGGCTGCTATGGACGTTCGTATTTTCACCAATGATGAGAGCATGAGCGAAGCAAGTTGTCCTTTGTGTCATTTTATAACTGAGGGGAACGTTTCTAGGGAACCTATAATAGCAGATACCAAAGGAAATGGACCCAATTGCAATTGAAAGCGGAGATCTGGTTTTGGTAAATTGGACTATTTTTCCAACGTGTTTCCGAACATTGTCCTCCATGTAGGCATGGTTAATATTTGCATCTATGTGCAACTTCAAGTGGTAGTGATGCAATTGTTTCAATAGTTGTTCCGCTACGTTTTGTACAGACGCTATTTGTTTCTCAGATCTGGCCGTCTTTGTGATTTTGAAAACCAATAATGGAATAATAATAATCGGTAAAAAAGCTCGAAACATTTTGTTAGAAATTGAGGTCGCAAATGGACACTTAAGTAAAGTAAACGAAACGACGGCAAATGTTGAAACTGAAACTTGCGAGTGGTATATATTAATATGTTTAATGGTGATATACTCTAGTTGCCAGAGCAACTAATGACATTTTCAGCTTGTGCTCACGATGCTTTCCATGAAGCGATTGCATTGAGAAAAGCAATAAGAGCACTTTGGGCATTGTTTGTTGTTCAACTTTTTAAGTTGAGACGATCAAAATGGTAGGAAAGATTGATGGCAAGTATCAAGCTGTTGCGGATTCATATTAAAATCAAATATTAGAAATGTCAACTCCACGTAATCGACAAACATATTAAATTGAGCACATGATCACATCAATGTACGTATCCTATTGACACTGAAATGGATACATTTAATTTTTCTAAACATTAAACATGAGATAAAACATGGGGATGTACATACCATCCACGGACATAATCATGCTTTTAACTAAATCAAAATTGTGATTTTTATTGTCCATGTTCGGGAGGATGATTTCAGTGTATATCCACAGCCGCCAGTCAACAAATCTCCTGTGATTTTTCATCGTAAAGATAAGAATTTCTGCTACAACCACAATGGCTGCAAATATAATAAAAGATGCTTGCGCGTGCAAAACAATTTCCAAATGTCATTATTGAAATCAAACTGGAGCAGCTGATTCAACTCGTCCGTGATATTCCTTCGCGTAGAAGTATTAATCTCGCCAATGACTCCAATTAACGCAAACGGAAAGTATTCCGCACCATATTTTTCCAACAGTTTCTGAACTACGTGGAAGTCCGTGGAAATACGACATCATGATTGCTGTCCCAACACTTTTGCAGGATAGGATATCACCCATTGTTGCTCACAATTCAAGGTATTAATGTTATAGGATTTTGTATTGCAACGACTGGAGATTCCCACTTGGATGCAATGAATATATCCAATATGTGCTTTTTGATTTGAACATTATACCACATGTAGCTTGCACTCCAAACCAGATACTTATTGGTTTGGAAGTAGAGTAATGTTGCGATGCTTCTCAATGCAGATAACCAATCTGCATTACAGAAATAATTCTGCTTCGCCATTTGTTTGATATTTAAAAAGTTTCTAAGTCGTTCAAGTTTTATTTTTTTTCAGCACCATGCCATCCCACACCAGGTACCGTGTTTGTTTGACCCACCACATGACATGACATTGAGCAGATTTAAATGGTAGAATCGTTCTCAGCGTGTTCGATTACATACAATTTGAATGTTTTAGGCAAAATTCGACCACAACTCAAAGTAGTTCACTTGTGAGGCGTAATTTCAATTCTTGTTCGTTCTTCATTTGCTCTCTATGATAGGTATGTATTAAATTGTTGCACGGTTAAATGGAATAGCTAAATTCATGTATTTTTGTGTGCTTTAATTTATTTTCAGAGCGACAACTTTTAATATTATTGGATTAATGCCTGTTGTTTTTGCACGAGTATAGTGCAGGAGCTTTGTTTCATCTTGGGGATATGCGCATGCAAGATGTTGAAGTCAATTTAGAGTGCTACATATCAAGTTTACAATAAGTAGACAGATTGAAGTTGTGCTGCATGCCTGCGGTATCGAATGAATTATTGATTTATAGTTGTGAAGATGTAATTACTTGAACAAACATTGCTTTTTGCTCAGACTAATTCGGCCACGGTTGGTTAATATGCATTTTTATAAACGTGGTTAATATGCGTTTTTGTTGTACCGAGAAAGTGAGCTCCATTGAACGGAGCTTGTAACTATTATACAAAATATATTTCAACTGTTTCTTGTTACTAATGCACTCTAGTCTGTTTGTATAGAATATATCATCCTGTTTTGCAATTATACTACGATATAATAGTTTTTTACCCGAACAGAGATAAACATAAGGTCATTGATCATTATCGACTTCAATGCCGTATTAAGTAAAATAAACCGAGTGGATTAACATAGCAGACGCAGGTCTTGTTGCCACCTTCATGATAAAGAGTAGTGTAATAAATGTGATGTTAGCTTATACAGGCTGAGGTCATTACTATGTTTTCGGCAAATATACGGATTCAAAATGATAAAGTTTACCTTATCCAAATTATCGAACAAATGGTATGATTACAGGTTTTGCGAAATATTGTGAATGTGTAATCAATGAATTTATCTTGATGAGTGTTCATCACGTAGCGGTATGAAGCGTAGTTATGAATTGAGTATGATTGTCTGTCTGCTTGTCTATCTGATCGCGCTATAACTTTAAAATGAATTGGCCGTTTTTATTGTGATGTGATATGAAGGAGCGGCAAGGAAGACCAGTATTGACTTCGAGGTCAATCGATTGACAAGGGGGCGAGTGGTTTTTGTGGACATGTCACTTTATCTTTAAATGGAATATTATTGTTATCAATGATCATGCAAAGGAACAATACGTTGAACATTTTTCTTGAGGCTCCACGAGTATCAAATGTGCCTCTAGAGATATCTTGAGCGATTCAGCTGTGCACTTTCTGCACAATGTATACGGATTACAAAGCCCTTTCAATTTGAAGCAGTCTGTAAAATGCATTTTTCCGAACAAGTTGTTTGATTATTTACATGCGTCTAATTTTTCCTATGAGCTATAGCAAAGTTTTAAAAAAATATACCGAAATGCGAATATACTGTATTGCAACAATTGGTGGTATCTAATGTCGTCGTTTAGTTTTATTCTTTCGAAATAATGTAATTTCTTGGATTGCGTCGTTAAAGCATTAAAGACAAGTGTAACGTCAAGTTGGGATTGAAGGCCGTCATTGGTAATGCAGAACATGAACAAGTATTAGCATGAGATATGTTTAATTGAACCCATCTAGTAGGTGCTTTTAATAATTTTCAATGTCTAATTGGTAGCTAAAACGATAACAACTCATATAAAATGTTTCTTGTGGAAAGCCAAAAATCAGCAAAGTGCAATGGTTTTAAAGTTAACCGATATCTTTGTTTTCGGTAAAACATTATCTTATCGCATTTTCAGAATACTTGAAACTGTAACGCCAATCTGCTGAAATGTCACCCGCGAGAGGATTAAAGGTTCTTTAGGTGTCCTTAGTCTGTGACCTTTTCCATGAAATTGTCCAGTTGGTATGTATGGTTTTATGACTTCTCAATTGATGATGAAATGATGATTTCTGCCTGTTGACTAGTAATGTATATTATTGTAAAGTACAAAGTAAAGTATAAAATATATACATGATAAATCATATTATCCCATATGTTCCCTTCACTAGTAAAGTCAGTTAAAGTACATAAAAAAATATTTATGTATTTTTGACTATTTACATTTGCGTTATTCTTGTAATATGCCTCAGCGAAATGTTGTCCTGTCATTGGCTTTCACATTAATTCGGCGTCAATTTTTGCAGTGTCATTTCAATGGAGATCCCACCGAAATTAGCGAATGCTGACATGACGACAAGTGCATGGAAGATTTTATGCCTTTGGACCTTGAAAATGGAAATTTGAGAGAAGAATTGAAAAAGCCAGTTAACTTATTTGTTATCAGCAGGATAATCTTTCCATGCTTACCATGACGCCGTATTTTTCCTGAAACCATTTCTCTGGAAAAGCATGTTATCAGGAGTACATGAACAAGGAAATACCTAATTTTTATTAACCTTGTAATGGCATGCAATAACATGAGTTGTTTCACATGACATAGTTTTCACAAGTGCTTCATTTATTGAACGAACGTACATAAGGCTCGTCCGGGAAATAAGGTGACTTTTGTGCAGACGGGTGTGATGCACCCCACGCCCAGATTAATCAAATCTGAATGCGGGTTAAGATTCCGGATACTCTAAATGTCCACTGTGCATCCGGTGAGGTTTTTGGCTTGCTAATTTAGCCATTGAAATTGTGGAAAACAAAGGCGATTTAAAATTCAATTTTTCCCACTTGGAAATTGTGACGTCTACGTCAAACCTAATCCTTCTTCACTGTTACAAAGACTGAGGCATGGAAAACTACAAATACACAACATAACCACCAGATGATAGGCTACAAAACCATGCATTATAGGAGAAGGTACTCATAACAATACGCAAATGACTCTTAGAGAGCCAAGTGCGTCGCTTAGAATCACCTGAATATGTTTGCCGATTTATTTTAGCCTGCCAACGGCAGTCAAAATTGTTTCAGAAAAAATCGGTTGGTTATCTGAAAGCTCAAAAAATGGGCTTTAAGATAAGTACAAATATTCCACTACAGATCCATAACTTCCTCCAGGATGCTGCGAAGAGAAAAGTGTACGAATTTTGCCGGTTAAAATTTGATTCAATTCAGAATTACAATTTCAATGCAATATTTTGAAAGGCCATAGCATACGTTGTTGCAGGTGTATATGCATGATGTTATGCATTTATGAAAGACAAATTTCCGCGCTTTAATACCAGGTCTGACTTTGAGTAATTTATCCAAATTGGTGACCATTAATAAGCCGAATGCAGGAAATATGCTACCAGATGTAGGAAAAGTGACAATGAGACGTTGCCTTTTCAACTATTGAAATTCAAGTCAACGCAGTGCTAGAATGCCAAACTTTCATAGTAGGAATATAGTATAAAGAACGGGGTTTCTTACCAGCACTAGCTACATTTGATTGCTACAGTTCGTATTTCGTAAACGGATGTTAAAATTAGTCACCTTATTTTCCGGATGAACCTTATACAATAGTATACACTAGGCCAATAGTCAAGCCAGCCCGTATCCTTCTCGCGCGATTTTCGTAATTTTCAATACTAAATCTAAAACCTTCAGAATACGACCTACGGCATCGAATACAAAACTTCAATATTACATATTACTTCTGACGGATAATATTAGCTCCTGTCTAACAGCTACTTTAAATGATGAGTTAATTATATATTTCAAAGTGGTAGCTAAAGAGATAACCAGTCACGTCAACTGTTTCTTTGGTAGTCCAAACTCGGCAAATTGCAAGTTTTTCAGACTTAACCAAACTCTTTGTTTTCGGTTAAATATACTTTTATTGTATTCATAACGTTTGAAACTCTAGCGCCATTCTTCGGAACTACCAAAGCTAGAGGAATAATAATTTATCAGGCGACGTCCCCACGAAGATGTCTTTATGAATTTGTCAAGTTAGTTTAATATTTTCTGATTTCAGGTTGATAGATAATAAAATAAATTATTGAAAATAAAATTACTATAAAAGTTGCATTCGTATTTCGGTATGTTCATATTCGACAGTGCTGGTAATAGAAGCACAAAATAGCGCGTCAGAACTTTATTAGTTTGAATCCTTTTTGGATAATCAGTCAATGATAAAGCATGCATAAAATGGCTTAGCTGGGTAGCATCAATATCAATTCCCAAGGTAAATTATTCCGCGTTATGTATAAAACAAACCATGTGAAAGATTAAATAACCTCGTGACATAAATTACAACGTGGTTGCTTAAACACCTTGGTATAATATAGATGCGCACAATTTGTCAATGGTTTTCAGAGAAGCGTTAACACACTTTATTTAATGATTCCTGTTATTTGCACATAATCAAATGGCGCATACTATGACGCGGTGCCAATTGTACCATTTGCTTCAAGTCAATAATTTACAATGTGGTTCGGAACCTAATGCTGTAGTTAGAAACCTCAATTGCTTAGTTTTCAAAATTGATTATCGACACAAGCAACTCCAGCATTACATGTTTCTGTTTAACATCTACTAGCTGCTGTTGACAAGGGAATAAGTATTTCATGATGAGATATCAGCTAATGATGCAAATACTTGTTCGTACAACATTACCCCGTCAATCTACAAGCTTTTTCAAGTATAATGAGCTCTTTCGTGTCCGCTAAATATTTCTTTTCGCATTTTTAAATTTAAATTTCCATATAACCTTTATTTTCCTTTAAATGAGACGGAACCTGTAACGCCAGTCGGCAGAACCTGATGGCTGGAGAATTAAAAGTATTCATCAGGTTACTTTGTAATTTGGGAACCATAGTTCTGGTAAATGTATTAAGATGTCTTGGCTGCTTCGTGTTAGCAAGTTATGAATACATGCAATTGAATATGCATTGACTTTACAATTTATGAATTATCATTAAGGCCATGTTCAGGACAAATTTAGGCCATGTATTACTTTTAAACTGATAATAATAAAATCATAATATAGCATTTCAAATCTGGATAATTTGTTACTGTGTCTCGATTCAGATGTCACTAATGACGCGAAATACAAGATGCAAAGTTACTCGACCGTGGATGTGAGTGCTCAGAAGTTTACTCGCCATTTAAATACTTGTAGCCTAAAAGTATCACTCGAAGTGTCCCATTGATTGACATTGGGTGACGGTATGGCTATCCTTTCCTTTATCAATGAAGACTCCACTCAAGTTTGAATTTGCTTCTGCTTTTAGAAATCATTGGCATGACTGGCTCAAACTGTGCTCAACTAAAACAAGTGGAACTTTAAGTAAACCACAGGTACGTCACTCATCTACTAGATACATATATAAGGTTAAGCTGGAAAACAAAATCAATTTGTGTACTGTCAACAAAAAGATATTAATGGCCAACATATTGTAAAATCTATTAAATTAACGCATCATCAAAATTTAAAGTATCAAAGTATATCTTAACATCTTTCTCAGTTGAATGAATCTTAACACTAAAATACAACATTTATTTACACTTTGACTTGTTCCTAGTAAAAAATCAACGTTTTAAGAGATGAAACAGTTCTAATTAATTTTCTTCTCGTGAATCTAAACTGCTACGGACGAAAACGTTATTCACTTTTGTAAATCTATAATCTGATGCAGTCGATTTGTAGACCAAGAGAGATAAGGATAAAATCATTGTTCCATATGGGGCTCAACGCCGTGTCTAGTAATGCGGACCAAGTGGAGCTATTTGATTGCTCCAGGTTGCTCGACTCAAAGCAGTTGATGGATTAGTGTGTGTAGTGAACAGATTAAAAACCGAAAAATTCGATTTCATATTTAGTTTATGTTGATCAGCGTTTATAAAAAACGCACCAGCGTATTACTACATTAAATTTGTAATAACCCCATTTCTCAAGATGCATTTGAATTTACAACCACATATATGTTCATTTAGTTACAAACGAATCTTCAAAATACATTTCACTGAATATATGGATTGAATATTTACATTTGCGTTAGTTTTTTACTTCACTACAGCGAAATGCGTTCTGGACCAGTACTTCTGGTAATCGATTTTCGAGGCGTCTTGGTACCTAGCAGTGATGGTCATTGTTGGAACTGACGGATCGCCAACCGCAATCAACGTTCCCGTGCGTAAATAAATAGTATGTGCTTAGAATGATCAGTGTGTGATAATTACGTGACTGACTTGATATCATAAACTATCCTGCAAATAATAATGAAAGTTTAGACTTTAAAGCTGGATTATAAGTAAAATAACAAGTAGCATAAACTACTAATTAATAATTAATATCTGTAATTAATAACTTTATTGAACGCAAGAATGATTATTTCAACTTTTAGTGCAGTGCACTTCTCGACAGAAAGTTGACCAAGACCGGAAAGTAATGAGCAAGTCACTTCTCCACAGTTGAGAGTGATAATGAAACGAGAACGAAAAGTACAAGTCACTTTGCTGAAGGCGAGTGCGAGAAAGCTAAACGGACAAAATAATACAGAAATGCACACCTACTTTTACAGCTTAACAAAAAACACATAATATCATATAACAATGAAATGCAAGCTAGAGTTTCTAGAATGATCTTTAGCTGCTTGCTGCAACAAAGTAACGAGGGAGAAATTTTTGAATCGGCATTGACTTTTCAAATTACATTCAAACTTGTGCCATGAATAATTCTTACATCACTAATAACAGAAGCGCGGTATGACATTTGAAATCCAGTATTTGAAATTTCAACGAATGCCACTTTGTTCAAGTTTACAATTGTTCGGTGAAATTCGGTAGCGGCAAGAAAAAATATGGAACAGGTAACTTGACATTAAACGTTATACAGATTTCAGTTTTGGGTGGTATTAAAAATCCACCGGTGGTCTGCAATTCAAAATATATTAGTAATACCTATATATATTATATTTCATGTAAGGTATCCATGTAATCTCTCTTTTAAATGTAGGTATGTATTTTGTTTAGATTTAAACGTGGACCCTCCATCATTTCTGCTATTCAAGTCGTGTTCTAATGATCTTACATTAACTATCACGTAATGGAACATGAAATAAAATATTTGTAGTATTGCCAATTGCACATATTTAGGCAAAGAAATAATTCGGTTCGTGCTTTTCAACGCCACTCTGCAACAAAAGCAATCAGTGCTCATTACGTCTCCGTACAGGTTCAAATACATTTTTGTTTTGGTGTAAATAGTCTTGAGAATCAACAGCTGTTGTACTTTTTGTTCAAACTTCCATTAACATTCAAAATGTATGTATTCATTGTAGTTAGTTACATGTTACTGATTAGAACATGCCCTCTATATAGTCCATGATCTCTAGAGCCACTGATTTCGCATTTAAAAAGTGTCGACAGCATTCAAATTATATTCTGCATTTGCAAAAATGCCGAATTAAATTTATTTTAAACTAATTCAAATGAAGTGAAATAAAATGTTGACGTATTCATGTTTTCAATTTGTGAACGTGGGGTAAGGGATTGGAAGTTTGTATCCTTTTTGGATATTAGCCACTGCAAATGGTTATTAAAAAGTTAGCTCTCATCAATTTCTGTTCAAATATAAAGCCTTGTGGCATCGAATTCCGTATACTTTGTAACCAAAACATGTAACACTTGTATTAACCTGGTAAACAAACAATGGTTTCTTAAACTCATGGGTGGCCTTGAAGCACATAATATATATCACTTGTGTGCAGGAACATATTAACACAGGCGCTATTTAATGATTTGTTTTCATTACCTATAAACACATTGCGAATACTATTATGAAGCTGTACCGGTGGCAACATTTGTTTCCATGGATACTATCCAATCTCCATCACGCCAGTTTACAAAAAGATTCGGAAACCTTTGATGTAACATGATGCCGTCTACATGCCCGGTGTTTCGGAAATTTTGGGGCAGTTTGAGATTCATGCACTTTTGTATTCGAGCAACTTTATTTTGAAGATATTACGATATCAAAATTTGTGCACTGCTAGGGACCAGCAAAATTCGACGGGATAGTAGACTTTAAATTTCGCCATGGCTTTTTCGATAGTAGGCTTTAAATTTGGTTTTGGTAACAATTTAAGAGTAATATTTGCGCTTTCTAATTCATAGAAAGAGTATTTTGCAAAAAAAATTGCGGAAACTGTAACGCCGTATGTTATGAACGTTACGGACGAAAGATTTAACATTGATCAGGGCATCAAATTCGGCGACCGTTATTGTATGAATTTGTAGAGTTATGTTGAGAAGTTGTTTTGATGCAAGCATGTTACCTGGTTAAATAATTATGATGATATGTAAAGCTGATTGACCCCCCTCAAACTTTCATCTCTTTGATTTCCTTGATATTGTTCTCCCAAATAGCGGCAAACGTAAAACTGTTAGTTGTAAAGTTTCAGCCCTCTGCTCGTTCGCTGGTGGCCGCAGCGCCAACATTTACTAGCTGCTGCAAACATGTTGCTTTTGACAAGGGAATAAGGTTTTCATCTTAGATTAGCTGCTGCATTAATTTATTTGTATTTTTCGTTTCCATAGAGCAAGTATTTTGCTTTTAAATGTTACGAAAACTGTAACGCCATTCGGTAGCAATCTGACGGCTGGAAGTTTTAAAATTCGTTAGGTCAGAGTAACCAACCTCTGTTGTACTAAAGTTGTTAATCTAATAAAAAATTTGTTTGATTTCAGCGTGTGAGCAAGTTATATACATAAGTATGCATTGACTTCACAAATTATCATTTAAGCACTATGCAGGACAAATTTAGGTCATATATCATTTTTAAACTGGTAAAAATAAAAGTAAAAAATAGTATCTCAAATCAGGATAAGTTTTGTTACTATATTTCGATTCCGCAATCATTATGGACGTCAAATGCAAGATGCCATATTATTCGACGGTGGACGTGATACTTGAGAGGTGGTCTTGATATTGGTATCCTAGCAGCCTAAAAGTATTCCACCCAGGGCGAACTATTGGATGGTATTCAGTGACAGTAAGTGTCGTTACTTTAATCAAGAATGACCTTTCATTCACGTTTGTATTTGCTCCGAGGATGTGCTTTTTTGATATCATATAGATGATGGTTCAAAATGTGTTCAACTTGAATGCTATGCTGTAAAAATAGCGCAGCTATAATTATAAGCAAAGCACAGGTGTTTTCCTTACCCTGTGACTTACGGGAATAAGGTTAAGCAGGAGGACAAAATTTGCATGTGTACTGCTATTCAAAATATATTAGTGTTCCACATATTGCAAAATTTACTAAACAAGTGTAGCAACAAAAACTTTGAAAATGAATACAGACTAGGGAAGTACCTTAAGTGACAGATATTTGGGACAATTAAAGAGCTATCTCATTAGAGTGGAGTTTACATTTGTACATTACATTTACACAAGTAAAGTTCAGACATTGATGATGGGTATGTTAACCGGTATTACAAAGCGCGTAAATGGCACGTGCAACCCGAAATCATGTTAGGTAATACGATTAAATTAAAATATTACATTAGTTTCTTATAATGCAATATTAATTATAATTAGCAAGCGTTTATTCGCCATTTTTTTAGATAAATTCTTATGACAGGAGATTGCAATTCGCCATGAGCAGGTACATACTATTAATCAACGGCGGCAGTTATAATAATACTGCAATCTATAGGTTACTCTGTACGCATTAGTTATAAATTCGTAACAATCATGTTGGATTTTAGGTAGGACGTGTAACAGCAGATAACGCAGCGAATATATTGGCAGCATTATGAAATACAAGTGAGGGTAGCATGCCAACTGAAGCCTTGCCCGAAGGCTCATCGACACAACATTTAGCAATTGAACCTGTGTGTCAAGCCAACGAAGATCTGCAGTATTTAGTGGAATCTACAATCGTTGACAAAACTCAGGACCAGAAGATATTTGCTGGTTTGGAGGCATTCACCTTTTTTCTAGGCAGGCACATTTTTATTCACTGCGAAATATAATTTCTGGGTACTTAAACGGCACCGTAGAGAAGTTGAGCCACAGAAAATATATTACTAACAACAGGTTCATTTGTAGTTTTTGTGATGTTTGCTTTGAACAAGACGGTTAGCTCGTTACGCAAGTAACGGGCCGAGAATGCAGCCGGCAATATTAATCTAATGTATCCAGAAGAACACGGTTATAAACATGTTGTAACGGTTCATAGATTCACAGAGGTGTCACCAGCTAAGTTCGAAGAAGCGCCAATGCAAACGATGTGGATATATCACTCTATCTTGTCCAACCTCTGCCGTGTCGGCATCATTGGCAGACTGCCTGAAACTCAAAATATCATTAAAACGGATCATTTAGTTAATTTACGCAGATTAAAAAAAAATCCTTTCCAAGTACCGTTATCACAAGCTTCTTCGAAATCTGGTTTTATCTTCCTGCCCTTACACTTGCCCAATGTAGAAGAAATAATATTACTTAAAATTTTAAACGATTTTGATAAGCACTGAATAATAAAAATCTGTCAATTTAGGATCATTATAGTTGGTATAGCGTTGTAATATTCTCAAAATCGGGCACAACATAAAACCATGGTTGAAGCAACAAAAACCGATCACATAGTTGAAAGCACGGGACACATTTGTTTAAATGGGATGAGTTTCATAAAATTCCGGAGGTTTGCTGAGTTATTCTGCCCCTATATCAGCCCATGATAAGCCCCAAATTTTCAAACCGATGCCTTATTTGAAATCAGGGCCTTTTTACATATATGGAATGAGTTTCACAAATTCCGGAGAGTTGTTATGTTATAATGGTCCGTTATCAGCCCTTGATAGGCCTGGAATTTTAAAACCGATGTCATATTTATAGCTAGATTTATAACTAGATTTATAGTAAGGTGCCTGGATAATTTCAATCATTGTTTGATAATCCTCTTCAGTTCTTGAATTCATCCTTCAGTTGTGATAATGTAAAACTAAAAATGAATTAACAAGTTGAACACCGACCAGTAGGTATGTTGGCACATCACCTCTTTATTCGGTGATAGGTAAAGTCCTCAGTTCCGTCGGAAATGCGTGTGTAGAAGTTGAGAAGTAATCCTGGATGTGATATCTTGATTTATGATTATCAGACATGGAAACTCCGACATGCCTATCGATTATTCACAATACGATTTCCTTTGTTCGACGCTTTACTAACATTGTATGATAAATTATCATTTCTGTAAACTAGTTTCTAGTACCCAAAACTAAACATTTGTTTCGAATTCAACTGTATGAATCCATCATTTAAAAAAGTTGTAAATGTTCAAGTGTACAATGCAGTAAACTTAACAATTTCTTCAGAACTAAAAAGGCAATCAAGATATGCAGAGCAAACCATGATATATGAATAAGTGACACAGCTTTGATACGTAGCGACAGCCGGGAAAATATTAATGTGAAGGCACGTTAACGGTTTGTAATACTTCAAACTGGAATTACACCAATTTTGCACTAGTATTGTTAACCATACATTGATTTGAATAAAAGCAACTAAAATGTGGATATAATTTGGGATTGACGGTTCGAGAAATTACTCACGATTAAATTAAAACTATTTTTAAAGTTATAACATGCCTGTAAGGGTAAATAAGCGCCTTTAAATTAATTCATCCGGCCAAGTAAGTTTTCGTTTAGTTTTTACTGCCCGCAATTTGTCATTTGAAATGCAATGACAAAATTGATTATATAGAGTGGATAACGAGTTCAAAAACATAGGTTCCACGTTTCAGCTCGCTAGCACACTTCAGATAAAATTGACCTCTGCCCAGGTCAACTAATGTCAAAAGGTCATGCAACTACTATCATTAAATTCTCCATCATCGAAACCCCCAGTGTGTCAAGTTTCAATTCGTGAGTACACTTCTGATAAAATTGACCTCTTCCCAGGAAAACTAATGTCAAAGGATCACGCGACTACCATCATTGTATTCCCAATCAATGAAAACCCCAGCGTGCAAAGTTTCAGCTCTTCTGATAAAATTGACCTCTTCCCATGTCAAATATGTCATCGAGTTACGCGACTGCTATCACTAAATTCTCCATCATCGACATCGCCACTGTGTGCCGAATTTCAGCTCGGTAGCACACTTTTGGTAAAATTGACCTCTCCCCAGGTCAAATAATGTCAAAGTGTCACGGCCACCATTATCATCCAATTCCCAATCATCGAAAACCCCTGTGTGTCAAGTTTCGGCTGGCTACCATATAGCATAATCTGAATAGGCAAAATTGCTTCAAATTTGCTTCGCTTCACTCAGGCAAAATGAGATGCCCTTTCAGGCAAGTAAATCATTAATTCAGTCAGAGTTTGAGTATTCATCATTATTATCTTTCCCTACAATTAGATGGAATTGTCCGTAAACCAGTCAGCCATATGGTGTATAGATTTACAACGAACCACAATCTCCTAAATAGGAAATCAGAGTGACATCAAACAAGGTATACTATGTACTCCACAATATTCAATATCATGTCGTCTCACTTTTTGTACCCAACAACTTGATAAACTCTTTCTCTGCCAACCACATAAGTGGAACTGTGGCGGCAATAATAATCTCTTTATCTCACAGCTTCCCAAATCAGCCAAGATGAACGACAATATGTATATTGAGGACAGATGAACCAGAACCAATCAGAATTTAGCAGAACGATGCGAGGTCTTTGAGCTTCACTTATTCTCATTGTGAATAAGATGCTAATAATAAGCATGAATATTAGACATAGAAAAGACATATTAAGTTGAGTTCATTAAGTTGATGAAAGTAATCGCGGAGTATACCTTTTTGACAGTTCCTACTAAAAAGCGGCGGCTTTTATGTCTTTATAAAATAAATAATAACCAAGATTTGACATTTTAACATATTGGCGGTGTCAGATAGTCTTACTCACCTTTTCAGAGTGGGAGTGTCACTGAATTTTATTTCAAGAAAATCGACCCAGCCGTTCGGTTGGGAGATGACATTAAGTGTTTTACATCTAACAATAAGAACAATGTATTTATCCTTCTGTACATTGAAGTTGCCATTTTGTTGTTCTTGCAATTCATTTGGTTGGTATATTCACCTCTGATACCGGGTGACCTGCTCGATTCGCTCGGGTCGGCTTGGGAGCAAACTCGCCCTTTCGAAATTTTTAATGGGAAAGAGAGGGGTCTGTCCATGGAGAACATGTGATGGTTATATAGGTGTATCCATTTTTTAATGATCATGTAGGGAAAGATTAAACTAACATCTTGTAGTAGTTTAAAATGGACGATTGGAATTGAACAGATTGTTTCTACCCTGCAAAAAATGTTTAATCGTCAATAGTGAAGGGCCCCAACTCGACACTGTCCCAATTCTGTAGTTAAGGGCCATTACTATGGTCATTTGCCAAAGATTTCAACAGTAAATGTCAATTGTCGGTTTAGCCTTTTAGCAATCGAGTTTTTGACGAATCTCAAAAATAAATTATTTTTTCAGTTGTAGTGGTCTTGGTGATTATTGTATCTACATGCCGTGTTACCTGACAGCAAAGTCTTCCTGCTGAAGGTTTATATATACATACAACGCTACAAATTGACAGCTCTTATTATAATTACTTATGTTTAGCGCCACATCTGGTACAACATTAATCCAAATATATAAATTATTCCTACTCAATACTTATTACTTTGTCATAAATGCTCAGTTCAAGTACTTAAATTATTCACAATGCACTTCGGTAAAATCTGCCATTTAATAAATTAAATGTCATGTCATCACTTTACATCATTTTGTTCTGATATGGGAACATTACTATTATATATTTGACCAGCGTGATAGTTTAATTTTATCTTGGAGTATATAACAATTCGTGGTAAGCTATGCTTGTAACACTGCTAATCTACGTATCAAAATCGGAAAAGCAATATAACGGTAAATGTGAAATGAATCCATCGCATCAAGCACATCGAAATATTTTTTATAATATGAACATGATTATTCGTACCTTCACAATTATCTACGTGCCGTTTCTCTACTGTATATCGGGCGCAAGTTGTGAGGAAAATTCACTTCCACAATTATTTTCAATTACACCTTTGGAAAGGTTTGATCCGTCGAAATTTTATTCCAGTCAAAAGAGGGAAGGTTTCTCCCGTATAAAATCTTCCCTAAAATCCGACTGGAGAGTACGAGACACTCTGTTCAACATTTCGAACGTCGTCGGCTCATTTGAAAAACACAAATGCCACGTACTAATTGACAATTTTCATCACGTTGATCTCGCCATATCGTATCCGGGTGCAATAATTCGCGGACCCCAAATCGCAGTCTTTGATCACCGTCAGTACAAACATGAATGGGAAAAGTACCAACCCTTCTGGATTTCAAGGGGATACGTGCATGGCAATGAAACAGAAAAAGTAGAAAACGGATACAAACTAAACTGTCGTCTGTCTAAATACTTTGCAGGACTTTTGATTACCAGGCACTTCCGAACGGAGAGAGACTTGTGTATCAAACTATTGCTTTTCGAGTACGCCGTTGCGACAAGACCGTGGAAGTGTCTGGTGCAAATTTCAGTACAAGTTCCAGAAATGCTGGGGAACATGTTCCAATACCCACTTGAATTCAACGTTGACGTTGCAGAAGAGATTGTTCGTACGGGGGCAAAGCTGGAGCCGTCGACAGTTCCCAAACTTCACATATTCGTGACCCACAAGTTGGAGCGCATGAGCGACGACAGCGTAACCAACTTTCTGAGTGAAACAAGAACCAGGACATCAGTGTTTGATCCAGTTGGCTTCAGACAAGTGGTAGTGATAAGCATGGTGTTTGGAAACCAAAAGGTCGAAAGCATATGCAAGGTTGCGGGTTACTGGCAAAGTATCGACTCAAAGGAAATGTCATTAAAGCATTCAAGTGTTGATTTGTTCAACGTGGCACAATATCTTAATTTTCCACCGGTGGAAGCGGAACTGCGCTGGCGTGTTCTCGTGCACATGCTATCAAGTTTGCAGATGCAGGAGGTGACCACAAAAATGGAACGTTGTGGAAAAATTTCCTTCGCCACTGACCCCAGCGACATATTTTCTGCCGGCAGTGCATCCGTGTTGTTCAACATCATGGACAATGCTACAGTCTTGTTCCCTTCGCCGAATTTGAAATACTGCAGAAATGGAATGTCGCACGTGATGCCACCGTACCATCTTCAACACGACTTGCAACTTGGTATCCGTTTAGTCAGCAGTTCAGTTTCCCAAACCCTGCCGCTGTCATATGAGCATTTACAGAATCGCCTAGTTTTTGTTAGTTGTGGTAGCGGGAGAGGAAACCACTCTTACGGATTTTACGAATTGTTGCGTGTTTACGACCCACTGGTTTGGCTTGCTATTCTTCTAGTTACAATTCTAATGGCTCAGGCTTACCACGTTGTATCCGGAAAGTCAACACGCATTTCCAATCTCGTATCCATTATCAAAATGTTTTTGGAACAGGGTGATCCTTTCCAGCCTCACTTACTGGAGAATGCCCACCTCCGGTTAAGTATTCTTGCCATGTTGCTTGGAGGAATCATTGTGAGCAACGGATACAAAAACAGCAATGTTTACAACATTATATCCCCCAGGTATTTGATTCCATATGAGATGTTTGACGAGCTTGTTCAGGACGGATATACTATATTTGTGCGGCCAACATTACTGCATATTGCTGTCTGGAACTGGCAGTTTAGCTCTGCAGACGCCTTGCGAAATTGGACCAACAGTATTAGTTTGGGAATCCATGTAGTATTTCATGTCAGCAATGACTTTTGGGCAATGTCGGAAGTAATGCAGTGGTACCACTACAGTACGAATCTTATTGTCGAAACAAATGTTACAGCAAGTGTGGAAAGACATTCCTCTCTGCATCCCAACAGCGCATCTATTTTTAGCGAAACATTCCGAGATCATTCGGAAGAATGGTTTAACATTTCAGGTGACCACATTGAATCTATGAAGGGTAGCGTATTTTCAAAATTATTGGAACGACAAGATATGCTTCTGTGGGAGCATCTAGAGAGATGCAACAAATCCGCACTCTTATTGCCGTCCAACATGGCCAAGATGTACGCGCGGAAAATATTTCAGTCGCATCCTCAGTACGCCGTACATGTCGGGAAAGAGTCGCTAGTAAACATTTCTCTCGGGATTCAAGTAGTTGGGTCAGTTCCTCGTCACGTTATCGGGAGAATCAAAGCAGTTTCCTTTTCCGGTATATGGGGACGGTGGATGGATTTGATGCGCGAGTCCGCAGCATTTAGTCCTGTCATAAGGGACACTACGTTGAAGCGGCCGAGCATACACGGAAATGCGTCAACGATATTTCTTGCACTGCTGTATGGAATTGGAGTTGGAATTTGCTGCTTCCTTGTTGAACATACATTTAATGTGCTCATCGCTTTTCGCTACGCATACAAGTGGGGCTGTAGAATTCTGGCAGTTGCAAGGATTATATTCATTCCAAGAGGATTGCGGTTGGCGCAATGATGAATCTGTTTAATTCTCCTTTCAGATAAAGTTCTTGTGGGTAACCACTTTCTGGCATTATAGAATGCCATTATCGGAAGTGAGGTTTTGCTTCTAATAAAATGTATTTGATTTTTATAAATAAAACAAATCCAAGGCCATATTACAATATACAAACTAATCAAAGTTTATCAAGATCAATAACACTTCAAGATTTATATTCATTAAATTTCATCATACTCATGATGCGTGCAAGGGAATGAATGCTACTTATTGATTTACAAGACTTAGTATCGACGGGAGATCAAACTTGAGAGATGTTTAATTGAGATCCGCTCCAACATTTATGTTTTTGTAGACATGAGATGGAAATATTGCAAAAGTGGGGTAAATTAGCGATCCAGCCAAATCTGATAAGCTAGAAGGAGTTTTACAGCTTGTGATAATGCCTATACAGTGATCTTTCCATTTATGTCTTTTTCATTTCATTTCAATTTTCTGTTTTGTTACCACAGTTCAATGTTTTAGCATTTTTAGATTTTGTGAAGTTAGACGTCAACACGTTTAAAACTGCCTTATGTGTCATTTAAATAATGCAAGAAGTATATGAAATCAATAAGCCTATAAAATGCTGTGCTAGATATGTACTGAAAAGACGTAAGTATGATTCGGCGACAGAAGATATATGCAACAAATTAGAATGGCAGCTAAGTAAGTACAAAAATAAATATGAATCGTGGCTTTTCTTTTCTAATCTCATTGGGCTCTATCTCATCCCCAGGTCAAAATGGGAGGTCCCCGTGCCAGCTAGCCTGTAGTGTGTGTTTTACTTCGTTTCCATATGAAAACTAGAATTTACTTTATCAGCCTTCACCTATTTCACCAGAAAAGGACGTTTCCCGTAATTATTGTGGATTATAATTAACGAGCGCCATCCTGCATCCACCTTGCTTATTAAGGTTTCCAGTATTAATGTGACATGAAGTTCTGTAGGGATGGCTGTCGTAAGTATTAATATTTCGTGAGATGTATTTTCGGTAGTTTAGAAGACATATGCACTGTTAAAACCACATTGAATTTGAGATTAAACATTTAGCAGTTACATGTCGAGTGATATCTATGTGAAAAGTAGTTTAATATGTACTTACATTCGGCAATGCCATATGCTTCCATATTTTAAGACAGTTGTTCAATTTTGATGAACTGTTGAACATTGCTTGATTTCTGAGGAGATTAGAAATCGAGCCACAGCTAAAAATAAAATTTAATTAATTATGTTTTTATATTTTTCCAGCTTGTACATTACCAAGCTTCAGCTGGCTCAGTAAAGCAAATTATTTAGAAGTGTATGACATTAACTATGATATGCTGTCTATGGGAATGCAGAAATATTCAAGCGGTGTGAAAAGTATACCTCTGTCTTTTCATATCATGAATGTTTCAATTGTTTTTCAGAATATTTTGATGTGATGAATAAAACATTTCCTTATCCATCCCAAGTTTTAATAGCTTGCCTTCGTGACTTTAATATGTGGCAGCAAAAGTCGAGCAGTGTCACTAGAAGGGCGACAGTCCAACAAGAGTTAAGTATTGACTCCAGACATCTCCTTCTAGCGCAAAAAACTAAAACGAATATTTAACTAATCAATACTTGCAATGCTTCTCTGCGAAAATGCGCTGCGGTTTTTCAAACTGCATTTGAAATTTCAAGAAAAAATTGGTGTATCGCCATTCACAATTGCATTCAGCAAGGGTCGCTACTCTTTAGTGCCGTATTCCAGCTCAAGTTTGAAATGGCATAAGTTCAAGTTGTTCCAATCTTTGATTTTTCTTTCTTTCTTGTGGTTTCAAACACTCTATGGAATGAGCTTACGGTCACCACTTATTAACTTGGAATGCATCATGTACAGCTTTGTTTCGACCGGATGTGTATTAACAAGGTGCGTTTCACTGCAGAGGCGTCACATGATAACGGAATGCTTCAACCTTCTGCTCCAATTCGAAAGGCGACATTTGAAAGGTAGGAATGAACGAATATATACTACATCGTTTAAAAAATCCTTCGTTGGATTCTAGCTTCATAATTTGCTTTTAAATCTGTCGGGTTTCAGATAGTTTCCAACCCTGGCAGTTCTCTCTGAAACAAGTGCAGAGAAAAATGCTCCATTTTACGCAAGCTGCAACAACTATCACATCTATTGCAATCATGGTGGGATACACACTTCAGCGGTGGCTCGACAGCTGTTCCCCCGCCACTGTTGCCTACTTCATACTACCACACTGCAATTTTCCAACCACTGACAACGGAAACTTAAATCTGTCATTTGAGTGCATTTCCAAATTGACGGCCATTAGTATTTTCTCCATATGGATAGGAGTAGATATGTGCTCTTTTGGATGTTTCCTTATGTTTGAAATATGTTTCGTTTTTGGCGGGAGCTTGTTGTATTACCTCCGATTCTTGAAAGCGTGTTTTGCTAATCTGTATGCATGCGATTGCACAAATATTGGTGCCATCAATTCCGAGACCAAAGAGTTTCAGATTTACAATGAAATTCTGTTGTTAGCCAGAAACTATAATTTGGTTCAGCAGGATATTATCCTATTAACAATTCTGAATATGCTACTTAACCTCTTCATCACTGGCGTATATGCAGTACTGTCCAATGGGTCTCACATTTCCATCCCTCAAGGTTGCATGTTTACAGCTCTGGTAGTGGATGGATTCGTTGGAAACTGGGATACCACATGGAGCATTTGGAGACGACACGGAACATACTGATTTTTGAATACATGGTTTCATAAATATTGAAGTCTTATTTCCACAGCGTACATTCTGAAACCATTGTTCGAGAAAGTTTGAGGCAGCAATTTTCTAGGACATTAGTTTACTTCGATTCTTCGGCATGATGTACATCAAAGTATCGCATTTTTCGATATGCCGATTTAGCATTAAAGACTGACAAATTTAATAAGTATGTATGTATGTAAACCTCTTCAATTAAGTATCAATAGGCCGGGCTATGCCGAATATGTATTTCGTTCCGTGAACTCTACTTTGGCGAGTTTTTCGTTTGGTGGATTTATTTTCTATGATGCCAACACTACACTCGCTACAGTACTATTCTTATTTCTAATAATAACAAAACGCAGATTGCAATGGTACGGACTTGATGAAAGTGCCAGTGCCAAAAAAAATGATTACACCTCAACTGGTCGCCAGTAATTGCAACTTGAGCTCAAAGTTGTTATAATTAAGTCGAAGGTGTGGTGCTTCTCTGTCATTGAATTGTTTGGTGATTAGTGATTAGCGCTTTGGTGTTTGTTCCCAATCCCCACTCGTAATAGTCATCGGGTAAACGTATTTTAAATAATTATACTTTAAATTCGTGTCATCCAACGGGTTTATGGAATACTGAACGGTGCAAAGCGCAAATGGTTTTATGATTCCGGTTTTAAGAGCTTGCCCCCTGTTCAACTCTACTGGTAGGAAATATGTCACAATGAAGGAGATTTCCTTCAATAAAAACACGTAAAAGCAGATAAGAAAATATTACAGCCAAAGTTAACTGCTATGATCTAAACAGCGGGAGCGAGCATTATATACATTTGCAATGACAGCTCTTATCTAGAGTAACCGTTGGATTCCATAGTACCCAAAACCTGCTCCTGCTTGATTAGATTAAACGAAGTAAACCAATCGCATATATTTCATTTTGGATTTTCATGACGCAAAAGTCAATTAGGTATAAATTTTGGGAGTTGCTCAATGGCAGATTGATTGCACATTCTGTTGAAAGACTGCAAAGATGGATGCCAGTTGATGCATTTCGCACATCAAGAATATTTAACAACATAACAGATGGGTCAAGTCGGAAGAACGTAGCGAAATAAACGAAATAAAATAGATGTAACTGGGTGCCTATAATGCTACATTGCCCTGCATTAGGCATGTTAAGAAGTATGCAAAAAATGTAATCTGATAATTTGAATATTGCGTCTCTATGTACCCACAGAGCAAATTGTAAAATTACTCAGCACGAATAAGACACTTATAGACGTATCTGAAATGTAAGGTATCTGTAATGTGTAGCTACTCAATAATTAAATCATGTGAACTCAACTATGAATTATAGACGTAACTTCTGTGCATAGTTGAAGCAATGGAATATTAAATTGATTGAGGGCAATAAACTTCTTTATATAAAATAATAAATAATATTTTTTTTCCTCTTTGTATTTTCATACAATGAGTTTTCATATAATTTTAGTAGGATTTAATGGGAACCGAGTTTTTTTTAAATTCCTAAGCCAAAATGGTTTGCTGCTGTTGCGGAGAAAGTGGTGTGGTTTACCTAATCATGTGAATGTGAACATGCATACGGTAGAAACTAAATGAATTTATTAGTCGAAAAAAATTCAAGTGCGATACAAACGCCGAAATTATACTGTTGGCGTCAGTACGATTCACTTATTTCATAGGTTAGGATTGCATGGAGGGGTTGTGGAATTACCGTTCAAATTGTTGATATAGATTTAGATTGTGAGCAAAGTAATGTTTAAATTGTATTCAAAATAATGTAAAATGGCTGAGCATCCAAACATGCGCATCCACAACTGTTTTCAAAGTCTGAAATATTTTATTAACTACCGGAAGCATGTAATGCTTGAAAGGTAGTTAATGCGATTAAGTTGTTTGTCTGTGTATCTGTGTGTCTGTGTGTCCGTGTGTCAGTTAACACGATTACTCCTATCCACGTTGACCGATTCGGTCCAAATTTTGTATGGAGGTACCTTAGGTCAAAAGTAAGTTCGCTATTGATTTTGGGCTTCCAGGCCCCACCCCCAGAGGGAGGGTGGGGGGTAAGGTCCCCCATGCTTTCTTATGGGCAAAAATTTTTATTCGCTTCTCTGATAGATAATTTTAAGCTGATCATTTTTGGTCATGACACCATGGGCCAATTCGGCCAACTGTCGGAGTGGTGGCTCCATGACCCTCACGGGTCACTGGATCACGAAAGGGTCAAAATACATTATTTTGGAAATTCATCGAAAAATTGAAAAGTAGTGTTAGGGAAGGTGAACGGAGATTCAAATGTCTCAATTTCACACACAACACGTTTCCGGTAGTTTTTTAATTCGGGTTTACACCCGTCCTAGTTCCTGAACATCTTGACCACCTGCATTGACACAATGTCTGACCACTCGTCAAATTAACTGTGAGGTTGCCGAACTCAAAACGTAGCTTAAAGAATGCATTTTTACTTATGGGATTCAGATGATTGTGATTATTTGCAATTATCTGCTGCTAAACTCAATTCTTCGTCTAGATATTCCTCTAGCAGCTAGAAACTACGTAAAACTCGCTCAGCAAGAAAATAACAGTTAAAAAAATAAAAAAAACCATCCCGCGATGCTTATTATCCTCAATGCAATTCCCCTGTACCTCCATTGATTACCCGATGGGAAAAGAATCCATAAGATCGAACCAACTGGAAGCATTTTTTCTTAACGTTTCGCAGCATGGTATATTTAATGCATGCTCAGATAATATATGATGTTATGACATTTGGTTACCTTGCATTTCACAAAGCAAGTTTTAACTTTGACATGCCTTGTTCAGTCTTTTTTCTTTCAATGTTTTCCACGTTGTCCCTTTCATTAAATGAAATAATTTATGTCTACTCTATACCTCGGGAAATAGCATCAGCCAATTGGATAAATATATAATATCGGAGAGAAACTAATCCTATGATGAGTCATAAATCATATTATGTGAAGCTGTATTTACAAAGAGTAATAATAAACTAAACCAATTGTAAGTACTCACGGCTTGTGGAGAACGCAGCATTTTATATGTTACAAACTCACGTCACGTCAGTCATGTTTCTGTATGGACCAGATGGGATATCGGTTATATATGTGGGTTATGTACATTCGTTCGTGGATATCGATTCTATTTTTAGCAAACGATGGCATTGTTGTATCCACTAATACTCGACACTACACAGGGTAATATTACATATCAACAAACTAAGCTATTGCTCACCAACTCGTGACATTTTTACTTTGTCACGTATTAAAAGTTGTTGTTTTCCTTCGAACCAGAAGTTCCTATTACAGATACCGAGCCCTTTACCGTTTGGACTGCACATGAAGTAAGGGACAGGCGAAAAATTGACTAAAAGTATCACTGGAGTTCAACCCCATGGGTAGAGTTTGTGTAAACTGTTATCACATTATAACATTATTCCTATAATAACGAGTTTCACATTCCTTCGGGAGTTTATGTCCCTTCAGGTCTGATAGGAAAATATTCACCTCTGCACTTTAGCTCATGCCATAAGCAACGAGTAAACCTCTGCAGATTAATTTCCTTTCATATTCATATCGAGATTCTTTGCCTTCGCAGCTTGTGAGCGTAGTGCTTGGTCAACTCACAGATTGTGCTAAAGTAAATCGATTGAGCGTCTTCAAACGAATCAGTTTACTTCTGTTTTAGTTTTTAGAAAATTGTTGAAAGTGCGACAATTTGAGCGAAACACGTCTACTCCCTTGTTGAACATCTCTAAAACTATCGAACGGGGTTCGAAATAGTGGCGAAATAGAACGAGGAACCGATGGATCTGACAAGTACACTTCCGGAGGAGGTAATGAGCTATTTAAAAAATAAGCTTTCTGCGTTCATTGACCATTTAGGCAAATTAAAATTAAATTCTTTTAAATAGATATGGTTACTGATAACCCAGATGATGGATGATACAAACGACCTGGAGTCCATATACAACTCTTCGGAATACCTCAGGAACTTGTTGCGCCCAAAGCGGGTGTTGTTTCTTTTCCCTAGAGTTTGGGAAATTTTTCAAGCTAGCTACCAGAAACAATGCAAACATAATTATAATACACAGAGCCGTCCGGCAAGATTCAGATGCCCATGTGGAAAGAGAAGAAAAACGCAAAAGTTTTCACCAATACTTTTACATCGCTTGGTTAGCAAATTTCGTTGGACAAGTTTTACCAAAACCGTAGTTTTGAAAAGTATATGGTCTTGGCTCAAGATGACATTTCCGCTACTGCCGCTAACCCCATCAAAAATCTGGACGCCATGTGCATTACGCGATTCAACTCAAGTTTCCTTAAACATTTTTCAGCAACGCATGATGTCATTAACACGGACAGAAGTCCCGTCTTTGGAAGATCACTTTCTATAAACCTATTTTTAACGTCAAGTGATGAAGCCATTCGTCAACAACATTTGGATAAATCAAATGTTATTCGCAAATTTGGACGTCACATTTGGTGCTGCACAATTGATGTTACAGTTGCCTCTAGAAGCTACAATAATCGCTACTACAATGCGCTGAGTGAATGGGTGCGTTTCATGCCAAACTTGAAGGTGCTGCATCTCAGATTTCTCCAGACGCATGGTTTCTTCTTTGAAGACTTTGACCAGCGGGAGAGGACATTTTACTTCCCCACTTTGGAAAATCTCCAGTTCCTTAGCGTGGCAGCACCTAATATGCATGCAGAAGTCATAACTGAAATTATTCAAAATAACAGGCACGTCGCACAATTGGAGGTTAAACTTTCAGATGGTTTTGGTAAAATTATCACCATTCCCACTGATATGCCAAACTTAAGACAGATGGCATTCACTTGCAACTCAGACAGAGACATGGCGCTTCTTGAATGTCGACAGGTGGATTGGTCATTGGAGAAATTATATCTGGACTTTGGAATGGGTTAATACACTGGGTGGTCGCGTATATTTGCACTCGTGGAAAATAAATGGGCACACTGCTTAAAGCATTTAATGCTCCGTCTAAACGGAAGTGGAATGGATTCTGACAGGTGCGCCATTACAGAAGAGGGCGTACCATTGAGACTACGGCTACCGAGTTTGAAGCATCTAACACTGGCTATTGGAAACTACTCATCTCTCGACTTTATACTCCCCATGCAACAAACTTTGCAGAGTCTTGAAATTTTGGTAGAATTCAATGAGGAACGTTGGAGAAGGAACTGTCAAGTGATGACTGTGGAAAAGGAGCAGGTTATTCAGTTCATTGGGTATTCTAATCGAATGCTGGATTCCAATATTTGGGCAATTTTTCCAAGGTTAGGACGGCTTGTGCTGTCCTATAGGTTTAATCCTGAAACTGGTGACCGCGTTTGGAAAAAGGACATGGAAGCCAACACATGGTCCTATACACGTCAGCAATGGCAGCCGAAGAAGTAGCGGAACGAGGGATTAGTTTATGTGAGTAGGGTCATGTGCTGTACATTTATGCCATTTCAAGCTGTCTTGTATTGTAAAGTATGAAGAGTAGAATCAGAGTGAATTATTTAATTATATGTAGCAAAGTTTCTATACTGTTAGCAAGCGTACATCTGAACTTGTTATTATGTTATTTTTCCTTTTTCTCAGTTTCAATTAAGTAAATCCGGAAACGACAGACCTAGAAAGAATTAGAATAATTTTCCTGGAAGATGTTTTTATTGACGGCGTCGATTATGGACAATCTTTTACTAATCGTAATGTGTACTAGCGTACCATAGCCAATTCTTTTTAGAAGTTGTCCCACTTTATGCATCATATTCTTTCAGAAGTGTTTGTTTGTTTGTAACCCATATATTGCATTAGTTTTCTATGTATAGTGTGCATTAAAATTCGGATGGCGCTCCAATAACTGCAAATTAAAAGAGTACCAGATGACTAACTAATCGTATGTTCGGTATGCACATTCGACAACATATATATCATGTGACGAATTATACTTTTTATAGGAATATTCATGAAGGTGTCAAAAACATGCATGCAAGTAATGATTCAAATCCGCAATGGACTTTTATTATTTAGTAATTAAGTAATACAGGAGCAAGCGTTCTCCTTCTCAGTGCTATATGCATTTATTCAGGAATTCCATCCATACATTACGGCTTTGAAACCGCCACCATTGTTTCATGTCAAAAACTTAAGTGTTCTAAACGGAATTGAAACTCAATGCTTCGATTTCAGGCAACAAACCTGAGGACATAGCTTACAGAAAATAATCATCACAGAAGTTTGTTATTTCTTGCCAAAGCAGCATTGTGAAAATAGTTACCGAATCGATGTTACTTAAATGTAATGCAATGCGATATAGAATGTGAAAATGCATGAAAATGCTGTTGTGAGATTTTGAAGAGGTGCCTGCCATTTGCACTGAAAGTACAAAAATGATCACATCACAGCAATTACCACGAGCCTTTTTATTAACTTCAATTTTAAAGCTGCTGTGATTCCACAATTAATTTCTTTTCTAAATATTAACTTAACTTTTCTTTTATTACTTTCTTTTCACAAACACAAGCTCCGTGTGAATCTAATAAATTATTGTCCAGCCAGCATTATGCTTAGAAGATAAGTATATTAAAATTGCATTATCTTATTGGTTGTAACTGGAGTCGAATTAATAGTTGTTTAAATAATATTGTGGATCGCTTAGTTTGTTTATTCGCTGTGAAAATATCAAGATATTTGCTTTTATCAAATTATCAAATTTTAATTCAGTCGCTGTATACTTTAAACTACATAATGTGGATATGCCATGGTGAATCTGAGTACACCTTCTGATATTATTTATCTATCGACAACAGTTGCAAAAGTTAATTTTATAGTGATACGGGTAGTTAGGGGGAAACTGGTAATGCACAAAGGTAACTGTCCCTGACTAAATTTGCATTAATGCAGTATGAAAAGGATGAATGCGTTTGACTTGCCGTCGCAGACAAGGATGTTAATAAAGTTCTTGGCGTCTCCCATTCTTGATATAAATTTGTGCTGGCAGCCGCAATACATAATAATAAATACGCCTGCCCAAGCCCGCGCCCACAGGAATTTATTTTTCAATAGCTTGCCAGCCCGAACCGGCGATTGCAGGTGTCAGGTTCGTCTTGCACATGTACCCCAACTATTATCTGAAAGTGGATTCATATATCCCAGGTGTTTGAAGAAGTTCTTGCACTTTTCACTACAATACCCACATCAAAATTGTATGATGTTCTACACCGGTTCTTACGGATATGGGTGTATATGTAAAGCCTCCGGACCACCGCAAGAAATTCCAGTCAACTTCCTGTTTATTGATCGCAGTCAACATCCCAGCAATATATGTATGAAAGGTTGCACTATAATGAAAGCTATAAATATTTATAACAGGTGAATAACAGATCTGGCATTCACCAATTGTGAAACCAAAACGTCTATATAGGCAAACACGCATCAATTTGCAAACATTCAAAACTCAGGTTAGTCGACTGACGGTTTGATTTGTAATTGTTTACATTAAATTGCCTGTCAATGAAGAGTAATGGTTGACCGTGGCTCATATTACCAAGATCAAACCATATTTGTCCTTCCATTAATGTCCTGCTTTCTACAATGTGGTTCACTTACCAGTATATTTGTAAAATTTCAATCTAGCTCGACTAGTTCCATAGAGATGGGCAAAAGTATGTATGTAGAATATGATTAGAGATTCAGGATGAAATAAATCTTTAGATTTTTCTAGTGTAATTCGTTGTAATGTTTCAGTGGAATGCGGATACATTCTCACATGTGGACCTATCTTAATCTTACTACGGATCACTTGATTGATTACCAACTATTGTATTGCCCCCCATGTCTATATTTGACGAAGCTCAAGTCTTTCCGATATTTACTAAAGATGAAAGGCTTATCAAATTTTCCAATACTGTCGTTACCAGATTCACCCGCCAACCAAACACACTAAAAACTTTATGCACAATCCGTGACCAAAACATCTCGTCGCATTATTAGCATACCTCCTCGCTATTTCACCAGAATGGTGTTTAAGTTTATTAAGCTGCTCGTATGAATGACCAGTACCGGGAAGAAAAAATAAAACTAATTACGAAACGCCTAATCGTCTAAACTACATAACAACACGCAAGCGTGTGTAACGAAGGGGAAAATGGCGCAGGTTCAAAATAAACTAATCATTATAACATGAATGTATCAATGGGATTGTGTTGAAATGCGCGTGGTCTGAACTGCTTAACTGCCTCCCAAAATAAGTTTGGCATTTTAGCCAAATTTATTCGAATTCTCAATGACTCGTAATACTTTTGCTTCTTCGTTTCTTTTAATTCATAATGTGCTTGTTTTGCTTGCAAAAGCTTCTGTCTTTCCCTGTCACACCATAATCGTTTCCTTGTTGTTCTTGCTGACGACACGGCAGTTTTAGCGGGCGACAAGAATGCATTACAGAAGAAAATTGACATTCTAGACAACTATTTTGCCCAACTAGACCTTAAAGTTAATTTGTCAAAAACCAAAGTTGTAGTCTTCAGGAAAGGGGGGAGATTGGAAAAAGGCTTACATTTCACATATCGAGGAAAACCAATTGAAATTGTCAATCAGTATGTATATTTGGGCGTCCCATTCTCATCATCAGGCTTATTCTCAGTAGCAGCGCAACACTTCAGAAAAAAAGGAATTTCCGCTATTACGGCTGCATGGAATGTAATCAGTAAAGGAAAAATGACGTCATGGGAAGCACAAATGCAGCTCTTTACCTCCGTCGTACAAGCAGTAGGCATGTATTGCGCTCATGTTTGGGGTTTCTCATATATGAAAGACCTGTATATGTTACAGGCAAGATTTATTAAGAAAACGCTTAGATTAAACAGAAGCACACCAAATTACATTTTAGCTTTAGAAACAGGGATAACATCCATGGATGTCTACGTGATGAGGCAAGCTATTAACTTTTGCAGGAAAATGATGACTACTGACACTGATCGGTATGTGAGGATTTGTTTTGACTACCAGACACAATTTAGCAAGTCTAGACATTCCATAAACGATAAAAGATATAATTGGGGTCTTCAAGTGCGAGAGCAGCTGAAAGCAATAGATTATGAGTCAGTATGGGATGAACAAGACCTTGTTGCACTTGACCAGCACAGTCAGCTCATACTAGATAAAATTGCAGTAAAATGTAGGCATGCTTGGATAAGCAGAGTCCAAAAATCAAAAACAAATTCTTTTTATGCCACTAATATCCCAGAAAATGGTATTCCACTTTATCTACAGAAAGCACAGAATCGCACATTCATGAGATTGCTTGCTCAAGCAAGACTAAACAATGGGTATTTCAGTTTTGAAATGAATACAATCATGCTCGACATTAATGAAAAGTGTACTTTTTGCAACTCAGGCAAGAATGAAACACTATTCCATTTCATTTGGGAATGCGCTCTATACGACACACCAAGGAAAGAATTTTTGAGTAAATATTATGACCAAAATCATAATGAGGAAGACTTCCGTGAATGCTTTAATCACTCTGACAATGATCAGTGCGATCATTTTGCGAAGTATATATTAGCTAGCTTGAGAATGAGAACCTTCATTCTCAAACAGGCTGACATGGCCGACTTGTAAATGTTATAAGATATAACATCACAAGCCACTCTCTGAGTATTTCCAATCATTTCATATCAAATCTTTTCATTGTAAAATTATAATTCAATTTGTAAAGAAGATAATTCTTATCTAAAAATCGATTCCACGATTGCCCATTTTTCACAAGCACTTACCATCTAGTTATTTTACTACTGTTTGAAATATAGTATTATCACAGTAATTTTATATTCATATTACCTACCAAAGAAACGAAATAATGGTCTCTATAGTGCCAAAGAAAGGTAACCATCACAATTTATTGTTAATTGCTAGTTAAGTATATGATAAGTGATAAGGAATAAGTTCAACTGATAGATATTAGGCGTTCGGTGATAAAAGTAACATTGATTTATGATAGCCTTCTTCCGACTCATTGTCCTTCTGGCAATCCAGCACCAAATTGCATCAGCAGCGCCATTGGCAGGAGCACTAGTTGCAAAGGGGCTCATTCATGGATTTGGAGGTTTAGCTGACTTTGTACACAACGTAAGGAGCAACTATGGCAACGAAGGTGACTTTGCAACCAAGAATGGCTTCGATTACTCCCATGTTTACAATGGGCTCCTCCAATATCAAGTTCTCAACACGTACACCAATAAACACAACTCGGAAATCCTGGACTCAATCCGTAATGAGCAGAAACGCAATGTGGATACCATGTTATGGGGAGGAGTGTTTTTACTGTGTGAAGTGACAGCAATTATTACTGTGCTCTTTCTTAGACTTAAGAAATGAATTGTAATCAAATCAAATCATATGCGTAATTTAAAGTTTAAATGTAGTGACCCAATAACCATGTAGAATAAGGAATAGGTTATAGAGTTTACGAAATTAGGTTAAGATGTTTACTTAGTAAGATAAATTAAAATTTGATTTAACAGATTAACTCAGACTCAACCAATTATCCATGAACATTTAATTAAAATGTATGTAAATTTATTTTGCAAATAGGGTTTCATGGGGCAACCCACAGGAAACCAATATTAAATAAATACAATACAATACAATACAATATAACATGAATGTAGTTTGATATTTATGCGAAGTTGTACATGTTGCTCCAAATTTTCAGTAACAAGAATGGAGATTGTATGGATAGCATCATATAGATGACGATATGTTTAAGTACTTAAATGTACATCTTCACTAGTAGCAATAATTTATTGCTTACCACAATTTCATCCATTTGGAACAAGTTAATTACAACTCAAGCAGAGACACCAATAATGAGTTAATCATCGGAAAGTAGGCGTGACTAATAAAACTTTAACAGATCAAACAATATATTTGTTAAACAACTCATGAAAAGCGCAAATCGAAACGCATTCATCTTTAAGGAGAACCCTACTTACGATTGTGTATGTAAGAAAAAATAATCTTTATACATTCCCAACGTTTACCACTTGTTAGCACAATGCCCAGCCCCGTATTGCATCTGCTTTCCTATAATTGTCAGATGCTTCCTATACTCACTCAACGGCATTCAGTTTGCACAGGTTCTTGTTGAGTTATTACGAGCAAGTACAAATTAATTAGAAACATAAATTAATTGCGAGAATAGTTTTATCCGCTCATTAAATGGTTGTTTTAGTACACACTGGAATTTGATTCTTATAAATAAATGATGATACATAAATAAATAAAATCAATTACATAGGTCATTTGACTACTTTTATTTATTTAGGAATGGTATCTTTCTTTGTGTCAATAGTACTGACTTCAGTCTTTGGATAAATCTCATCTGTACATTCAGAAAATGGTCAGAGCAAAGAATTTCAGACGTACGGAGGAGACTGGAGACTTAACAGAAACAAGTAGTACATATATGCTGATTTGAGATTAACTGTGTTGATTTAATTCTTCTCCAGCTCCTAGCAGTAGTTTAGCACAGAGCAAGGAACTTTTTGTTAACGTGATGATGATGTTCATGCATGATAGTACTAAATATAGGAATGATGATCATCACAGGGAATAAAATATAAGGCTGCAATGTACGCATTTAATGCCGGTTACTGTGTTTGTTAACGACCACGATGTTATTTATCAGCAACTTCTTAAGATTTCAGTGGAACGGCGTTTTGAGTTTCCACAGCTCTTTCGCAAACTACTTTCACAAGTCTTTTTTATGGATTTTATATGTAATAAAATTAGAAATCGGCCTTAAAACGTTTAGTTACAAATTAGATTGTAGCAAATGCAGAATAAAACACAGTGGTAACATTAGTAACATATGATTGCATTAATGCATATTGATTTGTAGTATAGTCAGTTTTATTACAAAAACAAATTTTTAGCTCTATTGTTAAATGCAAAGTCCCAGATAAATAACCGATACATGTTAGACAGATCATCTTCTAGATATATAATCATTGCTGCCGCGTCCAATTTGTGACACGGCGTTCCATTTCTGCACACACATTCCAAACATAATGGTCTTTTCCCGTGACGGGTGTTTGAGTGGCTATACTAAAAGAGACGGTAGAGTAAACTAGCCTATTATTTTTATTATACACGCTATTTTTACACATTTTATTATACACGCCTAGGGACACGCTATTTTTATTATAGTTTACGGAGTGAAGCAAATGGCGCTTTAACGGAAAAGATTTTATTATTAAAATGTTTGCATTTTCATATGCATTTGTATTTAAACTATGTCATTGGATTTACCCAGCAGGATTTTCTCTAGAGACATTCAGCTAATCAAACTAAATAAAAATTTCCTGGGCACGTTTTCCTTCTACTTAAATTTAAAAGCGAAACCTAATTCCATGTGAAACCCCGTCGAAAGCTGTTGTACTATTAAGCAATCAACGTTGGAAACTGTGACAATGATATCCTTGTCATCATTAAGTACTAAGTATACTCAATCAGTTTAAACTCTGACAATGATTTTAAATTAGAGTGAATTTAATACAATTTTTTAAATGAGATACCTAAACTGGATGACATAATGGAGTGGTACATTTCCACTCTAGTAGTTAAACAAATACCTTGGCGGACTTTCAGAGGAACACATAAATTCATATTATGTGATCTCTTACAACAGCGATCAGTGAAAGCTAAATTTTCAAGAATAACGAAATGTGTAACCGTTGATACAAATATTCATTAGTCGTAATCATATGTCGCTGTTTGTCGAAAATCTGGTTGTCAGAAAAGTGTTGGTTAGGTAGTAATCGTAAAAATATAAAAACCGGCCGTTTACCATTTAACCGTTAGGAATTTTTTAAACATGACTTCAAATTCGGTGTATCCATGTGCTACATTTTTATGGTCACATGCGGAATTCGTAACGGCTTTAACGGTTAGCGTTGACCGCTTTTATGCAAAATCAATGCCGATCTTTGCACTGGTCTTTATTTGATTCACGACAATTGAAACGCTTACAAATTTATGAGTTCTTTCACAAACTACATTATTTATTGTTGAGCGACATATAGTGGAATTGTGAGGTAAATGAAATATATTGAAAATTGAGGTGGCTGAAGTAATTCCACATGACGAGTTTAAAAGTAATAAACAATCAATAAGTCGCTGGGTTGATTTAAAAAGCTATCGTTATCATAAGCGATGAAAAGGAAACACCTAAACTGATTTCCTAACTCTCTCCAGTCATATTTTGCGGTTTAGGTTAGTAAAACGGTGCGCAAAAAGTAACAACTAAATTTCTTTACTTTGAAAGATTAACATTCAATTTAAATCTAAGGTATAATAGAAATTATGTTGAAGTGAAACCATTTTCTGTCATCCACAATTGGGTAGAATAGGCTTGTGACTAACTCACCCAAATTTTTCAGTCGAGTCAAATCAGGCAAAATTATGTGTGTGGATCATCTACCGGTACCACAACGAAACCTCAGCTCAAGTAAATGCATCTTTAATAAGTAACTTATGCTGTTAGCTTACATAATTATAATGAATGACAGGTAAATAAAATACATCGACAGTACTGATAAGCTGCATGTCTTTATGAGGTGAAACTAGTGGACCAATGACATATGTATTCATTCACATCCATTGATCAACGATTTCTGTGACTGGGTTTACTGAATTTATCATTGCAATCCAACGAGACAATTGGATAAGTGCAAAAGTATTTAGAATAAGAACAACTTTGTACCCAAGTAAATACGGCCACATATCATTTCATTCTCTTTAGCATTTTGACGTATGCCCTTTCTTGCTACTCATGTAGCCGGCTTAAAAATAACATATCAAACTAATTTTACGATTTCAGTTTCACACTGATGTTCATCTGGTTCAATTTACGTACTTGGCTGTCAAGCATATCTTGTTTGTTGTGAATTTTACGTCACACCGCTGAACTATATATAATGTATAACTACTGGACATTTCCAAATGATTTATTTCTTTGCATCTTTGATAAAGCTACAAGCACAATTACATTGCAGCGACGAAAAACTCATAGCAAAAATTGTCTCAACTGTGATTTGCAATATCCATAAAAAATAATATCTTCATCGGAAAGCAAAATTCATGTCACTTGGCATCTGCATGATTCATTGGCTTACATTGGTTTGGTTAAAAATGCTAATCTAATTTATAGGGTGCCTGTCTTACAGTTAAACACGATAAAACAAAGTAGCAATTCAACCGGGGTTTATATTTCCACACTTAATTATAAATTTCTCTTAAATGGAAGAGTCGTTAATTAAACTAATCCCATATTATCTAGTTTTACATCAAACACCGAATTTCTGGAAACAGAGAAGCACACCACCTACGCCGCAACATATATCGCGCAGGATGGTATTTCATTTTATGTCGTTTGACCGTATCCATTGGTGGGAATTCTTACAAATGTCCCGGTCACGCAGTTTTAAAAAATTCCCTGCTCGCCAAGGAACTCGGATCCAGCCGGATCCCAAAAACTCCCAGCTTGCCAAGTTTCCATCGTTTCAGAAAAAAACCCTGCTGGTCAAAAAGTAATTGCGGGTATCCAAAAATCCGTGCTGGTACGCCGTAACCACGTAACGTAAGTATTTCCACCTATGACTTCATCTAATTTTTAACATCCGAGAATTTCCAAAGCCTTGATTTGTCACAATCACCAAAAGCTAGCAATATTAATTATCGGAACGAAAGACATTTATAATGTCAATATCTTCTTACAATCAGTTCAAAAATAGCTTTTATTTCAGCTGCTTGAAACGAATTTACGGAAATTGTCACGGACTATGCACTTTGCATAGTTAACGACCACAAAATGAATTCGCACGGTGCAGGAACAATAATTAACAGCTAGGTCTTGTTCCTCTGCTTCATCAATTGCTTGTTTATGTCAAACTTAAATCGTGGAGGTGTTAATTCAGTTTCGATTATCTTACAACTCGTTCTATGAGCACGTATTCTAGTTATGAATCGATGACAATCCATATCTGCTTCCGACATGAACGTATGACACGCGTATGTATACAGTGGACGACATTTTAAATGTTGACACAGATGCAAGGAAAAGTTGAGTTATTCGCCCTAGTAACGCATAGTAGTATACAAAAGCATGATGTCAGACAATGCGGGAAACACATGTTGGAGATATATCAAAACATTGAGAAAGTTCTTACGTGTACGCTTAATTTTTATTGTCACTACCTATTGTTCAATAGTTTAGCACTAAACACCAAGCATAAACATTCATGAGATCCAGAACATCAACAAAGGATACTACGAGAAAGTCAAAGGGAGAGTAAATGTGGTTTACTTAAGTAAAGCGCTAATTCGGTCATTTAGCAAATATATGTTCGATGGAAATGCATGTGCGACTGTCCACAGTGCGATGAAGTACGCACTAGTGCGATTTAACTGGATGGGTAATGGGTATCCAAACAAGTGCACCAGTAAGTTGACTGGCTTAGCGGTATACACTCATTTAATCCTGGCCGCCTGCCTTGAGAATATAATTTTGAGAAGGATGTTATGTGTGATGTGGCAAAATGAATTACTGAGAAGACGCAAGGGATGTGGTTGGGTAAACATTTTGGAGATAAATTCTGATAAATCAGAATACACTAAACTCACTGTTGATAAGAGTACATTAATATATGAATTTACTTTTAACGCGTTAAATTATACCAAATTCTAATTATTCGTTCCAACAACAGAACCAAATCTATAATTATTAATTAAAATTATTAATTAAGGTGCTGTACTCTCTCAACCATAATATATTCGTAGCTATCGACAAGACTTCACATCCATATTACACATTTTCTATCCAACCAAATGCGAATAAATATAAATATAAATGGCAGCTAATTTCTCATCCTCAAAAAATCATCACTTTAGTATTTTTTTATCGTCAAAATAGCTAAGAACAAAACATTAAAAAACTGGTGATAACGCATGAATTTTTAAAGGTAAAGGTAATACGAGTAAACAAATTACAAATCTAGTACAAGTGATGATTTGATTGTTTTTGCAAAAATAAGCATATACATGGTAATGACCCAAGACCTATCGGCAATGTATTAGTTGTATATATAGTTCTGTCAGTCGACAACAAACTTCAGAAAAGACGCAAAATCAACCAAGATTAAGAATCACAAATAGTTGGTGTTGAATTTAAAGGAAAAACGGAGATGTTCTCTGCAGTTAAAAGAAACATTTGGAAGGATATAATAAATTCTGAAGATGAGTTGAGGCGTCATTAGAGACGCTCAAGGTGACAGCTCGCCTAAAAATGTCTGTCTGTCCGACTGTCCAGCCAACATTAAGAAGATTTGCAATGGGATTTCCGCATTTGATTTTGGTCTTACCAACGAGCAGGTACGGTTATTACGGAATGTTCTAAAGTTGTGTTATTGCCCCAAATAATTTCACAGGCTTTCCTATCCCAAAAAAATATGGAGGCGCCTAAAATGAAGCTAAACCATTTTTTTCATATACAACGAAAACAGCTAAAGGAATTATAAGCTTAATTGGTACTTTTGATTCGTTGTGTGCTGTATTCGTTGGGGATTCCACAGCCAACAGGACCTTGAAGTCTACAAACAGATCAAGTAAATAAACTACTACATCATGAGGAAAAATTCGTCATCTTATTTCAAAAAATAATCACTCATTCACTTTACATTTAAAAAATCATCACTTTAGTCGCTTTTTTAAATTTTTTGTTCCGAGATTATTTGACGATAAAAAATACTAAAGGCGTTCATTTTTGAACCCCGAATAAAATATTCTCAATATAAATTACTAATAGTTGCATATGATTTTTTTTAAAAATTGGTATCATGTTTAATTGATCAGCAAGAGATCACGGTGAAACTGTAGCCCAAACTTAATACATGTGAAAATTGAGAACTTGTAGGAGGTACGGCTGGTTAGATCATCCAGAGTGTTGACATATGGAGGCAAATTTTAAAAAATCGATCTTAAAGTCACCCGTACTAACGAATTTTATCTTAAAGTCGCCCGTCCCGTCCCTGTAAATTTCGTTGGAAAAATAACACTTTAAATACTTCAATTAAATCACTGGGACCAATGATGGCAAAATGGAGTGTTAAGTAGATGAAGGGACCAATCGTTGGCGTTAAGGCCACATAGGATCTACAGATGCTCTTCGGTTAGCATGCCATTCGGCACATCGCAAGCTGTTGAGGTAACATGCTTGTGGTATATACGTTGGTCTAATATACGACCGGGCCCTCTACAAATATCACCTTGCAGTGGCAAGTGTCCACCTTGTATGTCTGAAGTTCAGAAAAGCACAATAAAAAATGCGTCATTTCCCTTACGTTTATGATTGTTCACCATTTAAATATATGTAACTGTTTTCTGTGACACTTCTACTACTTCAACACTTTTAGATGTTTAGAGTAGCATGTTGCAACACGAAACCGTCGGCCAAGCAATTGGATTGCAATAGCATACATGTTCTTCAGCTATAACAATGCAATAACGTATATAATGTATTGCGTATTTATTCAGTACATTTTTAAGCCTGATCAATAATTTTAATTTTTGTATCAATTTCGCACAAAGTTTATCAATTTCATTAAATGGTAGCATTCAGTTATCACAGCATTTTTTAAAGGAATTTACGGTTTTAAGCAGTGCGTATCCAAATTATAATTTATTGGTTTCTTGGCTCGACTTCGCAGTCACTTGTGAAGAATCTCGCTCCTTCCGCTGTCCAGTCACCATTTGCTTGTTCGCAGTAGTATCCATTTTAGCGAACTGAGACCACTCACCCTGCGGTAAGTTTACTGACTGCGGATAGTAACTTTTCAGTTTTGAACCGTATTCAAAGTTGGTGACACGTGGAGCCCACTTTTTCAAAATTTATCAAAGTCTAAATACGACATATCATCTTTAACTAAGTTTTCATAAGCAAATTTGGAAATTTGGAATGCTATTATATCCTGCAAACTTGGCTAGTATATAAGCTAGAAACAATTCTGCTTTTATTGAATATATGTGTTCTAGATTGTGTCCATTTACATATATGACCAGTGCAATTACTTATTCAGCTTGTGGTTTGCTTCCTCAAATCCGCGACACACTTTTTTCTGAAATATATCGGATGTACACCCTGAATTTGTATAACCATGTTTTACATTTATTCTTTGCTAGAGTAAAGAATTCCAGCACACATTTGACAATCCCCTTTATATTTTCAAATATAAACACCACTGAAGCTGCTGTAAATCCAGACACTAGTAATGTGTATATCACCAAGATATTTCCATACATGTTAGGTCGGTCCAGCTTGATTCCCCGCCATTGCTCGTATAAGTTGGCAGTTACCAAATTCAGTAAGACATTGATTCTATTTGACCATATGGCGGACTCTCCTTGCATTAACTGCAATCGCTTCACCACATACATTGGCCACAATCCTCTCAACCTTGAATGCAATGCATTGTCAAAGTGACTTTCCTTACCCAGACCCACATGAGTTCGCCCCTCTCGCAACATTTCCCTCAGGGTTTGTAGACATATCCAATAAGGAAGGATCACGGCAGTTTTGTTGCATTCTTTCAGACTCGCAATCAAATTGTTCTGCTCCAGTTGACGGTAGGCAGTGACGTTACCTTCCTGCTTCATCGCATCGACAAACACCTTGGCTGCCGTTTCGTGTAAGTGGGTCATCTTATAAATTCGTTCATGAATGCTTGCATTTGCAATGCTTCTAAGAAATGGTAGCCAATAGTACAGCTCACTCCTCAATGAGTGCTTTTCCTTGGATGATCCAATTGGAATTCGGAGCCCACGGAATGAGTGGAACGGTGTTAGCATGTATCTATCTGATATTGCCTTTAGCTCCACCTTCATTCCGGGAAATGGCAATATGCTTGTAGGTATATTGAGGCCCATGGTTTGTACACGAATTAACATCAGTACCATATCATTTACTAATAATCGACTAAATACTGTAAAGTTGTCGTTGTGCAACTCGGCAAACTGTCGATGTGGAGTTGGGATTCTAGGCGCAATCATATTGTATACGTTTGTATTTTTGTATGCATTGCACAAAACAATTGCCACCAGCATAGTTATCGCATGCAGGTTTGATAGACCTCGCTGATCAATAATTTTGTTTGGAAATGGATTCCGTTGTTCAACCAATATCTTGACGTATACCATTACAAGTTTCCATCCATTGCCCAAATGAGATAAAAGTAGCGTTAGGAGTAGCAAGACGATGGCAATTGTCATCCAAATGTATTTATCGAAAACATTGACCAGTTCCGAAAATGGCAAACCCGGTATATCCCTTTTACCACAACTTATGAAGCGGAGACTGTTCCATGTGTCGTTGATTGCTCCATGGGAGACCTTAATCGTACCGAATGGGAAAGAACGAAAATCTAAATGGAGTAGCAGTGTGTGCGTTGGATACCACTTTGGGTCCGGCTCCACTAGTTTGCCGTTTCTGCAGAACGGTGTAATGCGCTGAGACGGTAAAGCATATTTCCCCTTTCCTTGGAACTTAGTTGACTTGTATATGGTGTAGTTGTCAAATAGTTGTAACCACATGTTTGTGTTGAGGATCTCAAAGCTTGAGCTGTGCAGCGCTTGTTTGCCTTTGGATATATATGCGCTACCCTGACAAGTTATTTCATGTCTGCGAAGGCTTAGGTCGATCTGGTGAGCGTAATCTGATGGCATGAAATTGATCATGTCACCGGGTTGCAGAAGGGTTGGAGTGGGTAGATACTCGTGCACTGAAGTAGGCTTCCCGAAAATTTGATACAATACAAACTCGTTGAATACAGAGGAGCCATGTGGATGAAAGTCGACAACACGTGCGACGACTTGGTATGCGTTTTGCGTCAACAATTCCTTGTACTCGGCACCTACAATCAGTAAATTGTAGTTCGGATTTGAGGACGGGAGCCAACTTTCCATCAGTTCCTTTGGATGTAGATTATACCAGACACGGGGATACTGCAATTGCGCAACCGGGAAACGTATTTGTTGCGGTATCAGTGAATATTTTGGTGGATGTATTCCAATTTTTAGTTGATAGTTCCAAGGTTTGGTACTTGAGCTGTACCAGAGCGAATCTATTTCACCACATGTAATTTGATGATGAATTTCAGTGTCGGTGGAGTAGACCCATCCTTTATCTTTGCATGACGATCCGGGGATTATATATCCTGATGTGTTTCGCACATTCACCTTCTGCTGTGGGGATATCCAAGTTAGGTAATTCCTCCAAACACCCCTGTACCTGAAACAGTATTCGACAATTCTTCTTCACGTACTCATTTTCAATCAAATAAAACGGAATAATTACTTACCCGTTTACTATTACAGGCCGATCATTATACAAATTAGTTTCAAAGTTTCTCATGTACACTGGGATCGGGTGTCGCAACACTATCGGCAGTTTCGAAAAGACAAAATTGACACGTTCAAAATTGGTAACATGTAGAAACCAAGATCTATCCGGCGTGAGTGTAAACTGGTCCAAAAGGTCATCAAACGAATCCAGGTCCATTGGAATGTCAACCTGCTTAGAGTAAAATTGGGCAGCAACATTCTGAGGGAATCGAATTGGCAAGAAGGAAAACTTGGAAACCGTATATGTTTTCTGCTCAAGAGAATAATAGTAATAATTCCATATATTTGATTCGTTCAAATTGCATGATCCTGGTTTTATTATCGAAAATGCCAACGTTGTCAAGATATATGTATATAATAACTCGGTATTCATTTTAGGTTATCAGAAAACTGACACGTAGTATAATTTTATCGTTTTTATAAATATTCTACATGTTTTCTATTGGTTGCCAGTGGAATGCTGGCATACATAAGTTGTCAAGAAAGCGTTCTAGCCTAACTGCGATGTTATAGTTCAAGGGCAGTTACGTCCACTACTACTTCCCGACGTTATTAAACGATGAACAAAACCAATTAAAATGTTTCGCCGAATTGATATTAGGAAAGTGCTAATTACTTTTCGTATCACATGATAAGATATTGCTTTCGTAGCTTCAAACGTTTAGAATGTATTGCGTACCAAACATTGGAGCCAATTTAATACCAATTCTAACGACTAAGAAGACTACCTGATGGGATGCTAGAAGAATACATTGAATTATGATTAACATTTATAATTGCAATAATCAAAAGTACTATCAACACTTGTCCTTTTTGATGAGATTTCTAAAATATTGAAGATAAAAGTAATATTGCGGCAGAACAGAAATAAAGAAAAATGAACTAGAAATTTAATTATGGCGAGCTCAGGCAAACTGAAACTGCTGTCGAAGAAGATAGAAACATTTCAGCGAAGATGTTAGTGATGTCGAAAAACGAGTCAGTAGTTCGCTGTCAACGACGTCATTTTGCAAATTTAGCATCCAACCAAATTGACAATCCGTAAAAATTCATTGGTTAGTTTGTGTGGTACCCTCAAAGTCACACGGTACAGCGTACAGCGGCCTGGAAGTTGCAGAACCAATCGGAATGGAATATCCAACGAACCTAACTTGAAAGAAATTTTACGTAAACCGAGATTGTGGAAAAACGGTGTCAAGGTATTTCGTTTCCAACTCAAATAGTATGAAGGTTCACTTATTTGTAATTAACCAGAGTTTGAGTCCAAAATAAAGATATAGTATTGAAATTTGAAAAGTTATAATGCAATAGCAACGTTAAGAGAATTTAATATTCTTTCGTTGATGTTACAAACCATTTTTCTGACGATGTAATGCTTATCTCTGCTGAATATCAATACTAACTGCATCCGATCTTAAAATTGGAAAGGGAATAATGTTTCTCGTGTAAGCAGATTAGACTGCATATGTAACTATTACGAGTAGAAAGAAATTTGTATATACTAGATACAATCATTATTCAACGGATGCGTATGTGCATCTTATTTTAATTTTTGGAAAATGAGATTCCTTGCCAGTATTCCTTTTTAAACCCATTACTGGTGCATTCTGTTCGTAAATTGTACAACACGAATGACATCAATATGTTTAAAATGCGGAACACATGTACTTTTACCTCCAGCTAAGACTTATATCTTGCTCAGTGTAGTTTCAAGTTACCTGTGGCTTGTCTAGCCTTGTGCTGTGTAAAAATTAAGCATATCCTAAGTATAACCGTAATTTATGAAGTCGACACTTATTCAACAATAAGCAGCCTGTAAACAAGCAGAAATCAACTACAAAACATTAAATTGTCATAACAATTTTATAAAACAATGTATCTACGGTCTAAACTTGAAATACATTTATGCTGCCCTGCGCAAGGTCTCCGAACAACGGCGTTACAGTTTCCATCACACCTACAGGCTGTAGGCTACAGCAAACACTGATTAAATTGTAAAATAATTTTCCACTCCATGCTTAGGTGTCACATATCTTTCCTCTTTATTTGGATGATAAAACAGTTAATATAAAACCCCAAACGTTTAAACTATTTAAAAATGTATTGACGCGAGCATCTTTGTTTGATCGATTGTATGATTTCGCCAGGATTTCTGTTGTTTTGAATTCAAATCTGCAGTGTAGGGTACAATAATACAGTTCATATGCGGAAGGGCTGAACGCTAACTGCGAACTTACCCATGAATTTTGTGATGTCCATCCATTGATTGCAGGTCCTTCTATTCATTGCTACCATTCCATTGCTATAAATCCTTGATTTTTAAGATCTCAACTATAAAAGTAACTTTTTATCATGCTAACACAGTAAAATCTCAAAATCAACGAATGACTTACTTTGGCACTTACATTTATTTGGGACGCATGTTATTGACCACTGTTTAACCAGAAGAGAACTTTTCCCGTAGTTATTGTGGATTAAGACTAACAAAAAGCTATGAAATGTGCGACTGAGAAGTTTCAGTCTTTCCAACGAGGCTTTCGGAAAACGGTGTCTTTAGGTTTGGAGAAGCCTAAAAATTTGTGCTCCTCCAAGCATTATGCAAAAATTTATTCACCTTCTTAAGAAGTTGCTAAAACGTAGGCACAAGGTCGTAAAACCATATCATTTATCAAAACTGATAAGAAACATGGTGATCATCAAAACGCATAGCTGAAACAAAATGAAATGAATTTGTAGAATTATCGTCTAGTATCAATGTGCTCTTGCAATAACTTGTAATGAGCTTACAAAATATATTTTTGCTTTTACCTGCGCCGTGAACGTATATGTAAGTTGATAAACTCCATTAGATCCAATTCCAATGGGGCGGCTATCCAACTTGCGCCGAATTTCTTTCAGCTCATCCTTCGTCTTGCTGTCCCTAAATCGCAACCATACACTCGGCTCCGTCAGCCAATCCTTAAAGCCGTCAATCTGTTCCAAAAAGGTTTCATTTGTGAGAATTCGCATGTGTTGGTACACATGCGTACATATATATATTGCAATCGATTAGATAGACAAGCAAATCCATACCATTTTGTACACTTCGCCAGAAGCAACAAGCGCAATGGTTCTCAAACAGATTAAGAGTAGATAGTACACAACAGTATATGAATTTCCAGATCCCAAAAGGGTGTTCATAAAGAACGACATGTCAATCACCATTTGCATCAGCCAAACAAGGTAAAGTGTTGACCACATCTGGTTAACTGAGTTTGAATATTTTCTAAGTTTGTGATAGGCGGAGCATATTTCAACTGACATGATGTCAGTATTGGTCGAGCTCTCCATCCTCTCGTCATGATATTCTACTACTCTCTTAAACTCTTTCGTCGCAAGCCACATTGTAATGGGAATTGTGGCGGAAATCAGAACATCCATGTTTGCATATACGAATCGTCTCTCGTACTGCATGAAAAGTTCGAAAATACCAAGAATATAGTTCCCTGTTCCACCTAAATCATTGGTTGCATGCAGGAAAAATCGCTTCCTACCATTCTTCACCGCACTCGGAAATATTTCCGATGGTTTTAACAATTTTGTAACGTCGCTTAGATAAACACCAAAACTTAATATGAAGTCGATCATAAGTCTACACGGGAAAGCAAGTGTCAGGTAAATCAAAGCGAGATTTGTTGAATTCCACTTTTTCTTTGGGACAGGACCGGTGTGGGTAGAGGAGGCTGAGAAATCGCTGTGATCGATCAGCTTTTGAAACAGGTCTCTTCGTTTGTTAATAATGTACGCGAAAAGTATACTTATTATGCGATTCAATACTGTATAAAGTACACTAAAGTATGAACTTGGTGACTTCTTCTGAATATCGTATAATGATGATATTTTTTGTATCATGTGTGTAATTTGGAATAGGAGGAAAGGAATCCAGATAATCGTGATAGATAAAAGCTGCAGACGACGAAAATAAGATTGGCATTGGTAACAGACATTCCATTTGTGCTTATTATTGTATAGCTTGCTTACCTTGGCGAATTTCGAACCGTTCTTAAGTATCCAAGTTCCACTGTCAGAGTGATATACTGGCTTATAGGGTACAAGCCCCAAATAATACAAGAGTTTGAACTGGAATTCCCAAACTCGAGCAACAACGGACTTGGAGATTGACGAAATAGTTGACGATATTGTCACAATAGTAAACATTCTGTTTTCGGCCATGACGGGTTTGTTTGTAGGAAATGCGCAAAGAGATAGTATGGGAACTGGAAGCCTATATTGAGAAGGCAACAACGACTTTTACTCCGGAATTTTGGTTTGTATTTCGTAGTTAAAAATATGCCAATCGTTTTTTTCTCCAGTTGGTCGTACTAAGTACTAACCTAACATTTAAACTAGGATAGGTGTGACGCAGAGAGCCGAGCTCTGGAATGCGTCATGTTTGAACTTTTTGTATAAGAGGATACGTCATATAAGCCTATACTAACATAACATCGACCGTAGCGGATAGTACTGCTACTACCTAACAAAATTGTGCTGATGGATCCATAAATATATTTTACCAATCGATTTTTTCCCAGTCTCAGCTAAATGTAATGAGATTTTTTATAACGGTAATCAATATTATAGGTTACTTTTATGAAACTTCCTTACTAAATAAGTTTATAAGCTGAAAGGTAGCTATAATCCTATTTTTATATTCATATGTGACGCTCATGCAGCGGTATTGATTCCTGAATCTACGTCAGATCATTTCCCCTCCAATTGCCACTCGACTACCCCATCTTTGTTGTATTTAAATACTACTCTTGGCTGACGTTTTCATGAGAGTAGGCATACACCAATACGGTATAATCTTAAAATCTGCTTTGTATGAATGATCATTCATATCATAAAATATCTTTGATTATCGTCGACTTCCGACTCGATAAATGCGCAAGTATTAGCAGAGGAATCTTATTCAATACCAACCAAACTCCCCACATGGTAATTGAGATTAGTTTTGTAACTGACTCCATTCATACGTTTCTGTAACCGTCATTCGTTGTGGGCACAGTGCATGTTTGGGTAGGGCAATATGAAATACACGAATGTCACTGGCGAGCAGGTATCTATCCATCTCTACAACTCATAAGAAATGGTTGTCATGGAGGGAGTAAGAATGCCTACAATTTCGGTGAGCTGAATTGTTCGTTTTTGACGGATTGTCGCCGAAATATCCCAGAGCAGCGGGGTATCTAGAGTCGAATGTTACTTAAGACAATGCTATACGTTGTTAAAGATAATTAGTAACTATACTTACGTTGCAGGTGTCTGCCTTCAAACCGAACAGTCAAATTGAAACTCTTTGTTATCAGACGCCGCCTCTTAATGGCATCACACCTTACTAAAATTACACCACTCATCCCAATGCAGTACGAGAGACACTCTATGTTGACCAGTGGAGATCGTTGATTCATTCCGTAGAAGGATTAAATCTACAGTACGGACGAGAAAATTGTAAGCTGGGCAGTTTTTAATTTCTGCAATAATTAGCTTAGTGATGGGTGGTGTGCCAAACTATATCGGTCAACGTCATACTCCTGACAAACGATTTTCGTTAACAACGGCGCTGTCGTCTTTGTAGGTAACGTAAACCTTCTAGGTGAGTGATGTGGGAGACGTGTCAATTTTGTCTTGAATTTACAAGCACAGCTTAAAAAGCTTCAGTGTGCCTTAATCAGAACATCGAGGAAGTTTATTACTAAGGAATAATGTTAGCTTCCAGATGAAATATTTTCGTACTTACTTACGACTTCAACTAAAATTACCGCTGATCAATTGTATGTACAACATCACATTTCACAATATGCCAAAATCTCCCAAACTCTAAAATTTAGAATACAAATCGAATAAAACGTTATTAAATGACTGTCTTTAATTAAAACATGTGCCAAAAAATATCGAACAGTTAAGAAAAAGCGATACATTCCACTAACTAATTTAATTTTTCTTGCTTACGACAACAAAATGCTATTTTAAATTTTTTGAGCCGTTGGAGAGTAAGAGCATACATATTTAGCATAAATTATATTCAGGAGTAAATTAAATTGTGCATATTTAATGACTAATATTTTTGGACATTATCAGAGAACGGATATCAATTAGACAAGTATGTATACTGCACAGCCTCAGCTAATAATATGCCTTCAAATGTGGACTTCCCAAGTTTAATAACTTGTATTAAGATCGTAAAATATGAGATACCGTGTGATGTGAAATTTGAATTCTAAATATACCAGAGAGCAATATCAATTTTACGTTCGCCTATGGTACCTCCATGCCATATTTGGACCAATTCCGTCAACGTGGCGAATAGTCATCGTGTTAACAATAAAACCCACGGACATACAGACAAACAACTTACTTTCAACAGCTGCCATATAAGCATTGCATCCTTTTGGTAGTCAATAAGCTCATAAATACAAAACGATTAATGTAAAGCTGATACTAATATCCAATTACTTTATTCTTTCTACTTAAGCATTTTGCCAGTTAAATTGAGTACTTCTACTCTGGCATTCAATAACATAGCCCGCAGTGTCTTCTTATAACAACTAAATAGTCTAGGGAACTAAAATATCTGTGGTTTTGGTTGAATTTGCAATTCGCTACCAGAATGGCAACGCCGTTGATGTGGAAGGCGTACCAGTTGCAAACCTTTATGTACGGGAAATGTTTCTATCGTCATGTCATCTCCATGGATATTTCAAACGAAAGGTTCACGATGGAAAAGGATGGCCGAAAACTGATTCCGTTTTATTTATCCTTTGCACTAATTATCGCACACGTACTCATACCATTGTACATTTTCCTCAAGTATCTTCTTTTCACATCGTCTGACTCGGAACCGCTGTTCGTTTTTCTGTTCAACTTTCTCATTCTATGCTCTGCAATGCTGATAACTGGTTTAAATCTGCTCACTCTTTCGCAAGGAGAGGAATTGTTTGTGCACTTTTTTAACACGCTCTTTGAATTTGACCGACGTCTCAGAAACGATTCTCACCTAAAGGATACTTCATTGGCTTGTCATTCAAAAAACTGGTGAAACGAGGTACATTTTTTACCAAAAAATAATAATTTTCAATTGTACAACTGCAAGACTCATCCTTGATTTAAATACGTAATTGTTTGCTTGACTTTGCAGAAATTGTAAGCATTTTGCGCCGAGACAAGAATGCCGACCAACTCGGAAGAATCCAGATGGGAATTTCCGGAATACTATTAATTGTCGGAATGTCAATTGGGTGCATATTTTTCCTGGCTGACTTGGACCCTCTCAGATATCTGGTTAATGAGTTGGTAGGCTCAGAAAATCCCTTTTCTAAAAGTCTTGGCATCGCCTGCAGATTTGGGTTTACCTGCTGGACAGGAGTAGAAGCGTCAAGATCATTCGCGATAATATTGTTACCCTGTATTTCCTTCATTAACATAATTTACACATGTTTGAATATGATTGGGGCCATGTCCCCGAATATGAGCTCCATGAATTCTTACATTCAATTTCGTTGTGTATGTCAGATGGGGATGGCTGGGATAAGAAATTGGGCTGCTCTGATGATGGGCTTTGGTTTTTCCTTGGCGTGCTTATGACATGGGTAATGATTTCCGGATGGAAAATTTTCCCTCTGATACTTTGGGTGGCTTTGACCGCCTTAGGAGCGCTGTCCTACATGGCAATTATGGTTACACTTCCCATGGTTTGTCTCTGTCATACGTATAGCAAAACGTTGTTGACGCGCAAGTGGGCCAAATGTTCGCATCAATACTGGCAGGTAGCACTGAAGACGGAGAGCATTTCTAGATGTTTTGAATATAAGGTATGGAAGCGAACACTGGAGTCTCAGCTTCCACTTTGTTTTCGTTATGGATCGGCATTGTTTGATGAGGAAACTACTATAAATTTTTGCTCAAATATGGTTGAAAATACGGTAGATATTATTATTCTTTTTCAGTAGCCACATGTCATAATTTGTCATCTTCCGACATATTCAGGATTGAAGTAACAAATATATCAATATGCTGCTATTTAAAAATAACACTACAAAACTAAATGCATATGAGGATTATGTACTTAAACAGAATGTCATGATGTCAATTTGATTGTGAAAGAACTTTAAATTAAAATTATATCTAATTTTAAATGTAGAAATGTCATTGCAGAAGACTACTGAAAACTACTTAAGAGTTAGATAATGGAATTCGTGGTAATATGTGCGGACAAATATGTATACAATTATATGAAAGCTGACCGTAATTGGATTTTCTTCTAGTGAGCAACATTTTTTTGGCTGAATAATGTTAAAAACATCACATTCTCGGATTTTCACGACATTTGGTACAGTTATAGATTATGATATACCACAAATGTGGTAAATTACACCACAAAGTGGAATAAATTGTACTACCATTACTAGATCTCAGCGGTTGTAGAACGTTTATTTCTCCTTCTGTCCGCAAGCAAAATATTTTTAGCTAACCGTAAAGTATCTAAGCCGTTTCGATGAAATTGGCAATGAAGGACAACAATTGCAATATTAGGTACACCTACAGATCCCAGCTCGAAGGATAGTCTACTTACATTCTGAAATAACTGATTATTTTATCATTTGCGCCCGGTTCAAATGGCGATAATTAGTGGTTTATGTGGAGACACTTGTACATTATATTTGCAGCAGTGAAATACAACGGCTTTATTTATTAGCCTGAAGATGATAGTATTTGACAACTTGGGCATTTGTGGTTTTCCAGACTCACATTATGACTCAATTAAATAATTATACAAGCCTAGCAATCACAATAGGAAGAGATGATGAAATTGCGGATCCTGTAATTGCAATTCACAAAAAATTATTACATTAATAAAATGTGAAATTATCTATTGCAACCCAACAAATGAAAAATAATGACGGTTCTGTTGACGACTCATCGATGCTTGTGACGAAATTTGATTCTCTCAGATTACATAAAAATGTTACAGATAGCGTGTGGATATCTTAGTAACGTTTAGTAATCGTTCGTCCAAACAATGTAATGGAAGGTCGTTTCCCTCTAATAATTACCACTAGGCTCACAATTAAGCATGCTACGTGCATCACTATCCCATTCCAAACACGTAAAGTCCAGAGTAACAATACAAGTACATTTTCGATAGAGAAACACGTGAATCCAGCAGCCACTCCAAACAGCAGTATTAGGAATATGTTGGATATGTTGCCGCTCATATCAGGCACTCTGGGCGAGTTATCCTTTAGAACCGGAACAAATGTCCCTGCATTTTTTACAAACTCTATCCACCAATTCCATATTCCAGAGGACTGGATTCCTTGCATTCTACGCATCACATTTGGATGCACCGAACCGGAAATCCGTAAACCAACCAAGAACCGGTTAATGTAGTTCTCCCTCCCAACGTATATCCTGTTATCAGGGTGCATTTGAAATAGTTTCCTCGCGTACTGGTTAGCCTTATATGTTGGAATCAGTAGAGCAGACTTGTTGCAGGCTTCCAGGTGTCCAAATAAAACATTTTCGTCCATCATTGATAGTTTTGTCAAAATCAAATCCTGTTTGTCCTCAAAATTGCCTTGTCCTACTTCAGACAAATGATCGCGAAAGATCTTCCCTGTCAATTTCCCCCCATCTGGATGTAAAGAAGTGTAATTCAGCAGGAACTCGCCAATATGAGAGTCCTGCAAAAACTCTATCGTAGCAAAACACCATTCCATCAATTCCGAAATTATCGAAATGTCAATGATGCCTTCATTATCTATTGTATGACCGCCGATGATGGAAAAGTTATTTGTCCAATGTGAAAACGCTTCAGACACTGCAATGTCTCCTTTCCGACTGAACGAACTAAACGACGCTATCCTAGTATAAATAGTGAACTGATCATCCACCAGCTCCTGAAGCTTTGTGTATGGAACCAATTCTCTGGGCGAAATCATGTTGTATACGTTGCTGTTTTTGTACCTGTTGCTGAGTACAATTCCTGCTAACATAAATGATACCATAGTGATTCGCAGGTATACCTTATTAGCAAATGAGGACATGAAAGGGTCTCCCTGTTCCAAAAGAACTTTGATTAGTGGAATTAGGTGGGTTGAAATGCCACCTAATTTGCAAATGCGGCGATGTGTTTCCGCCGATGTAATCGAAACCACAATTATGCATATCCAAACAGCCGGTTGGTATGATACGATCAGTTCACTTAATCCGAAGGAATCCTCACCACGAAAACCTCCACAACTTACGAACGTCAATGCCGTAGCAGATTCCTGAAAATAGAGACGAGAAAATGGATAGTACTGCTCCGACCCAACAAAAACAGTGAGACGTAATTCCACTTCGAGATCCGTATAAAATGTATCCTGACGGTACCGCTTCCCGTTTCTGCAATAGTGGTGTTTGAAGGCGATGGTGGCATTGGAAACGATTGTAAAAATTAGCGACGCAAGTCCATGTGAAAATGTTTCCACATGGTTGGAGTTTACAGCGTCTTGAATCTGTTCTTCCGCATCAGAGCCAAATGCTGAAATATACCTGCAGTTCTCCAAGTATTTCCAGAATCTTACCAGATTTCCTTCCGGATACGATTGGAAAAGCCAATGTCTCTCCCTCTCTTTTTGAGAGACCTTCCACATATTTTTTACATCATTAATCATCATAGGGATCAATTCAGGTGATATGGTGAAATTGCCCGGATTGTCGAATCTGGTTTCTACTCGATTTATTGAAACCGTTTGTTGGCCAGTACGGTAGCTCAACATGACAGAAATAATTACCATATTGTGAACGCTTGGCTCATATGCGTCATAACTAAACACGCCTCGGGCTACCACTGAGGCACTTTGTTGTGTGATAAACGTTTTTAGGCCTTGCAGTTTGATCGTTTCAGATTCCTCAAATTGATCCGTGCTGACAAACATGTGCAGTTTCGGAACGAGAGATTGTTCAGAAGCAATAAAATATTCGGCTTGTTCATAAATTTCAAGATTGAACATAGCTGGAGGGCGAAAGCTGAGTAGAATGGAGAACGGAATTTGGAGAGATATCTGAATGTGACAATTCCATGGTTTTGTGTTTCCCACATAGATGAAATATTGAAGCGCAATACATTCATCGATTACTTTTAAATGTCTTCCGTTTGGTTTGCGGACTAGCGACGCGCCAACAAAGTTCTTGGAAACTGGGCAATTGACTTTGTAAGGGATTTTCACGTTCACGGCATTATGCGGAAGTGGGAATCCGGAGGGAATCCAGAATGGAGCGTAGTCAGTTTGTATTTGATTCTTCTCATAAATGTAACTATACTGCAGTACCACCAGTTTGGGCCTTCTAAGAACTATGGGGGTACGGGATGACATTATGTCCAGATTTTGAAAATTGTCCACAATGATATGACATTTCATTTCATCGAGTATGTCAAGAATATCGGAAAGATTGATTGACTGCTCAAGCGTTTTGTGTTCGACAGAAAAATACTGCTTGGATAATTCCAGACCTTCACGTTGTAATGCATTGAAATTTAAAATGAAATATTTGTCCACGGGGACATCTTGTAAGGGCATCACACTGATATTATAAATGCGGCGCGAACCTAGGATAGTATGTGGTGACCAAAGAAAACATCCGACGAAAACGGTAAGGAAATAAAAACCCGCAAACGAGTTCATCTTTGGCAAAGATGATGCTTCATAGAAAACTACAAGTTATAAACAGTTGGACGATTTTCGAAGTCTATGGTCTAAATTTTGACATTTGTCTTGAATGCTTTCGATAGAACTATTTGACTGCTTATTGTAAGAGTTCTAGAATTTGTCTACAAGTCATATATTCTTATTACACGTACATCAGTATATGACCAATGCGTGACTACGAAATAGTGAGCTATAAGCCTTAATAAGCAATTTCATTCAATTAATTTTGTAATTGCGGAAACGCTTAAATTACGCAGCAAACAATCTAGTTCGGCACGAATTATTTTAAAAAATTGATTATTTTTGGAATATTAAAAACGTTTGGCTTAGTCGTTCGATGGATACAATTTATTAGAAATATACTACCAAATTGACGGCGTAACGGCGGCACCTAACGGTCTAGTACATATCGGTGCTGCTGATGGATTTACGACAAAATTTACCGCAGAAGTTTCAATGTAAAAATATATATTCACACTTCCCGAATTGTGTCGAAGGATTCAACAGTTCATTGTGGGAGCACCATTATCGTAGCATGACGCTTTCCTAATTGAAGTTAAAGGAGAAATAGATCCGCAGTTTGATAATTTGTTGGATTTAGTAACAAATATAATGTGATCTGGGTCTAGACAGTTGCTGAATCAGTGACCACATCACTTTGATTCTACCTGGAAGATTTAGTGAAAATGATATTTTTCAACATTCCCAACGTTACCTAAATTACGATATTTCAGTTCAATACTTAAAGAACAAATGTCAATGTAGAAAGTTTTGGAATGGCTGGTATATTTTTACTCACATTCAGTTCCATATATAAAATTTCCATATTTAAAAAATATTCTTATGACAATAAATCAATTTTAGTCACAACTACATCGCATGCAAATGGTTTAAGTGTGGTGAGTAATTGTGGGATCCTTCTGATAATGGGCGTGCATATAGTATGTAACGCTAAAAAACCGATTTTTCGGACCCCCCTCCCCCTCTTGTCACGCCCTATATAATGTAAATGGGGGTACCCTTTAACATTAGATGTCACGGTCATCGTCAAACCCCCCTCCCCCCCTACCAGCGTTAGGTACTATATGCACGCCCCCATAGACTAAGGACGAAAAGTGCATTTTGTACACTAGTATTCATCTTTTACATGTGTTTGAATTCCACGCCAATTCTGCAGGTGATGAGATGAATTTCACATTAGAGGTGAGGAAGATTTGAAATTTGGAACATGTGTTGTTTGTTTTGCGTTCTCATACAGTGGATTTTTTGCGTGTGGGTGGGCATGGCATTATTGATATTTCGGGACAAGTTCTGGTACTGTTCAAAAACACAAATAGCTGCACACTCCTATTTATCATATTGTCGCGCATGTTTGCCTCGTAATCAAACCATCAATCAAATTGCCAACAAATTCTAGAAATCTTTTGACTAAGATACCTTGTTACCTAATTGTGTTACAATAATGTAAACAATTTGTTGCTGCGATGAATTTCAATTAATTTATAGTATGTTTGATTTACAATTAGTGAAGGATGCTTATCCTACTTAGCGAGTGCGGTAGGGCTCATTTGCAGGACCGATTACCACGATTAGTCTTCAAAGTTAAATTAATTGGTGTTGATGTGACTACAATTATTTTATAGTCATGAGTCATTATGATATTATAAAACATATAGAAGTTAATCCATGTGAAATATCAAATAACCATCCTTACCAATCTTTCCAACACTTCCGGCACTTTCAATTTCATGTAATCTGATGTTACGAATATTCCACTGAAGTGTCATAATTAATGAAGCGGTGGCAATATTGAAAAATGTAAATTTCAATAAATCTTAAACGTAGAAGCGATATGTTGTCGTCACGGCGTTCCTGACAGTCCGACATTTAGAACATAAGAAGCCAATAATTAAGTTTGAAACAAATAACTGGGCACCGTTAAACTATTATTAAATTAAATATGACCTTAAAATTACAAAATGGTTTAATACCATGGTTTCATAAATACTCATGCTTCTTGGTAGATCAATATAACATATGATGGTATGAATATACATAGGTAATTTATAAATATTTGTAAGCAAATCGATTATAATATTGATGCTGTGAAAATCATAAGTTCTAATATTTCTTCTTGTCTTTAATCGCGGTCGGTTGTTTGAAATAATGCGGTGTGGCAGAAATTTTGGACCAGATATGAATTCACTCTTTTAGATTTCAGAATGTTGGAACTGCTACCAATTCTCAATGTTTCTTATCATCTTCATATCCGTTCTTTGTTCTGGTCTTGGTACAATTAAAAAACGGCGATTTGGTGGTTGGGTTTATTACTGGCAATAAATTGTTCCATAATTTCGTCGTCTGTCCAGCATTGGATATTACAAGGAACGCATATATTTAAAATTCAACTATATTTCATAAACCAGTACATTGTGCAGTATATGAATGGAAAAGTTTATGATCAAACATTGAAATAAAAATAATAATAGGATTTATTGGTTCCTTGATTATGACGACCCATGATGATAGCAGAACCATCATGACGACAACCCCACGTTGCGTTGGCTTATTTCTTATAAACTGTCACTTCAGACCATAGCAAATTTGTTTACCTAACGTTTAAATAAACCAACAATGTGATAACAACACTACGATTCGACGTTCAACTTGTTCGTTTATTTATTGTACATTTATCACAAAAGCATGTTAAACATTTAGTTTACCGTCACGGCTTTAACCATTTTTGTATCACTGTTCTTATTTTTTACTACGGAAAATATGTATTACACTAAAGGTAAAAATACTACAATATCTTCTTTGAATTTGAGGCCAATCGTTTGATGGAGTCAAATGATTTGTGGATAGAACAATGCATTCATTTATATTCATACTTAAAGGTCATGCCCTAGAATCCATTTTAATAGAAACATAGTACACGTATTTAACACCTCAAACTTGATACAGCAAAATACCCCGATAATCTCTTTCGCAGTCAATACCTACAGGTAGAATAATTTATCCTTGTGTGAACATAATTTGTGCTGGCGTCACACATGTCAACGAAAATATCCAACTAGTAGCCCAATAATTGTTATTAATTTTAAACCGTAGTACTTAGCTTAAGTAAGAGTGGCGATATTATTTTATTGACTAGCTACATAATCTTCCGATGAACACATACATCGCATATGATTTGAGTCGGAGTGATCTCATTGAAATGCTTATTAAAATATATAAAAATATTGGTTTCGCCCCGCAGTTTTACTGGTATCTGCAGACTTCATTCCATTCTTTTCAATTTTGGTTGAAGATGTACGGTAGGTTTCGGCAAAAACAATAATCAATAATGAAAACCAATTTACAATTAAATTGACATTAAGGCACATTATCCAGCCATGTTCACAATTGAATAAGTATCTTTGCCAGGTATTTGTAGCCCAATGAATTTTATCCTTGAATTAAAAACTAACACATGCCTGCATTATAACTTCTAGTTATGAGGATTACTACCCATCAAATATTGATGTCGACGTTGGTGTCATCAAATATAATTTAATTGGTTCTGTTCAGTGTATACACATGTAGTGTTACGATTTTGTCGCAGCTTGTGTAGAATGAAGGTCATTTCTAACGCGTCCAATGTCCAAAGTGGCTTGATTGCATATAACTCAATTTCGTGAACCGATTCCTCACAAAACTACGCTTTACCGAACCTTTAAAGAAATCACAAAACTTTCCTTAAACAAATCTTGCTCACCAGCAATAGCACAATATCTAAAAGCACCAGTTTTTTTACAATTCAATGTTTTGATCAGGATACTTACAAAGCTTGATATTTTCGACTGAGAGCGTTTTTGAGCTTATTGCGCTGATAGAACATATTCACCATTGAATACTTGAATTGAATTCACCTATGTTATTTTAATTACTGTATTTTATTGTAATGATTACAGAGTGACTATTGCATAAGTTTAAAAGAGTTATAATATTTGTGAGCAAGTTGTTTTTGTCTTGTGCTGCAAATAGTGCAGAAAATTTATGATATTGATTTAAATCCGTTTTAAGGACAGTAGAGTGAAACGGATTAGAAATATTAGAAAGAAAAGAACTATTGTTAAATCTTACTGATCAGAGCAACTTGCAGTATTTTATTTTGCAAGTTACTATGTGCATTATGGAAAGAAGAGATTACTGTACCATAAAAGTAGAAAGGAAAATAATTATGGCTCTCCAGAATCAATATCGTATATTTCTGTAAGCAATTTGCACTCTGCCCTTAATTATATGGAACGACCAACGACGACCTGCTCAGTAAAATAGTCAAATGTCTCAAATAAAAATACATTCGAGCGTCAAACTAACGGCAAGTGATAAATGTGAATGTTAATTCAAATGAAGTACATCATCTCGTTTTGAAAACTTACGGGTTTAATTGAGTTCAGTAACATCGATTAAGTTATATCTTATCACAAACTCCAGTGGTGAAAGTAGTAAGTAGTCAAATATATTAATCAAAAATAGTTGCCATAAATTCCGGTATTCCGGAATATTTTGCATAAACGTGACGTGTGATTAAACCCACACAACATTGTATGCGTTAAATAAACTAATCGTACAATTTAGATGCACTAGAGTTTGGCAACCTACGCAAATGTAACCATTCAGTGCAGTGTCACTGCGACAACGTCGTAAAAAACGAGTGAGTATAGTCAAAGTCAGCTTTATCAAATGAATAATACTGGCTAGAAGTTTCGGTAAAAAATGCTTTGAAATTAGTCAATTCATCTAATGAAATATCTCCAATTTTTATGTGTTTGACGCAAGCTTTTGAGATAATCATGTACCATCAGCGCTAATAACACATAGGCTGATACGCGTCCTAAACCTTTACGGAGAAATTTTTGTGATAAATTCGCGTTGTAAAACGTCACCATGAGTGCATTCAGTGCCCGAAACTAGTCTCAAATTATCTAATTAGTTAATATCACGTCACATAATTAATCAGTTAAATCAGCGGTCTACTTTTGAATGCACTCTATTTCAACTCAAAACACTGTTTGATGATGTTGTTCTGTATTCCATTTTCCTCTCCTGAAAATCCTTCCCGCCCCCAAACCTCAAAATATTTTGATCACCTCAAATTTGATCACTGACCACTGACGTGTGCACACTTGCACAAAGACAGCTTGTGAGTCACAGATAATTAAATAAATTAATATTAAACCAGTAGCAGAAATACAGCTACTATAAAGTGGAATCTTTTTCAGAAGCCGATAATCGACAATATACGCTATGGTAGAACAATCAGACCTGAGCGTAAAGTGTCGAAAGAAGCAGAAAATTAATATTTTGGGGATGCTCCTCATATTTTACCCCATTACCCCCTGGGGGAGTAGGGAAGCAGTTAGGTCTGTAGAGGATCTTAAATCCCGTATCCAGAGCTTCCGAATGTTATATTACACGACTGGGTGTGGGTTTTTTTTGAGGCAACCTTTTCGCCTCATTCACATTTTCCGCCTCCAACTCCGTATAATTTAATTATTATAACCAAAAATAAAGTAGGCAATTAATAATATTATTGTATTTTTAATTTACAATACTATATAATAACAGGAATGGAATTTTGAAAGGTATCAATTTTAACTTTCTCAATAAACAGTCCATGTCTCAGAACCCCATTTAATTTAAACTACTAGACATACATATTCATTTTCTAAAAACTGATAAATGTTGAAATTTAATAGATATTTAAAGATAAGTAACAAATAAATGTGTGGCATTCGAATTTTTACATGCTTTATCAAATGACAATATTAAACACCAAATATAAAGAAAGTCTGATTAAACAAGCTTTTCATTCCAGATGAGATTATTGGGAGCGAGAATAAGGTTTCTACAACAGCAATTATTCACCCAATTAATTAACATAATGTAAAGGACCTACTAATAATTCTTGCTTGCCCGAGGTTTGTTGTTGAGGACACATTGGCTTTCATTTCACCGCGACATTCATCTTCTTTGAAAAACAGAAGGCACTTAGATGCTGGAGGAAGGTTTAGGTTTACATGTACGCATGTTGGAAAAGCTACCTTTTTAGTAAAACAAAGACCGCGAATTAAACTAAAATTTCTGGTAATAATGTAGTAATCGCCCTTCTTTTCCCAATACCATCTATCATGGGTACAATACATAATGAATTTAGTAAGGTTAATGTTTTCGGGATCAACAATACCTTCGCGAACAATATTGACGACATTGCTGTTAGTACACACATTGTTAAGTTCTTTCTTCAACGACTTTATTCAGAATGTTGCCATGTCGTGGTCAAGGTTCAATGTCTCCAACGCCCAGATTACATTGTCTAATACCGTAGTGTCCTGAATGAATTTGGTCATGGTTTTTAATGATTCTTTTTTGCACTTTTTTGATTTGAGTCAATTGCTTCATACAAAATAATAGTAACAGAAGATATAGGAACAATATTTAGCTTAACAGAGTCTTTCCACTGTTCGACGTTATCATACTCTGAACCTCCCCTTTGAAACTTTACACCTTTATTTGCTGACAGTTTTCTATCCATAATATCCATTATATTAGATTCACTTTCAGCATTACTTGCTGTCAAGTCAATAGTTTCAATAAAGCCTCCAAACGAGATAAACTTTCGTATGCCAGATCTATAACGAAACAAAAAAGTGTAGTACGCCAAAATGTCGGAGAAAATGTCTTCAGAGAGAGACCTATACCTAAATAGCAAACTTTTGACAATCTTGGATTTATAATTTCAGCCGTGTAAATGACATACTTAATTCGTTGAATCTGTTGAAAAAAGGTATTCTTTATTTTATTTTCACTTTTACATAACTGTAGTCTTCGACAGAATTTTACGTACTAGTCGTTTCTTACATGTAAAATTGAACTCGTTTCGGTGCCCATTTAAAGCAATTTCATATAAGTGTACGTGGGGTCAGATGACCGTTCCACTATTCAACGGCCGCTCTTCAATTCAAGAAATTTCCTGGCATATCTTTTTTTCTCATACTTATTTTTAATTAACGCAACCTGTAAAAGAAAACATGAGTGCACGTTATATCCTGAGACAATAATTCGTAATAATAAGTGTTAATGCCATGTATTTTCCAAGATGAACATTGTTTATCGGTTGTATCAATGCTGTTGATGGGGTGTCATATATGACGTCTTCGATTTCAGTTTTATTGAAGATAGAGCTAGAAAAATCTAAGATTCTATATGCCTCCAATAAACCATGTGCAAATCTGTTGTATCCCTGCTGAACTATATTGAAACTGGGAGGAAAATTGCATTTTGATTCTTGTTCCGTTTCACGAATTCATTCCCACTCCATATCCACCATCATTTCAGTGTGGGATATAGTGCATAATGGCACGGGCTTGCGGTAGAAGGTGTACCATCCCGCAGGATTTTCATTCAAATATTTGGGCAGTTCAGCATCCCTGCAATAATTAGAGGTTAAATTAAAGATGTAAAGAGCGGTGCATGAAGTGTTCTGGAGTGAAATTAGTAAGAAATTGATGTCTCGTTAAACTTGCCTACTTGTGTTGCATCCTTGTGACTCCGACGTAATTAATGCCAGTAGGCATATTAAGAAAGAGCTCATTTTAACAACGATATTCAATTCAAAAATAAAAATGTACATTTCACTGTACTTATTTTGGCTGATTTTTTGTTTACGTCCACATGCCGCGGGTTTGCATTGTGCGCACTTATTAGCCAGCTGGTGGTACGAGAAGTACATGCATTGCAAAACCTTACATTGAATGGATACTACAAAGCACATTAAAAGCAACAAAGGAAAGCAATCCATTATGGACTCACCAAGAAAATTTGTGAACCTAACTGTCTTGTGTGTGTGTAAACTTGTACCGGTATAATGCCATAAGAGTAAACCCGTCGTGATGTACAATATGAAATATTATTGTGATTTGAGAATATGCAATTTATGTGGACATTCCTAAGCCGGCATTTAAACTAAACATCATTAAGAATGTCTCTAAATTCAATATTGAAATTAGTACGTCCTACGTATTGTGGTAATAAGGTACAGAATCTACGTAGGGCATCTCAAAAATACAGTCCAGCTTGGCAACAAAAATAGAATACTCATGCCCAATGGAAACCAAGCTAGCCGTACACAGTTAGGTATACGTGATGTGTCTCCACAGGACGAAGCAAACACCGGCGTACGCCACAGACTTTCGTCTTCTTATGGATGACACTTGTTTCATTCGTTGATGATCCTGAGGATGATGTCACCACACACACGAGTGGAATTTTCTCCACCACGCAGCTGCCCGTCGCATAATGTATTTCTGTGATCCAGTTCAAATTCTCTTGGTTTATGTGATGGAGAAAGATTTGCAAGCTGCAATTATATTAGAATAAAATGGATTAGCAACCGCAATCGCTTTAAGCCGACATGCAAACATATCACGTCACTGCGCAGTCATTGTATGTATCCGTAGCTCATTAGCAGCAGTTTAAAGAAGGGAAATTTAATATGCTCACACAACCCTGAAGATGCTGATGTAAACATTTTCATTATCAAAACAATTTTCGACGCTCTAAAGAAATGGTCAAAGTAGCGAGTATGTGAGTTTAAATGCAGTATCTAGTTATACGTTACTCAAACTACTTCCGAAATGTTAACTACCCAATAATGCCAATAGATATTATATGTTTATAAGAAGCATATAAAAATGTTCAGAAAGTAATATTAATTATATAATTATTTTACTGCATACATTGCAAATGACATTATTTTCAAAGGCAAATGTACGAGACCGAAATTACCCGTTTGGAAGAGCGATTTCGCGAACAAAATTAATATCCTTATAATTCCTGAAATTTTATGTGGTGGCTATATCAAACCTTGCAAAGATCCTTACACCTTGTATATATAAATTAGTACAGACAAACAAACTACAACAATTTTACATGCTACCATTAATTTCTTTCTCTATTTTTATTATATTAGATGGTAGCATTTTACGATACCTAAGCCTTTCTCTATCTTCTCCACAGCTTGTGAAAGTCACAAGCCTCATCGTCAGATAAGGTACATTCAACTGATGACACAGCAGGAGGATCCGGAAGATCTGGAGGACAAGAGATGGAAATAAGTTACATATACCGAAATATTACGATTGGCTAATTGGTTCAAACATATCTTCTTTATAGGAAAAACTCGCCTGGAAGTGTGAATTGTAAATATTCATATTCGTTGTACAACAGAACATCACCTAAAGGGCTGACGTGACCTCCACGTGAAACTGTAACTTGCATCTGGTGTAACTGGTGCTCAACTGACGTCCCACATCTGCTCAAGAAACCGTATCAGTAGACGGTAGGAAAAATTAGAACTCTTTATGAATGATGTAAAAATATTAAGTTACGAAACGAATTAAATAGATAAACAGTGATGGATAATCGAACAATAAATCTCAGTGCCTTAGTAACAATGCAGCTGACATCCACCCCATACTGTAACCTTTTCCGTTTTCGAAGTAACCACTCTTGAGGTGTGCGCTTTTATCGGTAGAATGGTAAAACTGGTGGAAATATTGAAAAAAGCTACTCCTAAAATCGTTAAGGAACAAAACGAAAATAAATGAACAACTTGTCGACGTGTTTTCTGCGAGCTACCGAAAGAATTACTAACATTTTGAGAACGAATTTTCGAAATTCTTCAGTAATTGCTGTTGCTCAATTAAAAGTTAAAAAATATCTCAAGGACGCGTGGAGTTACTACCGGTGCCTGTTTGTTGCTGTTTGCTACTTGGAATCCCATAGAAGACAAGAAGAGGAAGTGGTAGTGATGTACCTTACATATTAGAGTTGAATACACAGCGTGTATAGCGTAGCTCACATAGATACATAAATAGAGTTGAATACTCAGCGTACGTAACTTATATGGGAGGCCAATGTTGCACAGGTTAGGTTATATGGTGGTACACCATACACACGTGTACACATTTAGACTTAATCTTAGTTGCCGTCCTTGACGTTCTTGACGTTCTTGACGTGATGTGCGTGAGTTTCTTCCAAATTCTCGAAAACAAACATACTTGGATGTACCAAACCACGTACGTACATCAGACTGTTGACTCATCAACCCTGCTTATTAGAAAAAGCAAAAATATGTTTGCCAAAGATATTATTTGAAAGTAAAATTCTTAAAATATTTTTACATAGAAAAATTGGTGGTAGCAACTTTTTTCAATATATTTTAGGAATTTTACGATGCCATCAACCTTAAAAAGAGTCTCAAGAAGAAACCAAAACCAAGCCCTGCACCCGACTCAGAGGAGTGGCGTGGTTGCATATGCGAACCATTCTATCAGCCACTGGAAGTGGACAACCGAATCGAATGTATGTTTTTAATTAACTGGCAAAATATCAATGTTACTGTAATCAATGTCAAAAAAACACCGTTACTCGTAATTAATATAAATGTTCTAACTTCCATATTTGCTAGGCTTGACCTGTAAGCGCTGGTACCATTCGGGATGCCTGGAAGTGAACATAGAAGATTATGATGAAAGTGTGGACTAAATTTGTAGGTACTGCCAGGGAGAAGAACTTCCAAAGGTACTTCCAAAGTTTCGTCTATCCTCGACGAAACTTTAGAAGGTAGGTAGCTAATGCAAAATGAAGTACGTCAGTAAAAAGTGTAATTGTAACAAAGTGTTTTTAATCAGGACCAGAGCTCTTGGGGAAATCCGGAAACGAAAAGAATGAGAGGATCCAAGGGAGTCAATCAGATTCCGAAAACTCGTTGTAAGTTACACTCGATATTTTACCACGAATAAATGCTTGATATAAAGTAACAAAAATATTAATTATGTGGCATTGAGTTAAATTTCCCATTTGTGCGTGTTATTTATTTTTGTAGAATCAGCATTTCGTCCAAAGCAAAACGGGAATTGGTTTTTTATTAGATACTCTAGTTGAATGCGCACGTCCAGTGGAATCTTATTATAGCGGAATATTAAACTCGTTCAAGTTCCAAAACATGTTATGGTCTCCACGGGCTTTTTAATTATTAATGCCTGGAAAATAGAATGACTTTCTTGTCCGTTCAATATCATATCAAGAAATTGGTTCTCATTGAATTAAAAATTTACCATAAATATGTAGTATTTTGAATTTTTATCCATACTGATACGCACATATGTCTTTTGAAGTAAGATTGTGTTGCGGATAAAAGCATGAAATTTTTAGTCACAAGAAATATGCATTTGGTACCAGAAAGAAAGAGTTAGTTTAATTTTTGTGCAACACGTTCTTAGAAAATATTAAATATTTTCATTTAATAGAAACTAAAAGATTAATGTGTTCCTAGCAATGCATGGCTATGGGCAGGCGTTAACGGGCAGTATGAATTCATTACAATAGCTACTATTGAAAACTGGAGAAAATATATATATCCAAAGCAGTAGTTAATTTATTATATTTTTAATTTGAACCAAAGATATTCACATATGTAGTTGCACTGTATGAATTTAGTTATGCTCTTAACATTGCACTGAAGGAAAAACAAACAGCAAATGAATTGTAGTTGATATAATGCAATACTTGCAATCCACATAGTTCGTTCATGACTATATATAAATAAGCGATACATTAATGACAGCGCATGTGGTGCCAGAGGGTTTCTCAGAACGAATAAAGTATGAATTAAATGTATTACATGAATTTAAGTGTTTTATTTTGGCACAGTGCCAACGTTAGCCCCATCCAACTGGTGACAGTATTTAAGCAGACCATTGCGACCATTTCAGCGGCTTTTATTCTACCTACTCTCGGCTGATAGTGCTAAGCGCAAAAACTTCCTTGTTACCAATAAGTTTCTTGGTGACACTGTTTTCGTTCTCCATTCATATTGGTTTTAAAAGTGTAGTGTATTCCAACAAATTAATTTACTAAAAACAATGATATGTTCTACGCACAAACGTGATATACTTGGGGCAAAGTATGAACTTAAATAAGTGTCTCGAACAACGTGCTATGTTACAAACTAGCAGTATGAATTTTCAAACTGTTGTAGTGCAGATATGTATTCCGGATTCTTCTTTCCACGTATATGGAGATCTGATAGATTTATAAATAATTGTCGGCAGGATATGTAGTTGTTTTGAATGCGGCACGGTAATGGAATTCATAAATAACTTTTAGTGTATGTGGTGGCTATAGTTTTTACAGTAAAGTTAACTAGCAACCTGTCCCTAAATAGGGACGCTGGTATAGATGTAGAGAGCGTGAACGTCTATTCTGTTAATATACATGTAAAGTAAATGTACATACATGTACTTCCATATATAGGGCTCCATGTGATAACTTTATTGTAAAGAAGAACATGTCAATAAAATATAAACTCACACGCGGAATTGCAAAAAAAATGGTTGCTCATTTTTTGGCTTAAACAAATTTCACTGTGTTAATCAGCGTGCTGGATAGCACCAACTGTCAATTTTTAGCCAATTCGAATGAAAAAACGTTTTCCGCCTTTGGGTGCGCCACAATCAGTATGTTTGAAAACGGGTGTCGTCATGTTAATCAGCGTGTTTAATTGTTCCAACTACCTATTTTTTATTTAATGCTGACATCAAAAGATTTCCCGCTGTTTTATCTTCTAGAGGGCGCCACAAACAATGGTAATTGATAAAAATGGCGGACACTGATTCTGCGCATCAAAATCTATCTGGGATCCAATTTTCAGCGCAATACAAAAAAGAGTAAATTTACAAACAGTTTCTTCCATAATTTCACCAACATTCTTCAAAAACCGTTAACGTTTTAAAATTCGGTTATTAGTGGCAACTTGGTCGTTGAAATGTCTGCACTCATTGGGGCACTAATGATGCATTATATTTCGACTTGACGTACGAAAGGAATGCAATTTTAAGTTTTTGACCTTTGACCTCAAAATTGGCAGTAAACGGATTTTAATTTCAAATTGCGATACACCCATTGCACTTCTCCATCATCTTAGCTTCAAAACGATACCTTGAGCGTCTTTCTGCGACTTGAAACTAAAAAGTTTTAGGAATCACAAAGAAAAAATCCAATTTGTATTAAGTATATAGATGTTGAAGATTTCAGCGTCCATTACGTTCGATATGGGCCTTGTTGGAATTAATTTGGGTAGAGGTGGTAAATATTCCGTACTGGCTAATCAAGAAAATGTTGAGTTACACGGATATCGTTTAGATGTTGCCTCGATATTGGAAGATTAAATGATCGTTATTGAATTTGCAAACAAGTGCCTTCCCAACATTGCAGCAATCAGCGACCAAAATGCCTCAATATATTAAAAAATTAAACTGGTTTAATTAGACGGGTCTGAGAATACATGTCTTAATTATGTTCACCGAATTATTGGAGAATTGAATTAGCCATGCTAATCATGCTTTAGATTCTAAAGTTTAAAAAACATGTTTACTGACAAGAATATAAAATGTTGACATTGGCGCGACTTTTGTGGAAAACCGCTAATAATAATCAAATGCTAATTAAAACATGGAAGCGGGATTTATTTAATTTTGAAGTTTAGAAATAACCATCTGATGAGCCTTCTGTCAACTTCCCAACAGAACGAATCCAAAGTGTCAGTGTTCCGGGGTTTTACTCCAATCGGCGCGTTCATGAAACACCGAAACTAATCATCATCATCGAATTTTGAAACTATGTACATCGTTAAGTGGGCTTCGCAAACATTTACAACAAGATAGTGCACGAATTCCCTCACCCTCAGTAATTAATTACTTATTTAGTCAGCAGGTGACAAAACATGATTATAAATACATACATGTATTAATTAATTTCGAAGGACATTCGCTGTCTTTATTGATATGTACATACACATTATGCGGCTTTTGCATTCATTTAGCGACAAACTTAATATGATCATTTGTCCTTTACATTTGAACGGAGACATCATGTTATCTCGATTGAGAGGGCATTACACGTTTCAAATTTCTGCAGCAAATAAGCTACAAAGTCAAATTTCGACAGTCAAATTCGATTCCAGATATTTACATATGGCAAGTATTTTAGTATACGATTTTTTTTATTTATGATTATATATGTTTGGTGAATACATTTTAGACTACAGCAATTGCATGATTCTAGTTAACTAAAAGGGAGTACAAATACATTCATACAAGTTGTATGATACAACATCACAGTACAATCCTACAAGTACACTAACATTACAAAATTTTAACTAAACGAATTTTCTATTCGAACAGAAGAATAATATTTATGGTATTATCAACAATATTCCAGCAAAAGTTTAATGTGGTCTCCTCGTCAAACAATGCTGAGCCATAACGAAAGGATATTGGAGTTTGAGCGTGTAGCAACCGTTTCCATATCTTATATTCATGACGTCTGGAAACTAGTTTTGTATTCAACCTCATTTCCCAGTACTGATATGAACATTTCGACCACTTTGATTTCAGCAACATTTTGCTATACACGTAGCAAAGGCACATCATTGGAACGGAAAGGAATATTACAATATAAGTCACCGCGCCGGTCATAAGCAAAGCTAGGTAGAGCGGTAGAGGGAAAATTTTCCATCCTGAAAACACTGCCCAAGTGACGACAACGCCGATGACAAATCCAATGCCCATCAACAGGGTGGTAGTATTTCTCACCGCAGATAGCCCAATCTGACAAACGCAACGAAGTTGCATATATTTATTTATGGAATCCATATTCGGGGGCATTGCTGAAAAGGTTACCAAACATTTGTGAATTATGTGAAAGAATGATATAGCCGGCAAAAAAATTAGCGACACCGATCGCCATCCCTCTACGGTAGTCCAGGCGGAGAAAACAAATCTGCATGCAATATTAACACATTTAGACACGAGGTTTGTTGTCGGAATCAGCTCGTTCATCATATACATCAAAGGATCCAAACCGGCGATAGGGCCTGCAGACCCTAGGGACATTCCAGTGAGCACTAGAATTCCTACAAGAGCCATCATTATTAAGCCATGTATATCGCTTTCCTGTCGACGAATAACGCGAAAGACTTCTGCAAATTTAAACAAAAATGGAAATTCATGCTTGGAAGACTTGATTTGCCTTGTTCCAAAGTAATATATATGTTGCTTGAAAGAAGTACAATACCTTGCTGGATCAGTTTCCTGGATGAAAGGCGAAGGGAATACCCTTTAGGAATTGGCAAACTCTTCCAACAATTCCTCACCTTGTGTAAGTATAACAAGATTCATCCCAACGACAAGAAGAGCCAACCATAAAATTAAAAAATTGAGCAGAATAACGAAAAGTGGAGGCGAGTCAGAAGATTTGAAAACAAATAACTTCAAGGAAGTGTAGAAAGGTATTAGTATGTGCAAGGTAACTGGCAGAAAAGAAAAATAGAATGGGATTAATTTCTTCCGACATCGTTCCATCTTGAATCGTTCCTCACCGATGTCCATGTGAACATGGCGGTAGATGGACTTGTCGTAAATTGAATTTTGAAACTGATACGCTTTCCACATTAGCGCCGTAGCCATATTTACAGGAGGAATAATGAGAACCTTAACCTAAATGCTTATTCTAAATATGTTCGCAATTTGATAGCTTATTTGAGTAATGTTTTCAGGATCCCTGAGACCAGCTTTGAACGTTTGTAGCTACTATGAAACTTGAAGATGCGATATGGTCAAGAAAACTGTTAACTGGCCGGTCCTCACTAATGCTCAATCTTGACTAAAGTAGTGTGCAAGAACATGGTGAACTTTTAACTTTACCTGCCCGGAAATTATTTTTGATAAAATAATAATCGATGCTTTTACATTTAATGCTGGCTACAATACATAAAACAACACGCAAAATGTACTTCAAATAAAAGTGGCATCATCATAACATAACAAAAAAGTTTTTTCCTATCCTATAATTTTAATGATGAAACGATTTTCAACGTATAGTCGCATTCTGCTCTACTCAAGAAAATTGATAATGTAATCTGTAATCCTTTCGCAATATAGATTCCTAGATAAAAATGATTAAACTAGCAATCCATTTTATTATTGCGATTTATCACTTTAAAACGGCAACTTGTCACAGAAATTTTCACAAAACTTTCAGGAAACACACTCGTCGCCAATGTTGTGTATGCGGAGATGGAGTTAGATAGTGGCTGTCCGACCAGCATCTTATCGAAGACAGACTGGCAGAATCTGAAGAAACCGGATTTGGTAAAATCGGACAAGATTTTTCGCTCATATAGTGGAGATACATTTAAGGCAATTGGCGAGTTAAATGCATATGTTGAATACAACGGGGCGAGAAAAACGTGGTCCATTCAAGTGTGCCAAGGAGCGTCACATTTTGGAAGAGACTTTCTCTACCTCTTCAAGTATGATTTTTCCGGAGCCATCACCGACAATAATGTGAACCAAGTCACTACTCCAGCAACAGCAAATGAAGCACTAGATTCACTGCTAAACGAGTATTCCGACATTTTCAAATCACCGACAGCAACAGATCGAGTGAAGAATTTCCAGGCACGTGTCATTTTGAAAGATGACGCATCACCACGATTCCTGAAGGCAAGGCCAGTGCCATACGCATTAAAAGCAAAAGTGGACCAGGAGCTGGATTTGATGGAGAAAACGGGAGTCATTCAGAAAATAGAATATTCTAACTGGGCTTCACCATTGGTAGTAGTACCGAAACCCGACGGTCGAGTTAGAGTCACCGGGTATTTCAAGTGGACGGTAAATAGTCAATTAAATGTGACTCAATACTCGATAGCAGTGCCTGAAGATATATTCAACTTAATGAATAAAAGTGAGTACTTTTCCAAACTCGACGGAGCAAATGCTTATCATCAGCTCGAGTTGGATGACAGCAGCAAGAATTTTTTGGTTATCAATACCCACCGCGGTTTGTACCAGTATCAAGTTCTACCGCAGGGAATAGCGTCGTCTCCAGCTATTTTCCAAGAGGTAATGGATAGAATGCTGCAGAGTATTCCAAAGACGGAAGCCTACATTGATGATACGCTACTCGCAGGGAAAACAATACCTGAGCATCTAAAGCATATGAATACAGTTTTCGAGCGTTTCAGAAAATTCAACTTCAAACTTAGCAAGCCAAAATGCAAGGGTCAATTCCAAGGGCTAATTCCTGGGTCACTGCATTTCTAAAGAAGGGATCAGCACAACAAACAGTAAAGTGAATGATATAGTGAATATGAAAGTGCCAACTGATTTGCCAGAGCTTTCATCATTCCTTGGACTAGTTAACTTTTACGGCAAATTCATGAGTGAATTGTCTGACTTGTGTGAGCCTTTGTACCGACTGCGTCAGAAAGATGTTCCATGGAAGTGGTCATCAAAATGCCAAGCAGCCGTTGATGAGGTCAAGAAGCGTATCACAACAGCACCAACACTAGCTCTTTTCGACCCAGAATTACCCATTGGGGTATCGTGCGACGCATCACCAGTTGGCGTTGGAACAGTTTTGTTTCACAAAATGAAGGACGGTTCGGAGAAACCAGTCGCTTTTGCGTCACGCACGTTGAGTGAAAAAGAAAGACGCTACAGTCAAATCGAAAAAGAAGGACTGGCGATCATTTTTGCTCTTAAACGGTTTTACAAATATTTGTGTGGATCTAAATTTCTATTGATTACAGACCACAAACCGTTAGTTTCCATATTTGGCCCGAAAGGAAAACTTCCTACCTATGTCGCTACACGTTTACACCACTGGAGCCTGTTTTTGAACCACTTCCAGTATGAAGTGATTTATCGTAAATCATCAGACCACGGGAATGCAGATGCCCTGAGCCGCCTCCCAACCAAAAGTACAGAGAAAAATAGCGACACCGCCCTTGAAACTTCCGTTCATCATGTGAAGAATGATCAATGCGAAATATTACCAGTGACAAGCAAGCTGATTAAAATGTCAACAGCACGTGATGTGACACTGTCCAGAGTAATGCAATTTATTGCTTCCGGGTGGCCTAAGAAATTACCAGAAGACAAAATTCTACAGCCCTACTTCGTCAGAAAAGAAGAGTTGGCAGTCGTAGATGGTGTCATTATGTGAGTGTTTCGAGTCGTAATTCCTCCCAAACTCAAGCAGAAAATTTTGGAGCAGCTACACGAATGACATGACTCCATGTTTGGTGGCCAAATATTGATAAACAGATTGAAGAGACAGGCAAAGAGTGCATCGTTTGTCAAGCTAATCAGCCTGGCCCACCCAGCGCACCTCTGCACCCTTGGCAATTTCCGGAGCGAGCATGGCAACGGATTCATATGGACCTGGCCGGGACCTTCCAAAACAAGATGTGGCTCATTATGGTGGATGCCTATTCAAAATGGCCAGAGGTCTTCTGTCACAACAGCATAACCACCGACAGCGTTTTACTCAAGTTATGTGAAGTCATCAGCAGGTTTGGAATACCTGAACAAATTGTTACGGATAATGGCAGACAGTTCACCAGCAGCGATTTTGAAAATTTCTGTCAAGAGTCAAAAATAAAACATTTGCTGTCTTCAGCCTATCATCCACGGTCCAACGGGGAAGCAGAACGCTTCGTGAGAACCTTTAAGGAAGGCATGAAACCCGACGACCTACCTGTCAGCGCCCGCTTATTAAGATTCCTATTTCGGTATCGAGTTACTCCACACAGTACAACTGGAGTAAGCCCATCTGAACTGTTGTTGGGAAAGCGGATAAGAACGCGATTGGATCTTGTTCGTCCCGACATCAAAGGCATCGTTAACAAGGCGCAAGCAAGACAAGAAGCAGCGTATAACCATGGCGTCAAAAGCAGAGAAATCCTACCTGACCATATTGTGTGGGTAAAGACCTACAGCAAGAATGAAGAAAAATGGACAAGGGGGAAAGTGGTACGCTCTCTTGGACCAGTAACTTCTGAGGTGAATTCCAGTGGTTGGCTGTACAAGCATCATGTCGATGACATTCGACAAGCCAGTGGTAAAGTCACTTTGGATCAGAAAAAGGTTGACGCACCCGTCCTTGAGGATGCTTCCAGAGTCGGAGTCTCTACTGACGAGGCTTGCGGATTGGCAGCAGGCAAGGATTCCAAAATAGCAGATACAAGCAACACACCGGCACCACCCAAAAGGAGAACTCGTAAGCAGCAGCAGTAATAGCAATTAAGAAAATTTTCCTCTTTTAAAATTATTGTAATGAATTCTTAAAAGAATGGAAGAAAGGGATGTAGTGTATGCAGATACACACATAAATTGAATTATTATGATTTTGAATATTGCCAAAATATGAAAATCTACAAATAAGTTGTAATTGGTTTGATTTGAGTTTGCTGCTTTGAGCCTACGTGCAGACTAGATAATTTGTTGTCTCTAGTCTGGAGAATATTGAGAATTTAGTTAATACTCCTGAGGAAGCCAAGAATCTCCTCAGACAATTTCTAGCATTCACACTTGTTCAATCTCCTGTTATCTACACAGAATAAATACACTTACTTTCTAAGGCAAAGAATCTACGCCAACCAGCAAAGCACATTATTACTACGGTCATCTCTATGCTCCTAAGCATCATCATAAAATAATACGCACACTCGCATACACAACAACTAGCAATCCATTTTATTATTGCGATTGCGAAATGTATGATGGTAAAGTTCCGTAAGAAAAATTCAGTCCTATGTGGAGAGAGATTGATCCAGGGTTTTTCATGTAGGAGGTTGAAATAATGGATTTTAATTATTCACTGCCCTGCCATGAGCTTATGTTAAAAACAAAATTAAATTTTATTGTAAAACGTTACGATTTTTTACAATTGCGAGTTAATCGAAATGCATCGGAAAAGCGCGAAATTATTATTTTTATTTGAAATGGAATACTTCTTTAAGAAGAAAAATATTTGAAACGCCTTACCGCTTAAATTAAGTTAATAAGTTGAAATTGTCCCTTCATTGCCTGCAATCTTGGTTCACAAGCTTACAATAACCCGAATTCAATTTCTTCTTGTGGCACAGGGAATCCTTCCATGGAATTGTTTATCTGAATGCCTTATAAAGACAGTTATTTTGCAGAAATCTAACAACAAAATCTAACAATATTTACAAAACTTGTAGTGTGTAATCAAAGGTGGACCATGCCTTTTCTTGAATACCGTTTAATGCTCGATTCCGAAATTTAAGTTTAGATGCGCACATGTTTTTCAAATTAGATCGAGAAAGACCGATACCACTGCTAATTAACTTCAGTTTGTTGAGCTTATGTTTTTTCCACTGACGCAGCATTGCATGAGAAACTAATATAATAGAGACGAGGTGAGACATATGGAATATGGACTAGACATTCGGCCGAGTTCATAAGTACGATAAAATTGTGAAAATCTTTACTTTGTAGTAATTTCGAAGATGTTTGCCATGTATGCTACCAGAAAATTAAAATGTGATATAATCATTAGGCCAAAAATTCTAAACAATTGTCTGGTCTGTATTCGTTGATTGTAGTACGCAAAACAGTATTTTTGCTGATTGCTTCTACGACATCATCATGAGACGAGGACAGAAAATGATCACTTTCCAACTTTGTAAAACAGCAGGCAAATGTTATCGCGTGCAACGTGATATTGTGTCTATTGTTACAGAATAACCATTCGCTTGTGTCGGCTCTTATCTTATATGTGATATGATTACAACGTTACAAATTGCTAACATTTCGCGGCAAAAATAACTATTTTGATGAAAGCATGCGTATGAATACGACGACGCCAGGGGCATCGGAATGCAAAAGCAGAAAATCTGTTGCTACAGATAGAAGCGGTGTACGGACGCTACCTGAAAAACATTTACATAACCCGGATCCTACTTCAACTTCTCTACCTCAAAAAGACTACTTCAACCCAGACTCTAGTTCAACCTGGACCCTAGTTCAACATGAAAATTTGTACAAATACACTCCATTTCAAATTTTGAGTTTTACTACGACTATACAGAAACACTTGATCTTAGAATAAAGTTTCACAATGAGCTTCAAACAAAGATATAGGTGTATCCTCACATTAATAAATTGGGAAAATTCAGGAAATATCTATTAGGTTTGGAGTTGGAGCTTACAGTATTTACTCACCGTTTCAAATGGAAGTCGTCGTTCATTTCATTAATATTTATTTCAATTCATAAGGCAGTTGACCTTCCGGCGGTGCTTGTGTTAAATATATGTCAATATGTGAGTTCAGGAGAAGCTTCATTCATTATAGACCTTCACCGAAGAACAAATGGCATTTTTCGTGAATATTTCAATGGTGATGACACCGACAGTTAAATAAATCTAGTATCGCCCTGAACGTCAAACTTTGATGCGCACATCATCACATTAGAGGTTGCTAATTTCGCATATTCACATCACTAACTAGGTACACTTTTGAAGTGTAAGTCGAGTTGACGAAAACCAAATATTGGATTTAGGGCAACTTCAAACGTCGAATCCGAATAAGAAATCCGTTTGGTGTAAAACGCACCTTTGATACAAGACAAGCCTGTCCGTCTGTACATCAGAAATTGAAACATGTGTTTTTGAACTAAATTATATCAGGTTTAACTAAATCGGATGCGTAGAATCCAAAAATGATGATCATTTTTGCCCATAGCGAATACTTTAAAAGTTAGCTGCTCTATCTTTTTAAATACATACTTCATGTAAAATCGGGTTCAATATTTGAAATCTACGCCTAAAATATGATATTTTCGCATGTATACTTCAACCAGAATCATAACTTTTAGTGTCACTTATTTTGAAGCGCTACTTTTGTACATCAGTTTTACAGCAAATAATGAACATATTCGAATTCTCCGTATAAAATTTGGTTACAATGCACACTTTGTTTTGATGAACTCGACTTGTAGTGTACCTAGTAAGACTGATTTTGGACGAAAATAAGAATACGTGATAATTCGATGTAGATAATTATATTTGGAAAACTGCAGTATAACAAAACTAGTTTTGAACAAAAAAATGGAGCAAAAATATGGCTGTACAAAAGTCCAGGTTGAACTAAAATCGATTTGAGGTAAAATCTTTTTGAAAATTTTGAATTGTAGTAAAATGTCATTGGAAGTAAAGAATTGGAAGTAGCATCCTAGGGTCATAGAAGCATGCCAATGGCAATTAGCTGATAAACTTATGACAAACAACATGTGAGCATGCGTATTCTGGCTTACACTGATGCATCATTCTTGTTTTGCTAACTGCTTTCTATAAGCCTAAGCAATCAAATGTGTCACTGAACTCTGTATCTGACTTTGGTCATGCGAGCTTTATTTGATAACTTAATTCTTCTCATGTCTGATTTTCTTCAGCATTTCAGTGTGCATGTCGCCCGATATAGTAAAACCATGAACACGTATGTATATATAAATAAACGATGGATTACTGGAATAACGTGACTCGTCATCGTTAATATATGTGCACACTGTGTGAAAATACGCTTCTTATCATCAGCGCAATCGATTCATTTATTTAATCAAGCATCCGATAAATATATTTATGTGCAACTAATTATAAAAATCTGTAGTTCAATAAGGACTATAATATCGTTTTGTTTCATGAATTTAAGAGGTCACAACATTGGAGATATTCTTCATTGTACTTCGAATAGGTAATCTTTAGAGCGCCCAATGTGGTCCAACGGAATGAACAGGCATTTCCTTCCTTTGCATTTGTCGCACTCAAACTCAGTCCCACTAACATGTTCTATCTGAACTCCTGAGGATCCCAAAGGGAGGTTGTTTCTCTGATGACCAAAATATGTTCAAGTATGGTTACAATTTCTCAAACACAGTTATGTGTATAATGTAAATGTGGGCTCATTATTAGCTTACAAATTTTACTCCGACGAAGACCATGTCCAGGATACCATCGATTCTACACGTCACTCCAATCTCTCCCATAGTTAGATTTTCTGGATCTGTTCGAGCCAAGACCAATTGCCCTTGTTTTATTCCTTCAACTGTGCAGAAAAATATAGGCATTACTATTTTCAAGAATATATAGGTTATCATTATTTTATTAGAAATAATATCCATACCCTCTTCATGTTCACTTACATTTTGTATTGCAACACAATTGGCAATAAGGTGGCATACATTCCCATTTCCCCTTCCAATCCTACCGGTATTTCCTTCTGAGGTACGTTCAACTCTGTTGAATTGGTTTTGGAGGGTTAAACCTGTGAAACAACCATTAACGCTTAATCACATCGCATAATCAGTAATACGTAAGAATATATACCTAGTTCAGCTAAACATTACGTCACATGAACTTTACCTGGATCCAGTTTGTCTGAGGTCAGGAATATGTCACCGTCCTGACATACAGGCGCTTTGTATCGGAAACTAAATGGCTCGGAGTTCCGTCGACCGCTGATTAGCTGAATCTCTTCCTTGAGTTTTATAACTGTCCAGTTGGCATACGCCACCATGCTATATTCATTTCCGTCCAATGTACGAATTTGCAAAAGAAGTCTGGAATTATTTTTCACGTCCATTGGTAACTTGTGTACACTTGACGCCACAGGTTTACGAAACTGCTCATCCTCCGGCTTGGTTGGCAGGCTGACTGATGTATCCAGAAATGTAAGCAATTTGCCCATATCATTTGAGAAAAGGGTAAATACATTAAGAATGTTATAGTCTGTTACATTTCTTAACTGGGGTGGTGTTCCTTCTGTATTGGCACAGTCAAGTAGTGTCTTCTTGCTGCCTGTGTATTCAGGCAGTACCACGTAATAATGTACCGTAAATCTTGTGCAAGTTGGTATTTGCACTAGAGCACGCTCGTACATCCGCATAGCGGATTCTATTAGAGTTTCTTTGTCGTATCTTCCACTAACTGCCGCTACATGCTTTGCCCCAGTTATTTCATCCTTCCCCTTTTGCGCAGTAATAATATCCAATTTCATATCCTTGCTATTCACAAGACTCAAAGTAACAACACTGTCATCATCCTCGGAACATTTAGGCAGCAACGTGAAATGATGAAAAGCTGCGAGGGCTGAGTCCCGGAACATAATCACGTTCTTTAAGCCAGCATCCTTGCAACAAGTACGGAGAACATTCACAATTCTAAACCGATAAATGTGAGTAGCAATGAAAACAGTCGAGATTTTTTCATTCATCTTTTTCTCAGTCAATCTCTTTACGATTCGAAGCAGTTCTGTTAGAATTTCCTTACTTTTCTTGTTGTCGCTACTGGCATCCTCAATTTGATTCATCAAGCGATACTTGGTCTTCTCCTCTGGGGTTAGGGTCGCCCGATCATAGTCATAGCCCCACTTGAGTTTTCCGTTCGAGCGGCTAATATAACCAGGAAAGCCAGCCGTTTTTGTGTTTTCTTTTCCGAATGTAATGTTCACTTTTCCCAGCCGTTTCGTGTGCGCCGAGACGTAAACCCAATGCGAGATGAAATATAGGTAGAGGTGAGCTCCGGTGTTTTTGCATGAGTTTTGTCCCGTCTTGAATTCTTGACGCTCAATCATGTTGCACAAGTGAATGTCAAGCCGGTGGGTCACGTCACCCTGTTCGATGTCACTGAGTCCACGTGTTAGCAGTTCAACAAGTTTTTTATGCTCCGCTTGCAGCTTATGTGGTTCAAATACTTTTTGTCTTTTCATTTCTTTGTTCATGCACTTGTCGTATTGCGAAATTAAATTTGGAATTTTGACGTCATTTGCACTGGTCAATGACGAGGAACGCTTTGATGCCATAGTGGCTCTAGACTTTTATTATTGAAGAGCACTTTAGACTTAAAACCGTTTATTGATTTAAAATTTATTTATTGCTGTTAGCGTTTACCAACTTATGCATGTATTACCTAATTACGAGTATTGCTAATTAATTCACCTTGTAACGTTTACAGTATTGAACCGAAAGTCTGCTGGAAGCTGACTAATGTTGTCGCTCATTGTAAAAAATATATGCACTGCGCACATCAAGTATCATGCAGATAAAGAATGTTTTTTTCAACTCATATTAAAACAACGTAATGAGTAATTGGTACATTTATTATTCTCCGAATGACTGATAATTTTATTGCACGTCAATGAACGTGCTACGTGACAAGCACAAAAAAATCGATTTTCCTTGCCTGTGATCATATGGCAATATATGTAACGTTTTCCCATGGGTAGTATTACTCACCATTCAGAGAAATTTTATTCATTTCAGGTGTCAATCTGATCAATTCATTTGCTACACTTTGTACTCTGCTCATTTTAATTTTATAAAAGTGATTGTGCAACGCTGGATAATGCTACACACAGATAAATAATGATAAATTCAATACCACTTTATCTTCTGTAGATTCAGACAATTACTTTCTCGTCATTAATATACGTTACCATTAAGCAGTATATTTTTGCAGGTAAATCAATGTGTCAACAACCTTAATCAACATAACAGCGAGGTAAACAATTGGTAATTCGAATTACCAATCATGGATACCGGATTTGTATTACAGCTGAACTCATTTGTTCATTCGAAGATTCATACTACGAGTACATGCATAATCCGAAATAATTGATGATGATGGAATTATATGATTATAATGTTTTAATCGGTCATTTACATGGCTGTCCATAGTATTATTGATATTCAACAATATATGTACAAGTGTAATGAAAACATCACAAAATGAGCCAATGTTAAATGTTTATTTATTACTGAACACATTTCAAGTTTTACAAATTAAATTACGCTACTCGTCTCCAGATTCTAATCGCTTGGTTTCTGGGACGAATCTCGCAATGATCAACATGCACTTTGAGCCCTTCATGGTATACATTTTCAATATTTGCATTAGTAAATTCACCACCGGCAACGTATTCCGACCATCCGCTCTGAGGAACACTTATCGTCCACGAATAGGGTCCTTCTCTATTTGGTCGCCATGAATATTCCATAGAATTAATGCGAGGACTGCATTCATTCTGGACACTACCCCAACCTTCAGACCCACCTCCCATGGCACGGAAGAATAATCCACCATACACGCTGCTTACATCCTCCCATCTCAACTCTGGCCAAAGGTCAACAGGACTAGATTGACCAAAATATTCAACGTATATGGAACCAATTGGAACGACTCGTGAGTTAACCGTCTCCAGTTTTTGCTCGGTCGCTTCAAGCCGCTCCTGTGCTCCCACAAGCTTTTCTTTCGTTGACTTAAGATCAGTCTGTGTAGCTTGTAGCTCGTCACTGATTCTCCGTATCTCCGCAACCGCATCCTCAAACGACCAAGGAACCTCTCGTTGACATATGACAAGGTTTCGTTTATCACAAGGGATATTTACCCATTTTCCGTTGGAAATGGGATGACCAGAGTACCTAAACTCCATGCAACTTGATGTGTCCGTGTTATTATTGGGAAATCCCTCCTGCCAATTTGTGAATGTGAGTGGCTCGCCATCATTCCATCTGAATTGGGCCGTTTCTGCGTCGTAGGTGGCACCCAGCCACACGCTATCGTAAATGGAATACGTCAGGCTTGTCAGAATCTCGTGCATCTCAGCATCCTTGACCGTCACCACTGTTGCCTTTGACGCTGCATTACCTTGGGTGGCGCATAGATCATTTGCCTGCTGGAGAGTGGTCCAGTTGGTGGTGAAGATCTTGACGCATAGTACATTTTTTGTATAATGCCCATCCCATCTCACATTCCGCCGCTCCTATAAAAATTGACATTTTAGAAATTAAATTGCTTTCAGCGATGCAAGAATATTTTGTTGCAAACATTACAAATACCTGCGCTGGCGGAGAATAACAGTGAGGACAGAAGAACAAGAAAAATAGGCTCCATGGTCGTCTCGGAATTAAAACTGCTGGCAACTAATGTCAAGGTACAACTGAAAAAACAAATGTTTTTGATAGAAATATATACTCAAATAAAGCACTTCACAGGCTACGCGTGCCAGATATAGGTGACGTAAATAGCTCGAGTAGAATAAACACGTCATTCCAAGCTGACAACACGTTACGTTGAACCATTCTTACCACTCACAGTAGTTTGGACATCAGGTTATGTATGTTACCACACCTTAATCTGATTATCCATTGTTACCAGTTGATTGATGATGTTTTCCAGTGCATCAGTGCGTAAAGTTTTCGGGAATTCCCTATGAATTAAATATAAATGTGCTGCATGAATTTCTCCACATGGATAACATTTATTGTGGCAGAAAATAATTTATACCATTCCCACAATGGTAATTCCAACGTAGACTGCATTATACTGGTGAAAACTGTCCACTGTCAGCGTCTGAGATCAAACTCGAGTTGACGAAGAACAATACGAGATAAGGTGCTGCTACCAACAAGCTTCTTACATTTCTCAGCACATACTCCGACACTGCACTGGTGACATGTGATGTATGTAAACTCGAAATGGTTGTGATGTTCCTTGCTAACTGCTCAATTAGATTTCTACTTTAAGTAAACCCGAGTGCAATGTGTAAAACTCTATCAGCAACCGTCCCTATCTCATAAATGTAAGTTTGGCCAATATTCCAACGTGTACGGTGTTCGTACACTGCCAATCCAGGTTGTGACGTGAAAGTCCTGCAAAACTTTCACGAGCAATAACATGTTGCCAAATGAATTGTTAGATAGAATCATAACAGTTGGATGTTTCAAAATCTCTTGCAGCGTATCATACATTCTCTCGTTTGTGACTGAGCGCGATATTATCAATATTATTTCGAAATTCAAAACGGATGTTATATATACAGGGAGATGTTTTAGGCTGAATTGGTACACATTTTATAATCCCCGTACACGTTGACATTCAAATGATTACCTGTGAAAACGACGTAGAAATGGAGAGCGAAATCGATTGTTTTATTTGCCCAATCAACATCTCCATCGGAAATACATGAGATAGTTACCATTTTAATGATACAAGGAAAGGTCTGGTAAGAAATCAGTTGGAAATGGATGAAAACGAGGACTTGTAAAAATAGAACGAACGTTTATTCGTCTTCAAGATGAATGTAAGAATAAATCATATGCTTGAATTGCCAAGCTAAATGTTAGCTCGTTCATCATTTTAAACAACGAAGCAGATTTTTTACAAATAAATTTGATTTGATTTTAACGTTTCCTTTGCACTAATATTTAGGAACTGGGAATTTAAAAATTAATTTGATAGCACCCACACGTTAGTAATCGCCCATCTATTTTATTATTGGTTGTTATGAATTTTAGCCTACCAGCATATTCGGGGCTTCAACGTGCCTGTGGCATTTAAACACTTAATCCATTTGTCACATACTTAATTTTCACAATGACCAAATTATATATCGGCTTAGTTGCCCGAATCAAACCTGGTAATACGATATATGACATATACATTTAAAAAATAATTGAAATGACAGTGTTGTCATTTTGTCTTGTCTACATCGTCATTCGAATGTCCACAGTGTTTCAAATTCTTTGATTCTTTCTCAATTCTAGCAAGCATTCTGCTGTACAAACATTTGTGGAAGGTTGGTTTCGTTTGGAAATTTAGGTGGAGTTCCAGGTGCTCTGTGCCTTCTACAGCTTGATTATCATACGGAATATAACGCTTGTGCTTCGCTTTTTATAAATTCCAAAGATTGTATGAAATTTCGTGAACATTGGTACTCTGCCGGCCGGTTCGGTATTCCTCTGAACATAATTATCACGTATCTCATGATTGGTAGCAAAACTGACTCGATATTTTATTTTCAATACAGATGCATGATGTAATGAGATTGGATAATCACGTATCCGTTGCATTTTGAGCTTGCTAAAATTGAACAAAATGCAAGCAATGCTTTCTTTTAACGCAGCTGTAAACAATAAGTAGATTGGTACTTATCCTGAAACGAATGTAAATATTTACCGAGTGGTTCCGTTGTCAACACGCATATACATGGTTTCAGTCACTGTAATGGCAAATGAAAGTGTGACAGTAGTGCGCCAAAAGTTTCTCTACGTCAGCAAGGATGATAATGATGTAGTATAGATGCTTACAAAAACCAGTCGCAACAAAAGACTGTTTTGTACGTTTGCACCTGATGAAAATATCTCCCAAAAACTAACACCAACGCAGCCAACACCGTCGCAGCATACACTTGTAATTTATAAAGAATTATTAGACCACAGATGATTTTGTATTAAACCACAACCTTACATTAGTGTGAATTAACTTTAACTTTTAATACACAAAATCACTTGCTTGCAATTCAATATGTCGATGTCGTCAACTGCAGACAGCTTATTTTTTATTTGATTTGTATGCGGTTGGACGCATTGACTCATAGTTGTGTCATGGTCGCGTTCTTGGGGGATGGGCGAACGGAAATAGTGATTACAGGCACCTGGGGAACTTTCCTTTAGTTGATGATGATAGGAGTAACAATTATTTGGGAAGTATGTTACGAAATAAAATTGTTAAAACATCTAATGTTGGGATGCTTCAGTAACAAAATGTATAAAAATACATCTGTCGAATATTTTATCTGCTGATGTACTGGCATGTACACAGTAGTAACTCACATTTACAAACCACAAAAATATTCTGCACCTTCTGTATAACTTTTTATGTTTTACCACGCCTATTTAAGTTAATACTCTTCAAGTCATGCAAAACGCATTGGCGAACATTGGTCAAGCTAGAAACTCGTTTTTAAATGGTTTGTTAGACACTGTATAGTATCGAGTTATTATGCGCTTCAATAGAAGCATGCTCTTTGGAAAGAGAAGCTTTCAAAAATTTAAAATGCCATATATTCATGGTTTGTTGATCTTCATATACTTATGAAAATGTTGAGGTAAGCCATTTACTAATGCCGTATTGGTGTCTTTTAATATTGAATATACCACGTAAGCTTCTGATACCACATTCGCTACTGTCCGCTAACAATGTTTTTCTTTTACATTCGACAAAGTTGATTTGATAGGAGATTATAACCATTAATATTAAAAGTGGTTTGAAAAAATAACATTTGATTTAGGTTAAACTAGGGAGTAAGTCATACGATGCAATTATAGTTTGGAAAAATCATACCTGTGAACTCGTTGCAGAGACTACCGGTTTACATATGATATGATGTTTTTTTGTAAAAACGCCACTTTGGTAAAACCAATCCTAATCACTTTATGTAGCGGGTTTACAATGGACAAACCTTTTTGGTACAATATTTGAGAACAAATGGAGGATCCTCATGATTAAATTGTTGGTTAAATAGTTTGTAGTATTGAACAGTGCGGTAAAGTTCATTAAAGCATTGTTTAATGATAGTGTTCTAATAAAAACAGCAACATTACAACTAACCTTTACCCTTACTTTAAGATTAAGCGACTTCTTAAGAAATATTAATATTCACCGCCAGCCCAATACTGGTTATGGCGTGTTAATCATTCAAGAGGTCTGTAGGTGACCATGGCAACCGCATGGCAACCTGACTGTTCTGCAGTGTAAATAAACAATCATGAGTAATTAAAATAATAAACGATTGTAAATTTTGGCATTTTGAGAAACTCAGGCGATACATTAAACAAAACCTTTGGTATAATTTCAAAGCTGATGTAATTTTAATGCAAATTTCTTTTGTGCAATATTACCGCCGATACGGTTTCACTACAGTTCACGAATGTAAATACGAGCAAAGGTTATGTTTCTGTTCGATCCATTTGAGAGCAGGATTTGGAGGTGATTATAGAATCGGTTTCCTTGATTACTTTCAAACCTTTTGCAGAATAATAGCTTTCGAAATTTGTTGAAGTTTTATTAATTTATAAAACAATCAATAATTGAGCTAGTTATTAACTGGACTCTGTATTCACGGAATATTCAATGTGCCTTAAACTTTTACATCAGTCAGCAGGACAACGGATATATGATTTTAAATGTATTCTAAAAAGAAATCAAAATGTTAATCTGGCGGTCACCACATTGGTCGGAGGCTCGTGAAACTTAGCATTTTTTACTTTCAGGCCAAGTCCCATTCCTGAGTGAAATATGAGCAAAATCAATTTTTTTGAGCGGAGGGGGTGTCAGTCAGCTTTAGAGATGCTTCCTCTGATGACCTTTGATATGGCGGCGCGCTCGACGGCACTTTTACATTTACAATAAACAAATACTTTCTATAGTAACCAAGTTGCACCCTATTTCGACTGAGCTGTAACCAATATTCATACATCGACCTTCCCAAATATTCGTAAGCCCTAACAATTATTCCACATTATCTAATGCACAGCTCACAATTTATAAATTTCATTTACAATAAAAATAATATTTAAATGCCTCTTGCAGGCTCCAACACAAATCTTCTTTGGGGTTGAGATTGGTGTAGTGTCATGTGTTTGAATTATCATAGTGTTTGATCAGCGAGTATGGTCACTGGGATGAGGTAAAATCTGTAAATCATTAAGTATTTTGGCCATACTAAATCAATCCATAATGCTAGCTGCTCAGCGTAGCTTTATTATTTTCGATATTCTTGGTTTGAAAATTGAAACAAAACAAAATTAATTGATTTTATAAACAATAATGATTCCTTACTCCATATTCCAAATTCAAGATTAGTCGTATTTCATACCTAGTTGTTCAACACCATTGAGGACTAAATGATAGGAAAAATATGCAATGGAGCAATGGCAACTCAAAGAATTATTATAATTTCACTGGTTTTGAATGATGGTTAATACCATCAACGGCTCACCGGTATTTTACTTGGCCGAAAAAGAAAGTTGTCGTTTAAATTCTCAAAAGCACGACCACAGAATTTATCAAATATGAAGCTGATAATTATTGTACAATAAATTATTACTTCATTTATTCTTAAACCATCGAAACAATTGAGATTCGTAGATTTCCAAGTGTTCCTGGAATTAAAAATTTGTAATTGATTTAAAAAATGCATTAATATGCTTAATATATTTTATAGAGGATATACTGATGGATGTAGGATTTTATTAATAAGGTAAAAATATGATTTTATATAACACTTATTGTGGAGTATGACGCCATTCCTTACCATATTAGTGCCTGAAAACCGAGCGAGATTAAAGGTAACCAAATCCACATGCCAGGTGATGGACTAAATATGATTTACGGTTTGCTCTGATAATGGTAAAAAGAAAAATTAAACAAGCTATCTTAGGAGCTAATAAAATATTATTTGTGTCCCAACATGGCAATTTCTAACGAAAAATTGCCATTATTTTGACATTATTAAAATTCTGAGTTCGTCGCACAGTTGATAATATTTATTTAACGATTAACCATTTTTTGTCTGCAGTTCCGTCGAAATATTTGCAATCATTCATTATTGGTTTTACAAGCTATAATTGTCAGTATTCATCATGATTCAGTACGGTTCCCTACAACTTCAAACTAAACAAAGCGTCTTTGACTTGAATTAATTTTTGTGTATGAAATTGTTGCCGCACCCTCAGAAAGTTAGAAGCGGGTGTGTAAATTTCACACCGCAGGTTTTTAGTTCTCAAACAAATCTGACAAGCGGGTTTAAGCTGTTATGTGATGCCGACGGGCGGGAAAAATGTGATACACTGATCAGAGAAAATTACTGAAACAAAACTGCTTTAAAAACGATAAATTGTACCCAGACGACGTTAACAACGTCACAATTTGAGACTTGGAATTGTTTAGGGATTCAAATATAAAATTATTTTTACTGTCGGCTATTGCATTCTAAAACGGAGGTACCCGAAATGAGGATTGAATCTGCGAATATTTGGCATTTGAGTATAGTCCCATTGAATAATGCATGTTCTGCAAAATGAAAAGCACTCGGAGAGGGATATGTCCTTCACTAAAAAAGTATAAATTTTAGCGATCGCTTAAAACTTTATTTCTGAAGTATATTACCCTGATGTTAGTATTTAATAATAATTCTAGTCATGAACAGATTTTCAATCAATGCCAAAAAATGTCAGTCAAGCGTAGACAATTATATTGAATTAAAAAAATATCTCGTTTATTACATGCTTCGTACTTAAATAAATTACAGAAAACCCGAGTATCTAAGGCAATCGTTTTTCAAATGAAGTTGAGCTAATCCCCGTTGGCATTTAAATCATGTAGAATAAAATACTTTAGAAATATTCTTTGAGGAATACACCGATACTGCTATGTTGAAAATGTTTGCAAGAATTGAAGGTTTATTTGGTAATAACAAAAAAATATTGAACGAAATAGTACAATTTTCGGTAGAATGATGTGTATATAAAATATTAATTGTAGAAATAGAAATTGCAAAGTCAATTTACTTAACATAATATTCACATATTAAATTGCCAATGTTGACGCCGCATTGGAAAAATATGGGAGGGCGACCTTGTAAATGAGAGATAGATATAATGATGGGATTGTTGCGTAGTCAGATGGTATGGGGTACTTTGAGATGTGTGAGCAACTCGCTGCAATGGGGAAATAATATGCGACTGTAGAAATACTGGAGATTGGTTAACTTGTAAGAGTGTGACTTTATTATTAGCTCTTGATTATTGTGTTGTTTCTGCTGAGCGCTCTGATCCGCGACTAACTAGTTCTCTGCTTCCTTGCATGCACGAAGAGGTCTTCTTTGAAGATCAGTTAATATATTTAGAGTAAATATTTGGAATGCATGACATAAGCAGTTACACAATTACATGATTTACATTATGCCTAGCTAAACTAGCTGGGCATCACTTCTCCCTTTCCCCAGGGGGAACGAGTCGAGTGATCCCTTACAAGTTATTTTTCAGTTTGTAAAGCTGTATGTACATTGCTTAGGCTATGACGTATACAATTAAAGTAATGTGTGATTTGAATCTAAGTAAAACATTGGACTATTGAAAAGGAAAACATGAAAAGCCGTTCATTGAACGATTAAGTCTGATTTAAAATTAAGGGCGTGGTTAAATTATGGTTAATGCTAACCACGGACTTGACCCGTCCGCATCCTCCGGGAATTGAACAAGACCCGTTGGAGTTGCCAAGGTACAGGCAGGTAGTTAAAAAATGAATGGACATAATTATAAAAGGTTGAAAAGTTGAATGGAACAGTACAAAGAAAAAAAAGGAATATAATAATGATATAAATAATACAATAAATAATGGAATTGATGATGATAATTGAATAAATAAATGTGTATATGTACAAAATTAATGCGACAGCGGCATTTGAAAAATGAAAATGGGAAATTTGAGACAGCGCAGTCGATAAAGACATAAAGACATTACAGATGTAAAGACAAACGTCGTTGTGGGGACGGAAATGGAAAAATTGAAATGACATCGAAATGAGTGAAAATTGGAATACATGGTGGCATAGAGATAGAGATAAGTAGAGATGGAATGAATGAAAGGATATAAACGATGAGTTGTGACGAGTCCGCTCGGTAGGAGAGATGATGTATAGATGGCGATAATGAGGTTATAGTGACGAGGCGGCGTCGAGATGATGAGTCCGCGATGAAAGTTGATGGGGGTAATTGGAATTGGGGGTCTCCTGGGAGGGGTTATAGGGAGTGGGGTAGACGATGGTGTAGACGTGGAGGCGATGATGTGAGATGGATGTGTCCGGCGCGACTTAGGTGCGCGCTGTGCGACTTAGGTGCGCGCTGTGCGACTTAGGTGCGCAACGATAATTATGGAATGCGGTCACTAAAAGAGCAGGTTCCGGAGATGGCAAGAAGACCTGGAGTACGTTGGTTCGGTTGCTGCTCCTCTGGTCATGGAGAAGACGGAAATTGTCACCGATAGCTTAAATGATTATGAACAGAAATGATTAGAATTATGTGTGATCAAAAATTGTCGCGTTGGGTATTCTGAATAATAAAATAAAAAAATAAGAGGTCTTCTCGTGTGTTGCGGTGGTTGTGGCGGTTTTCGGTCGCGATGATGAGAAGTCACGGTGTGAGATTCTTCGTTGTCTCCAGTTGCTCCGTTGTGCTAGTGTGGCGCTTGTAGGTGTTCATGCTGAAATTAACTTGAAAAAGATGTTGCAACATATTATGAACATAACCGTTGGGAGAATCACCAGGGAGTACGACTTGAGGAACACAAATTTGATTACATGGGCCGGCAGGGTTCTGATTGTTTGTACCATAAAATGTGAAAGATATAATTCTCGTGAATGACTACTAACGCAATTGATTGTAGCCTGAGAGTGTTCATAACTTTTAATTGAGAAATGACGATGGCATAATAGTACGGATGGGAATGAAAAATTGAAAATACCAAGTGTAAGAATTTTTGTCAGCATGATGTGTAATCATGTATGGATTTTGGTACAAAAAAATGCAAGAATGAACTGAATGCGTGAACGTGTGAATGGGTTGGGATAATACTGGTGTTTGCGTTACAAAAAATAGAACAATTGAACAGTACGGCTTCTTTCCAGACGTTTGCATTGTATTAGCAAACACCGCAAAATCAAATGATCTGTAAGCAGTGGAGTATTTAGTTTCAATGGATAAGGATTTGTTGTTGTTAAAAAGCGTGCTTTGTGTGTTTCGTACAAGGCTGCCTTTGCAGACTGATTGCTGGCATTCCACCATACCTTATTACGGAACTTAGGGAAATTTTTTTCAAAAGCAAAGTTTCTGGTGCGGAGCGTATTTGTCAGTGCTGAACATGGTAGTCACCTGTAGATTTATGCCGGTTGCCTGATTAATGTTGTTGTTAGTAATCTCTAAGCTTGCTTCTTGTTGTGCACATTTTTGGTAAGGGGAACGACCTGTTGGTCAGTGTTCGAATGTTGGTGCGGAGTGTACTCAACGCATTATGAGAACCGTGCTCGAGGAAAAAAATGCAATACTCTTTTACAAAAGGCAGAATTATTCATCGCTTATATTTTGAATGCGGAATGAATCAACGCATCATAGTAAATGTTTTACGGAGCTTTTTTTATAAATATTATTATTTTACATAAGTTCTTCGGATATGATCGAACATAAGTGGCAGGAGGGTAGAAAGAATGTGACTGATAAGTTCAAGCTATATATCAAGCCCTTTTTTAGTTAGTCCCTATCGTGTATGCAGAGCCATGTGACTTGTATGTATCAACGTGCTGATTTTTTGTGCTCCTCACTTAAAATCTTTTGATTAATTAGTAAGAAAAATTAGTAAAGCTTCTGGTTGATTAACAAGCTTGCTTACAGGAATGTGCTTGCGCGTTCAGTTCATGGTTTTATAAATATTTTTTACGACTTGAAAATGATAAAAGTTGTTACACATGGGTATGCTATTAAAAAAAATTATCGAGATGAATGGACTGCTTAAAATGAATACAAGACTTATTGCGGTGCAACATGAAAAATGAACTAGAAATTATCTTGATACGGCTGCATAAAGCTTGTTTTTTGGGGGATTGTGAGAATCTTCAGAGGAACTTGTTACATGACGTTGCTTATGACTGGATTTTTGATGCTTGTTTTTTCTTTCTTTTTCTTTCCTTGTCTTTCTTGCTTTTTTTGCAAAACTCTTGTCGCTTGAATAATGAGAGGGGATATGATTTGGATATTGTGAATCAAAATGGAAGAGTGAGCTTTCTGCGTCTTACTGTTACCGTATGTTTTAACACATCCTTGGGCTTCTGGTTGGTGGTTTTTGACCTTTTTGAAGGTGCGCACACTGCGGGGATGACGTTTGACATGTTGTCTTGACTTCCGTGACCTTGGAAGGGTGCCAGCCAGGCATTGTTGGACGGAAAAATTAACTATTACTTATGTACAACAAAAAAAATTTATTAGTCTCTTATGATTTCACGGCTAAATTTTATGGGGATTGGTCAACCTAGCTTTTCCTTAGGTTTTTAATATCCTCTCCTGTTGATAAAAGATAACTTATATGATAACTTCGTGATACACACTTCACATTTTAAGTAGACTTTTAATTCTATCTTCATTTTCTTGGTATGGGGCTACTAGAGTTATATCAGTATTCTCTCGTCTTCGTTTCTTCTGCAAAGAAGTAGGAAAAATGAATTGATTCTTCTTTGTTGCTCGAGAGTAGGAAAAATGAAATGAGTCTTTTTTGTTGCTCGAGAGTAGGAAAAATGAAATGAAGTCTTCTTTGTTTTCGTCTTATTTTATCTTTGAGCAATATTAATCTTATCTGTTGGTTTGGGTTGGGAATTTCTTCCTGTTGGATTTTTTGTTTTTATTGTTGCAAATTTTTTGCTCTTGGTTTGATGAATATTTTGTGCATTTTGTTGCATGTTGCCCTAAGATTCTTGGGTGATTTATCCTGTATACCTAAGTTATTGACTGAGAATTTCGACTTACATTTGAGTCCCATAGTGATAAATAATACAGAGATAATGGTGGTATGACGACCTTGGACTTGACCATGTAACAAAAACATGTTTCTCATGCATCTGCGTATTGAAACATTCGTGCGGATTTGCCACATATTTTGTGACTTTTCATGTAAAAATTGGTGGCGCCGGTAATTCTTCAACTATAACTAAATTGTAAATGTTTGTATACCTTGTTTGACTATTCGCCTTCAGTTGTATGATCGCGCTTTGGCAATATATTGGTATATTCACGGTTGAAATTAAAGTAATTAATTTCAATAATAATTAATTTTAATAATAATTACGAAAAATTGTTTTGTGCTCTGGGAGAAATTTTAGACTGAATATGTAAAAATAACATGTGACCTAGTTTTCGTGTGATAAGAATGCAATGTGTATAATGCGCTGAGTGCGGGAGATTGCTGCAAGTAATGAATCGTGTACTATGACAAAATTGTATACAACGTATATAATAAAATGAATAATCGTTGCGTTAAAAATTCTCGTCTCGTGTATGAGAGAATATGTATAAAATACTTGGGGAATGCATTCTTTGCATGACATAATTGTGGTAGGTCATTGCTTGTGAATGAGATGAAAAATTTGTGCATCGCTCAATAACAATACATTGCTGATTTTCTGGCGCTCGTGAGAATTGTCGGTCTTTGTATTTTTTCGTTTTCTTTTTATGTAGCATTTCGATCGTAAAGTCTGGCATAACATAGTACGGCCTGAGTTTTAGCGCTAAATAATTCCGGAATACTGTGGTGAGCAATACTAAGTTACTACGACACGATTTTTAATGTAAATGGACTGACAAATAATTTTAATGTTTTATGATCGTCGTCTGTATCTGAGATTGTAATTATGTGTAGGCTGTACGATTTCCGAATCTAGATATTCAGCTTCTGGAATGTATGGGACATTGCGAGAAACTTGAGACTGGCGTCTTGGCCGTCGTCTTGACATGTTAGCACGTTCGTTAGGAAATGAAATGAACTCCCTAATGTCATTAGTAAGTGAAAATCGAAGTATCGTTTTTCGTTTTGCTGATGGGTGCGATTTACTCTTCAAAATGCCCTTTGATAATTTAACTTGAGGAGTGAGGATAGGCATTTCAGTTTCTTCTGTCTGAATGCATGCTGTAGCAGTACTCTGTGGAGATGCTGTTGTATTTTGAGTAATGGAATGGGACTGGTTAATGACTGACGCTGAGCTTACATCATCGCTTGGCTCTACTAAAATTTCGTCTTCTCTTGATGTATACTTTTTTAGTTTGCTGACGTGAAGCCATAGTCGTTTTGTGCGTTGGGCTTGTTTTTGTTCTACTAGGTAGTTGACTGGAATTTTATCGCAGCGTTTTAATATTATGTATGGACCTTCATAAACTGGGCTAAGCTTCTCTGGCAGCTGCTTTGTTTTGACAAAGCGAGTGATAAGAACTTTATCGCCTACATGAAATTCTTGTTCTACTCTTGTTTTATTCATCGTCTTTTGGTTTGTCACTTGTGAATCTAAAAGAGCTTGCTGTGCTAATTTTCTAGCTGCGTTCCATCGACTTGCAACGTCGTTTACTGTGTCATATTTCAGTGAGCCATATCAAAGTTGACTTGGCATGAGTGGCTCGAAGCCATATAACATAAAAAATGGTGAGTAGTTTGTTGACTCAGAGTACGTGCTGTTGATAGCAAATTGAATGTATGGAAGATATGCATCCCAGTTCATTGAGTTTTCTGCTATGATAACACGCAGTTTTGTGATGATTACATCATGCGATCTTTCAGTAAGCCTTTGTCCTTGTGAATAATACGCCATTCCAATTGAATGAGAAATGCCTAAAAGCTTGGTGAGATGTTTTATTACTGTGGCAGTAAAATGTGTACCACCATCAGTTTTTAATGACTTGGGTGTCCCAAATACCAGAACTATTTTTTCCATGATGAACTTTGCTACTTCCTCACTCGTGCCTTTCTTAATGGCACCTAAGACAATGTATTTTGAAAAAACACAGGATGCGGTGACGATGTATTGATTTTGTTTTGTCGTTTTATTTAAAGGTCCCAACAAATCTATTTGCCAAGATTGACATGGGAGGTTTTCAACCTCGTTAAATTGATATAAGCCTGGTGGTTTTGTTCTGCGTGCTTTTATGCGCTGGCACAAATCGCATGATGTGACATAAGTATAAACATCCTTTCTAATTGTATGCCAGAAATATCTTGCCGTGATAAGTCTTATCGTCTTTTTTATGCCTGGATGAATGGCATATAAACTGTCATGACATTCTTTGATGATTATTTGGTGGAGTGGATTTGGAATGAATGGTACTGCTGCTGGCATGTTAGGTTGTTTGTAAAACAGGATGTCGTTTATGATGATGAAATGCTTGAGTTTTTTCTGTGAGTCACCAGCTTTGAGTGAGGAAACAATATTACATGTTTCTTCATCTTTGTGCTGATGCGACTTTATGAGTGAGGTTTCCATGCTGTCGGTGGAATTTTCTAACGATGCATTTTGTGAAGAAGCTTGAGTCTCTGTTTCAATGATGTGCCTAACAACGAACGAAGTATTATTCTCAAAATCAATATCACCTTGAGTGGGCTCTTCTGCAGGGTACCTACTGAGTGTGTCAGCGATTAGTAAATCTTCACCTTTTTTGTATGAGATGGATTTTATATCCCATGATCTTATGAATAATAACATTCTCTGCATATTATGAGGTAAATGTTCATCACCACTACGGTTTCGTAGGATGTGTACTAAAGGCAAATGATCTGTGCGTATATGAATCTCTTCCATGTAAATGATATGCCTAAATTTTTTAAGACTGTGTGAAAGGGCTAGGCATTCCAATGCAGTGGCAGAATAATTTTTTTCGCTTTTTGTCAGTGATCTGGATGCGAAAGCAACTGGCTTTTCATCGCCATCTTGATTTTGGAGTAGAAGACCTCCGACACCTATTTTTGAACCGTCAGTTTCTATGATTGCTCCATGATCGGGCATGAAATGATTCAGTCTTGCCGATTCATTAAGTTTTCTTAGTTCATCGTATGCTCTTTCATGAATTTCTGTCCATGTGAATTTTCCGTCTCTTTTCAGCTCTTGAATTGGTCTGCTTATTTGTGCATAATTGGGGCAAAATGCTCTAAAATAGTTGAGAAAGCCAAGTCTTTTTTGGACTTGCTTTTTGCTGCGTGGTGGTGGCAGATGCCTGATTGCTTCACGTTGTTTTTCAGTAATTGCAATGCCAGAACTATCAGTTGTGAGCCCTAGTATAATGAGTTTGTGGAAGAAGAAGGAGCATTTTGCTGGTGAAACTACTAATCCCCACTTTTTTAATTTGTCAAGAACGCTTTCAATTTCTTCTAGATGCAATTTAGGATCATCTATTGTCGCAATAATTATATCGTCGATGTAGGCACTGATGAAGGCATCGTCGTCAGTTTCTAAGCTACCTAGTATGGTATGCATTAATTGGGAGAAAAATCCAGGTGCTGTTTTGATCCCAAAAGGTACGAAATTGTACTCATATAATCCTGAATCTGTCGAGAATGCAGTTTTTTCTTTTGATTCTTCTGTTAGAGGAATTAGATGATATGCGTTCTTCAGGTCTAGTGAGCTAAGGTATCTTTTGCCTCTGAGGTTCTCTAAGATTTTATCTATTCTCGGTAAAGGATAGCTTAGTGGTTTTACTGTCTCATTTAGGTTTATGTAATTGATCACAAATCTAAATTTTTCATTTCCTAAATGATATGTTTGGCGCACTAAGAATGGGTATGTGGAATATGCACTGTCCGACCTTGAAGTGATACCTCTGCGTAATAAATCTTGTACATTTTCTTCAATAATGACTGACTCTTTCGGACTTCTGGGGAAAGTTGGTTTCATGACAGTTGGCATACAGTCGCCTGTCTCAATGTGAAATTTTACTTTTGTGACATTTCCTTTCTTATCATTATCCCATGCAAAAATATCATCATACCGATAAAGTATGTCATAAAGTTTGTTTTTTATGTCTTCTGAGACATTTCCTATATTAAATGTATGCTTTTTCCTAGTGTCCTGTTCATTCGGATTTTCTATGGAGACTAATGGGCATGCTAGATTTTTCTGGTTTGTTTGGCCTGTAACCGTGCCATGGAAGCATATCCTCTGGGTCTACATAAGTTTCAAGTTGCCCCATTCTGGTGGTGGCACAAAGGGTTCGTGATGTTAGATTGGGATTTATAACGGGAATGTATTTGGTGTCGCTGTTGATGGTCATGTTTGGTATTAAATGTCCTGTTTTGCGTAGAAAGCTCTTTTTTGGTGTGATCATAGCGATGCGGTTGTTTGTGAGATTTGTTGTGGAGATGCGTACCAATTGTTTTGTACGTGGTGGAATCCTTATCGTTTCCGCTGCTCGTAAATGCCAAATGGAAGATGAAAATTTTTGTTGGGTCTCCACTTCATGATGGGAGACTTTTTCAGGGATTTTTATGCATGTTGTTGGTTCTAGACCGCGTGTTTTAATTGCGTTTCGGGGATATGGTTGAAGTGGAATTTGTCCAAAGGATGGAGATTGTAGATGTTCACTTGATAATGAGCATTTAAAGTGTTCAATAAAGTCCCATCCGAGGAGGACTGATTCTACAATGTCCACAATTAGAAATGGGAAAGTAATTTTGTATTTCCAACCATGAAGGGTACTGAACGTACTGTAGTCGGATTTCGTGAGGTTGTCTCAAGTGAGCCCTCTTCCTGAATTTCTTTGTCTCTATCTTGCTCGTAAATTAGATGTGTACTTCTCACGGCTTTCACTATGCTCCTTTGATTTACCGGAGTCTTGTAACTATCTACACCATGTGCTGTTTTACGCAATGATTTTGAAGTGTTAGGAATGGCTACCTCGTTGGGCGTACCCCAAGTAAGTAATTCTAATTCACCTTCCCCTGAGGGATCTAACGATGGAATGTAGCTATTTTGAAAAATTTTTGAGCTGATTGCCGAGTCTCTAGGTAATGTCAAAATATTATTTCTTACCTTATTTCCAGAATTACCCTCTGATTTGTTGGGGAGAATTGCGGAAGCTTCTAACAATGGAATGGGCTGAGCCGGGGTTGATGTGAAATTTTTCTGGGAATTTGCACTGTCGTCGTCACTATCTGCGTGATGATTATTGTTCGTAACTTTCTTTCTTTTCACTGCGCGCACCCTCCTGTGTGTCTCTAACTGTCCGTATTGTGGACTTACCTTCTTTAGTCGTCTAGACTGACGTGGAGGAGACATGAATAATATTCGCTAGTCTTTTGTAGAACTTCTTTACTAGAACTGCTGCTCTCTCTAAAGTTTAGCACCTGATGTCGAGTCATGCGGAATTTTTTTTAATGGAAGGAAATGAAAAAGAATTGTTCACTCTTTATTTCACTTTAAAAGTCAATGCTAGAGGTTTCCCGAAGAAAGCCAGAACGGCAGACTCCACCAATGATGGGATTGTTGCGTAGTCAGATGGTATGGGGTAATTTGAGATGTGTGAGCAACTCGCTGCAATGGGGAAATAATATGCGACTGTACAAATACGGGAGATCGGTTAACTTGTAAGAGTGTGACTTTATTATTAGCTCTTGATTAATGTGTTGTTTCTGCTGAGAGCTCTGATCCGCGACTAACTAGATCTCTGCTTCCTTGCATGCACGAAGAGGTCTTCTTTGAAGATCAGTTAATATATTTAGAGTAAATATTTGGAATGCATGACATAAGCAGTTACACAATTACCTGATTTACATGATGCCTAGCTAAACTAGCTGGGCATCACTATATGAAAGTCCTTGCACGGATGACGATGATTAAATGAAATCTCCTGAAAATTGGTTTCGGATATCATGCGGATTGCACAAAACTCAAGGAAGTTACGAACTGTATTGCTGACGCTACAAATGTAAATGACAAATGATAATCTGCGGCAGTAATAATAAAGAAAATGTTTCTATAATCACAATGAGTTGAAAGTGGTTACTAATAGGTATATCGGAACCACAAATATTTTAATGGCACCAACAGGCGGGGTGACAAATGGATTGACATATGCATATTCCATTCATTTCTGTATTAATTGTAGTTTGCTAATGTCTGCGACTGGAAAAAAAACAGTTTTGTCGTTCAAACCCTTACCTCCATTAAAACATTCATTAAGGAATTCATTTTAATTTTATTTTGAGAAGAGCAAATGTCTTAATGGCTGAAGTATGTGGCACAGGTACATTATGTTTAAACATCCATAGAAGTAGCTTGAAAGGTTATATGTCATGAAAGCTTGAAACTAAATTAAATATCTTCAACCTCGTGAACGAAATCTTTTAACTTCATGCACAAGCATTTCATTGACCATTATCAGCAACATCAACATTCAACCAACCAGATGACAAAATGTCTATGATACCTTGATAAATATTAAAAGAATTCATTGCACCAAAACCACAAAGCGACGCCCGAATGCCTTATTTTGGTTCGATTCCATTTATAGAAGACAAGAATGAAGTGATTCTAATTTTCTAGCAGGTCTTCCGGGAAACGAGAGTCTATGCCTTTTGTGATGAAATATAATATTTTACGCTTGTGTACATTTCTATTAGACTATGCAAAAACTGAAAAATCTGATTAACATGGAGGAGCACACTTTTCCTATTTGAAAAGCTATATACGTTGGATCTGCAGTGAAAAATTAATTTTTGCAGTAATTCCGAAGAAGACTGTCCCATAACACCATTGAGCAGACATATACATACATCGAGCGGTAATTTTCAGTGGGTGAATTACTCAGATAAACTGAAGAACAAAATTGTACCGAAACCCACACAAGAATTGTGGATTGGAATCTTGTAAAACGAAATTCCTGCTTTTTCGAACGATAGCCAATATAGGATTGTTAATCATACAACTTGAAATCTACTAGAAAAATTAAAAATTCTTCCTACTGAACTAAAAAATTAATAATCCTACTGAACAAATATTAGTGCAATCGTAATACTGGAAAAGCAGGTAATTGTTATTAAGGTTTACTTTTGCACATAAAATAATTGATTCCATTTGTAATCTTATATACCAACAATACTACTCCGCAGAGTATGCTTTCTAGAAGTAGTCGCCACCAAAACCATCAACCTCGTAATTCTTTCAACATTGCTCCACAGATGGAGGGTTTAAGCTGAAATTGGAATAACGACAGTAATACAGGAGAACAGCAGGTTCGACATGTCCTTGTGATGAGAGCTCGCTCTGATTCATAATAATTGCAACATTGCAAATGTTAAATATGAATAAAGTAGACGTTCCATTTTTCAAGTACAACAGGGAAGTCTGCAAAAGTCATTCGAAATTGATTAATATTGTTATGTATTTATATAACAGAATACAATATGTGTAAACAATTAATCTTTCCAAAGGAGCAACTTTTCGTAATTTTCGATTAGTTGTTAAAGGGACGCTTTGAGGTCATAAAACTGCCGGGAACATAAAAAAATAATCCTTGTATATATGTGGTTTGAGTCAAGTCCGTGTCACTAGTTGTAACTATGGCCGCATACGATTAAAATTTGTATATTAGGTTTTCGATTTCGGGTGGAGTCGTTGTAGTTGAATTGAAGGCCTGGTGTAAGGGATTCATCTCGTACTGCTATACAATTTGATATACCAATTATGGCATATCAATGTGGTATTTTCCACGATTTTGTTCGATAAGATTGTTTAAACATGCTGCGACGACGCTGTTTCATTTTGTACTGCTCTAGCCATTTTAGAACTAGCAGGTTATGTTCGTTCGATGGCTTCTACAGTACAGGAACATTTTGTGGAATAACCTAATTTGTAAGTAACTGCTGAGAAACGCTTGATAAATGACAGATAAAATGAATGGTCTACAATCTGGGTTATCAGACTGCTATGTAGAAGCCAAATAAATATCTGCCAGTAACTACTTTCTTGGTGCCAATGAGGTCCGAAGAACCGGCGAATTTTTCTTCCCTCTAATTTACTGCTGCTTAGATTGGAATTTTATTAGAGCAACGACAATTATGAGGAAACACTCACTTACTCACAAGGTGCAATATATCAGCAAAATTAACTGAAGTAACGTGATTTCTGTTCTTCAGTTCCCAAGCTAGTATTCTGACCATGTGTTGAAGCTACTGATGTTTAAAAAACGTTTTTATGATGATGAGTGGATTACATGCGGTGCCCTGTAGCATTAACATCTTAGTCGGGAATGGTTTGTATTCCATTCGTTACATCATTAAATAACAGTGCAAGTTTATATTTTTGAGCAACGCAATAATCTCACCCGCAAATTAATTCGAATCGTTATGTTACATAACTTATGTACCGATATTTTCTTCGTGCGACGTGCAAATAACACAATGTTTTAATGCATTTATGTAAATTTATTTTGTAATACTTCAAGGGTGCATACAAAGGACCATTTCGTTACGAATGTTAAGATGCCATTCGGGTCATTTAACCTCTCATTTCGATTATATTAAATGTTAGATCGTTCACCACACCACTATTCTAATGTTCTAATGTAATATGGGAAAATTGAATTTAAAGAGGAAGATTCGATGGGTTAGGTTAACATATTTTTATATGGTTCCATCAATTTTATGCATGTATAGCGAACATAAAATTGACCTAACTGATCAAGAAAATCTTTCAATAGATATGCATGATGTCCGTAATGTTTCAAAATGTACGGTCCACAAGTTTTAAAGAGTAATTATTGTTTTTCTATTAAGTTAAGTTATTCTCCTTCCATTCTGATTTTATGTGCATGAAGACTTCGAATTCGTTGTTAATGAATACGTAGTGGCTTCAACATATACGACAGAATGCTTTGTAGAATATGTGCCATGGTGTATTCTTTCCACCCGCATGTTGAAGCTTAGCATTCGATGCTTACAGGGGATGGAACGAAAATCTTTTGATACCGTCCAGTATTGAATATAGTAGCAGAAGTCTATCCTTGCATTGTATAGGCGAGAATTGTAGCCTTTTAAGGTATAGTTTTATATTTGCGCATTAATGAACGAAAGAGAATGCCTAACCACAACATACAAGTGAGCGTCAATTCTCTTTCGACATATCTCAGTTGATCATCGGAGTTGAATACATCCACAAATACATCTTATTCATCAAATGTAGTCCAGAAAAATCGGTTGAATTGTGTGAGATTTTCCGTATTATCCAATTAATTTTAAGTGGTTCAGGTAGATGATGCCGAACCAATAAAGCAAAGTGGTCGAGTAATAATGTAAAACTCTTATGGTGGACAAGCGAAGCATATAACTCAGCGGTGTAAGCTACATATCAAAGCCTCACTCTATTGATATCCTAATCATAGTTGGATGGTAGCATATTAGTCCTCATTTCTTTACGAATTCAAGGAATAGTACATAAAATCATTTCAAGGATTCAAAAGCTAGCAGATGTATATGAATATTATTTGATTGAATGCTATCTGTAGAAACTACAATCTAGTGGAACTAGTTTACAAATAGTTTAACTTGTCTTTGTACTTCAAATTTCTGAATATAATGCTCGTGCAAATGTATACTCGCAAGTCGTTATATCATTTGTATCCAACTCACGGCTTGCGCTACCTACAAATCGATCAATGGGGATCGATAAGATTTGTGTCAGAGTTAGTTCATTAATTATTCAGAGCTGACAAAGCGAAAGAATATTTTACAAGCAAACATTTTACTTAAATATCGTTGGGCTTATCATGCAAGTGGCAAAATGAAGCCATTGAAGGAGGACTATCATTCCCCTTCAATTCGGCAGTACATAATTTCATTCTACAGCATCCTAGAACACTAATCTTGGTTTGTTCGTCGTCGATTTTAATGTTATCCCGAAGTGACTTTCATAGGTAACTGTAACCAAAGTTTGTGTAATCCTTCAAGGTTTATTTTGTAAATTTTTCAAAATATGTGCACATGTAAAACTCAAAACAGTACGGATGTCTGAGAATAACAATTTGTGTCAGGGCGACTGATAAATGCTAAAAATTTCTGACAGCTGGAAATGTAACCTGTCCATGTAGACGTCAATAGCGATTTACCTATGTATAAATAGAATATATACGGCATTTATTTTAATTTCTGTATTTAATTTCATTTGTTTACAGTTTTGCTGCATTTGTGATGATGAAGGCCGTTTTTAAGAGAAAAGCAGGATTCCATGTGGATCGGGACAGTGAGGAACACTCTAGGGAACACTGCAAACATGTGGGATCCAAATTACATTGGCAATGGTATAATCCATCGGAGGATAGTCTCCCCGTTGCATATTGCTTGGACAGCAGTCTTCACGGATTAAGGCATGTGGCACAGAGAGATCGCCACGTTTTCGAGAGACTGTTTTGGTTCATCACTTTCATTGCATCCGTGATCGTCGCTATTTACTTGATATGGAGAATGTGGACTGACTACAAAAGCATGCCAATCGTGACCGTTCTAAATCCCACAGAAGTCAAATTGAACGAGATTCCATTTCCAAGGATTACGATTTGCAATGTTAACACTATAAAAAAATCCTCTTACGACAGCATGATTGAGTAATGTGGTAATTCATACTTACGTTGAGCTATTCATACAAAATAAAACATAATTTTATTATATGCTTACACATGCAGGAAAGTGATGAAGGAAACATACGGCCATTGGAATAACATCTCCAGCGATGATTATCGTAAAGCCAAAGCAGCGCAGCATGATTTGCTATCTCTCTGTGATTCATTTGTATCATTTCTCAAGCGCGCTTTTTCACATGTCGCCGGAAACATATTTTTCGATCATTCGATGACGGCTATAGGACTGACAAATTGGGATGAGATCAAGAAGTACTATAATCCGAAGAAAACCCTCCGGAACTTGGCACAGCACTGTAACGACATGTTCATAGGATGTTCTTGGGAAGACGAGGTGCAACGCTGCGGTGAAATCTTTCAGACCGTTCTAACGGATCGCGGCTATTGTTGTACATTTAACGGAATGCCGACATCACAACTTGAGAGGAATAGGTTGTCCATTTCGAGCAATAATTACATCCCATTACAATACTGACTTCATTGTTGCTTCCTTGATTTAATTTGTTAACATTTTTCTACTGGTAATGTTTAAGGACCATTGACGAGGGCACATCAGCGTTTGGTATAAACGGGAATGCGGAAGGCCTGGACTATGAGACGCTGCTGTTCAGGGGAAAAATGAAACACAGAATTTTTCCCAAAAGGCAAAAATCTGCAGGAAAATCTGCGGGATTGTCAATCATCTTGAACTCTGAATTGCACGAATACTATTGTCCCAGCACCGAATCAAAAGGATTTTTGATGAGTGTCAATGTCCCCCTTGATTTTCCACGGATGATGGATGATTTCACTGCGATTCCCGTCAACTCTGAAGTTTTTGTTGGATTGCGACCAGAAATTACCATGTCGGATAAATCAATAGACGGATTTCCACTGGTAATGGAGAACTCGATAAGGTACAAGCAAACATTATCAACCAATATTGTTTGATCACATGGTAGTTTGTTTTTAGGAAAAGAGGCAGTGCTACTATGGGAATGAGTTCCAACTTGCGCATTATACAGTTTATACGATCTCTAACTGCAGGACTGAATGCATTTCAAGGAAGGTACTTGAAAAATGCGGATGTGTACCATACTATATGCCCCGTAAGTACAGCAATAGTAAGATGTACATTGTGTTGTTTTTCTGGTGCTAGCTGTTATTAATATAATTACGCTTGTCGTATATTTCAGGCAACCCCAAAGATGTACCATGCGATCCTACAAAATACAACTGTACCCGTAATGCTCAAAGTATGATAAATTCTGCTCTAGCGAAACTATTTCAAGTTTTGGAAAGTTTAATAGATTAGGTTAAACATTATATCGTTTTGTGTATGTTGTCTCAGAAACAATAAGCCAAATAGGATTGACAACCCTCTGCTCTGAATGTTTGCCAACCTGTACCGAAATTCAGTACCATCAACAGGTGACCTCGCTGCCGCTTCTAGTGGCTTCTAAAAACGTCTCGATAGTAAATGTGTACATGAACACGAATTCGGTAAATCCAAGATTGCGCAAGGTGGTCACCACAATACCGGAGTTATTATGTAAGCTGTATGGAGTCTCTGATAATAAATATATTCAACATGACAAATTCATGTCTCTCTCATCCCATTTCCTACAATATATTGCAGCCAACACGGGCGGCCTGTTGGGACTTTGTCTCGGATTTAGTGTACTGTCTCTCTTGGAATTCTTTTACTACGGTACACTTCGTCTCATGTTCAGATGGTACCGCAAGAAAACGATTGGGGATCGAAATGCAGGCAGTGACATGACCCAGAGGAATACAACAGGCGTACCCAACAAGCCACTGAGACGTTTCAAATCTTTCACTATTTCACCCTGCGCAAATAGAGTTGGAATTAAAAGCAGATACCTTAGGTGGTGTCGGCGGAAAACAGGGATAACAACAATGTGTTAATCTCGGACGTCAATGGACAATCTCGTTAAAGGATACATCGCATCAAGTGTGGTGGTGTATACCATGATAGGACATGACCGTGCGTAAGTTTTAAAATAGCTGTGATGTCACTAGTAGTAAGGTAACCTTAGTAAGGTTGGGAATTTGGAGTACTTTAAATCTTTCACACTTTTTTCGCATTTCACTCTACGACTTTTGCATCACCCTGCCATCTGTAATTAATAACTTAATAATACTAACTACCAGTTAAGTATATACAACTAATATACAACACATATATAGTGGTTATGTAATTTGAAATGCTACATACGAAATCTTTTTAATGAATACATTGGATACACAATAGTAATAGTAAGTGCTATTATTATGCACAGTCAAGGTATTAGCATTTGATACGCGGAACCAAATATTTTCGCAATATGTACACATATTTTGACAAACAATGCTGTTCTCATGCTTGTATTCTATTATGCTCAAGGAAGTGAATAAATAATAATATATCGTTTCCTTGATTGTTAGTTATTTCAAGAAATAAAACTCATGGACAGATTAAATTTAAAAGTTTAGCATGATAATCGTAGCTGGGGCTGTAAAGTAGTTTCAAGGGTAATTTTCGTCGCGAATCATGAATTGAAATTTTAAATAAAGGCCAAGGTCACATATTGGGCGTTATTCCCTATTACTAGGAACCGGTTAGCAGTTTCCGCTATGAATAAATGACTGCTCGATAATGTATTCTAAATGCAAGTTTGCTCTTCGTTTAATGGAGCGCTGGATAACACCAGTAGCAAATTGCTAATTTTGTTACAATGAATACATATATTTATTTTGATGATGCTAACACAAAAACTGTACAGATGAAAAAGTTTCAAGCAAATCAGATAAATGAATCTATTATTGAAACAATATTTGTTCAATAAGCCACCCACACTATGCTATTGGATATGATATGACCGGGCATCACACACAAAGTTACTTATTGAAGAAGATCAACATCGACGTTCGTATAGTCCTCAACTTGTTGACAGAAATCTTCCCGCCAACTGAATGGAAATTACGAGCCATTCGCCCAACTTTATTTCAAAGCCAAGCAAATCCAAACTAAAGTGATAGTTAAGCACCTATTGACTTTTTAATTTTGTATGATGATATGGCACATAAATGGCTTGAAGCCCCAAAAAATTTGTATTCCAAGCTATTGCTTACAATTAGCCTAAAATGAAGAGGAATTGTTTCTAATATTAATGAACAGATTAAACTTTTACACGTTTTATCATCACATTTACAAGGGGTAACTGTTTTAATGAAATGCACATTCCAGATTTCAATCGGGAAACGTCAGTATTGTAAAATTTGCAATAAGGTCAAAGAAGACAGGTAATGGTTTCATGATAGTAGTTTCCCAGAAAACTGCCGGTCCAAATTTACTTAATTAAAATTAAGCACTTAATTTTATAAATCATTCCAATTCAACGAAAATACGCCCATCTGCTCATTATATATTACGACCATAATCTGGCATTACAAATACAGTCGTTCAGTTCATCTATTTACTAATGGCGGCCGTATTTGTTCAGGTAATGGATGTCATTTCCAAACAAATTCACACTAGCATATGCACACAGTTATGTACACGCTTAATAATAATTTTTACTCAGCCAAAAAAGAATCACTACTGGCGTTTACGGCAAAAACATCAACATCAAGCTGGTCAATAAAAATAAATGTATGCATCCAGATTTACGACATGTCACTACATGACACATCAAGTCGCATTAAATAATTCATTGATATTTACTAGTATAGTGTTGGAGCATGTAGGTAGCACCAGTCAGCGCAAATTTTAAGCAGGATAACGGCAGTAGCAGCGCAGTAAAAAATATGAGCAATTATATGTAAATTAGATTACCATAAACAATACTGCTAATAACTCCATCACGTGTCAATCACCATGATAATTAACATTCGAAGATGTCACATTGAAGAGCACATCATTCATCATTAGAGCAATAATTAACAGAATGCATTCGGCTTGCGTAACGTGATGAAATACTTCGTGCCTTTAAAAACTAGCTCATTGTTCATGTTACAGAATTACTTTTTAAACGAGATTCAGAAATATCAGTAACAAGCATGTAAACATGTTTACAAAACTCCTCTGAATTAAGGAATATATATACTATTGGTACAGATTTTCTTATTTATACCTTTCTACCATGATACCAAAATGGCTCCACATACTCTTGCTAATTGCAACATGTGCTCAGTTTGGAACCAGTACAAACCATCAACTAGGTAAGTAAGTTTGAGAAAAAATAATTTTCCCACATTTTATTTCCATATGGGCATGGCATGACCAGATTGATGGTTCATTACACACTCCCTCTCCCATTAGGTGGTTGGCGTCCACGCAGATTCGGAAGCGATATGCGGTCCGAATTCGCTCTGGATTGCAATTACACTAACATCAACAGTGGATCATTTGGTAAGTGACTGTAGCGCTTAACATGGAATTTTCTATTTTTAAAGTGACTACAAGTATTTGTAATGCCCCCTTTTCTCTCCTAGGTGTGTACCCGAATGAGGTGAGACAGAAGGTGGAACGAATGCGTTTGCGCTCACTGGGCAGACCTGACATGTGGCTTCGCAGTAGTACGTTTCCCGAAATAGCCAAAGCCCGTCGCGTGCTCGGGCAACTAATGAACTGTGACGAGGACGACCTTGTAATGATCCCAAACACTACCAGTGGCTTCAACGCGGTCCTCCGCAACATCAAGTTCCAAAGAGGAGACAGAATATTACACCTATCCACCATCTACTTTTCAATCCAGTGCGTCTTAAAATATGTACTTGAGCAAAATAAGGGACTCGTCACGCCACTCGTGTTAGACATTGAGTATCCCATGAGCAACGATGAGGTTTTGTCAAGGCTTGAGCGATTCTTGGCACAAACGCATGACCGAAAAATACCAGTTCGGATTGCGATAATTGATCACATTTCATCTCTACCCACAATTCTAAATCCAATTGATAAAATGATTCCAATGCTTAAGAGATACAATATTTCCGTAATCGTCGACGCAGCCCATGCTATTCGACAGGTAAAAATTGATATTAAGAAATTAGATCCAGATTTATATGTGGGCGATGTGCACAAGTGGGGCATGGCTCCGGCTCCTACAGCAGTGTTGTATGTTAAGAAGGAGCACCAGGGAGCAATCCACCCTGCAATTGTTGGCCAGTATTACAGAATGCCCACAGATTTTCAAAAGGAATTTTGGTGGACGGGTAAGCAAACATTTCATCAAACTAAATCAGCCTTCTAAGTGTTCAGTTTTCTGAAAACATTCCCAAATTTTATCTTAACAGGTACATGGGATAATTTTAACTATGCCGCTGTTCCTCTAGCATTTGAGTACAGAAAAAGAATAGGAGGAGAAGAGAAGATTATGGAATATAATAATAAACTGGCACTAGAAGGCGGCACGCTCGTTGCGAATACATTGGGAACACGGCCGCTGCAGGAAAGAGATCAAATGGCGAGCATGGCCGATGTACAGCTGCCTTTAAATAATCCAAATGATACTAAATACACGGAGGATTATTGGATACATTTGCAACTTACAAGACATCCCAATTGTTACGCTCCTATTTATCTGCAGAGTGGCCAGTGGTGGACTAGATTATCAGCCCAGGTGTACAATGATATCTCTGATTTTAGAAAGGGTGCTCAGCATTTGCTTGACGTAATTAGGGATGCGGAATCGTAGGCATAAACTCTGTTTAATTGTATTGATTGTGGTAATCATAAACTGCATTGCATATGATGATACATTGTGAATTCATTAGTCGACATTAAACAGTAGTGATTTAAATATAAAATTGTTTCTGCCATTCAGCGAAAAAGTCTAAAGCAAGCACCTTTGATTCCATTTTCATATACTGGACAGTTTGTATTGTTAATTAATTAATCAATCCTATGGCATAGCTGGACTGTAGACTGTAATTGAGGTGTTCAGGTTGAGCTAAATTTAAAGTGAATTTAATTAAGTTAAAAGGTGCATCGGGCTGCTGTTCCAGCAAATATTTGATTCTTGGGACATTGCGATGTCTTGCTAGATATAGTGCACCATAACTCTCATCATCTGAAAAAGAAGTTCTCACAGAAACCAGCAAGACCGGTAGTTACCTATTCTCATTTTTGTTGAAATGAAGTGGAATTTCATAAAGGGGCGTTTTCCTTTTACTTCATTTATATAACTGCCAAGATTGTTGATTGTATCCTACATGTTCCTGGAATGACCGATGTTCTCTAGTAAATTATAGTGGATGGGATACGTGAATTCAAGCAGTGCAGCTTAAGATGGGATAATCAACTTGAAATAGTGTCAGAAAAAAATAGCGTTTAGTTATTATCCACATGTAGCTCAAGACGATGATGCCAATATCTTTGAAATTCGGCGAGTCTTTTCCGGCAACGAAACAAACTTTAATGTGATATTACAATTCAATCATTGACAGGATTGTCGGGGTTATATGTACTTCTTTCAATTTAAAATATGGGACCTGTTTTCCCAAAGCTTAATATGACATTAATTATACATCTTTGACAATGAACATACCTGTAGCAGACATACAGGACAAGCTAATGAAATATAGTTCCTCATTTCGGTTTACTAAATGAATATTTAGAAAGCAGTTCGGCTAAGCATCAAATTTACATTTATTTATTTCGCATTAATATTAAATAGGAACCATGATTTTCCTGCAAGAATGTTGGAGTTGAAGGACTTGGCTGAAAATATTAAAATATTTTTAAACGTGTATATTTTTGACCGGACAACCTTAAAAGCTAATGGCCTTACAGTATTTATGTTTTTATGCCAGCGTCTTCGGTAATTTTCGGTATCAAAATAACCATGAGAAATTATAATAGAAAAGCATAAAATTCAAACGACTCTACTTTGTAAGCACATCGTATAACTGGGATTACATAAGCTGGCCATGCTGATAACTAACAAGGGGGTATTAATGCTGTAAGTAATGGGGTATTATGACACACGCATTTTGTTAACATGTAAATTGTGACTGGCTTCGTAATAAATTGTCCTAATTACGAAATCATTTTAAATGTATGTATTAATTGCTTGCATCTTAATCGCTTAGAATAAGTTTACTCATGCTTGTGTGAAGGCCTTCAGGAATGCGTCCATGATTTCCACATGTGAACTTTCAAATTATCTTCAAACACCAATTATCCAGATTACAAGATTGAGGAAAGACTACTGAAGAAAGTAAGTGAGGAGGCTCTGATTTGATTTGGATTCTGAAATGAAGGTTGGTAATTAAGTACAGTAACTTCTTCCATATTTAATTAAATGGAGAGACGTTTCATTTTAAATTGGTTTATTGTTTATGGTACAGGAATGCCTCAGGAGAGTCCAGGAAATCTTGGTTGTGGATTTTGAAGCTGCGAGCAAGGAGCGACTGGAGGTCTACGATGCAATTAACGGCACTATCAATCAAGTGTTGCTGGGGAACGTTGATTACAGTTACTTTACATGCGAAATGGTGGTAACACAAAAGTTAATTATAACTTACAAATACGAAAGGACAGATTTTAAACCGCTCCTGTTATTCCAGGTTTTGTTTCGGAAGATGTGGAAGCAACTTCCCAGAAGGTGCCTTCCAATTTGTCAGGAGAAGGATGAGGCGGCTCTTCGTTTGGCGCAGACCCAACTGGACGAGTTCAAGCAACTAGGAGGGAATTACTAAAGCTCGTGATTAGATCAAAATGGGGGAGTTTTCGCCTGGATGACAAAGCTGATGGCGATGGTTATCCCGGAAATTCTGTTCAGGATGGATCCATCCGAGGAAAATCCGCCTCCACTCTGGGAATCTGGAAATGACAACCCCGTTGTTGTTTTTTTATGTAGTCATGACCGCCACGCATTATTAACTACCGGAAGCATGAAATGCTTAAAAGGTAGTTAATGCGATTAAGTTGTTTGTCTGTGTGTCTGTGTGTCTGTTAACACGATTACTCCTCTCCACGTGGACCGATTCGGTTCAAATTTTGCATGGAGGTACCTTAGGGCAAAAGTAAGTTCGCTATTGATTTTGGGCTTCCAGGTCCCACCCCCAGGGGGACGGTGGGGGGTAAGGTCCCCCATGCTTTCTTACGGGCAAAAATTTTTATTCGCTTATCTTATAGAGAATTTTAAGCTGATCATTTTTTGGCATGACGTCATGGGTCAATTCGACCAACTGCCGCAATGGTGGCTCCATGACCCTCACGGGTCACGGGGTCACGAAAAGGTCAAAATATATTATTTCAGAAATTCATGGAAAAATTCAAGATTAGTGTTTGGGGAGGTGAACTGAGTGTCAAATGTCTCAATTTCGCACACAACACGTTTCCGGTAGTTTTTTAATTCGGGTTTACACCCGTCCTAGTTCTGAACTAACCAAATCCAATCGACAGCATTAGAAGACAAGTATATCATATTTTTATCGTATTTATGCGCGCATATTCTCAGTGTTATACCAATGATAGCACGCAAATGTATGTAGAGCTGTATCTACGACCGGGATGTCGATAAGATCGCAAACAATCTCTGCTAAATGAATCCATCTTTCGCCAATCGGACTCAAATTACAAATGGATTCGTTCCACAATTTAGATAATGCTAAATTTCTCATATATTATACGATTCTGGGGGTACACCGTAATTACAAAGAATAACTGTATGTAAAACGAGAACCCGGCAAAGCCGGGTCTCACCGCTCGCGACCCGTTACAGCAAACGGGTGGGAGCGTACGAAAAATTTTACGATGTGCATAACGACATTTTCGACAGTTTGTTTACCAGGTAAATTCAACAATTCAACATACAATTAATTCAACATCTAATTACTTGCTGACTATCTAACACCGGAGACCCCTGACAAAGTATTAAACTAAACATACAGCGTCCCATCCTACCTGTACTGGTAATAATTTCCATCATAGACACTAATATACCTTTTGGCGTTAAAGTTTTCAACATAAACCAATTTTAAAATAACGGTTGCCTTTTGGAATTCCGTGATGTCCTGCCTCAAATATGACTCCACCTGATTTCAAATTCAGAATTCAAATGATATAGACCCTTGTAAGACTTTACCAACGGATTTATTGATACAGAGTCCACCTATCAAAAATCGCTAAAAGTATATTTTATCACACGAGACGTATTGGGCTTTGTTAATTTAATATTGCTGTGAAGAATTAAGGTGCATGTCATAAAATTATGAAAATTGATGTATCCGGGAAATATTCAATTATTGCCGTTTCTGTGAAAACATTGAATGTTCCGGCAATGTAGAAAACTGGATGTATTTTAGTAATGTATACGGTGGCTTATGCACTTGTTGTAGTTGCTGAGCTAAGCAAGGACGAGTGGGATAATTTTTTTCTGTGAGGGTGACGGAGAAATTCATTAGAGCAAAGTCATCATAAAGGAAAACACAATTTTTCATTGAATCTAAAGGCCAGGTTCAAAATGATAAAGGGAAGAAGGTGAACGTCGCTCGTAATTTCATTCTATGCTAATTATAATCGTTTAGAAATGCTGTAAATGCAAATGAAATATAATTATCATTGGATTATAAATTAAATTATCAATTACCATTGCTCATACATTTTAATACACGTTTAAACTAGGACGGGTGCAAACCCGAAATAAAAAAAAACTACCGGAAGTGTAGTGCATATAAAATTCCCCAACGGGGTACTCATTTCACATTCCAGCTTTTGGTTGAAATGGAATTGAAATTGCTTTTGGTAAATTAAGGTGACTTAATCCCTCCGCCAAATCAATTCTGTATTTTAAAGACTATGAACTGATCGGTCCGGCCAGCTCCGATGAGACTGTCACCGACAGTAAGATTTTGCAGGTGAAAAGACCCGTCAAAAATGCTGCAAATCAAGATGTAGGAATTACGAACTATCAAGCAAAGTGTTACTTCTCTTCGTTTGGCGGAGTAATTTTATCGCCGCTTTCCACCTAGTTACAGACAAAGTGCTTAATGGTGTATATACACACATAATGCTGAACTACTCCCTCAAAAAGACATACTGAAAATATGACGATAACCGTTACTGAAAGAAAAATGTTTAAGCTATGACAACGACTGCCGTTGATGAAAAAGGTGAGAATTAAATATTTTCTTCTGTGCATAGTCATTATCTTATAGGTTTAGCAGGCAGGCCGTTTTCAGCCAAAATGTCAAACATAAGTGGAATAGATATTTACTCATATTTTACAAAACTCGGCAAATTCACACATCTTTGTATAAAAATATATATATGTATATTAAATTTGTTGTCAATAGTCAGGCAGATGGTATTATATCTTCTGGACGAACAATCAAAGGAAGTCATTATTGAAGCGCAGAACATGGTGGATCATTATTAGTTTCATTCATGTGGTGCTACATCATTTTGATGATAATATGCTGGTAATACGTTGAGTTAAGCTATTGTTTACTAATTGATCATATAGGCGCTACGCAAATAATAAATTGTCAATACTAACAGGACGGCTCCTGTCAATGCAAACAGGCTAGATGTAATCTTCGCATTCACCACTCGCAAATGGATTACGTTGTTTTCGTTTTCAGGTGATGGATGTCATTTCCTTTCCAAAGAAAATTTACACTCGTATATGCACACAGTTAAAGATGAATGGAGTAATTAATTTTTATCATGACAAAAATATATGAGGAGTGACATTCATGGCAAAAACATCAACATTGAGCATGTCAATCAAAATAAATTTATGCATCCAGATGTATTGCATATTATCACCTTGTCGCATTAAATAATTCATTCATTCAATTCATTAATGCTTACCAGTACAGTGTTGGAGCATGTTAGTAACACCAATCAGCGCTAATTTTAAGAACGACAAAGGCAGTAGCAGCACAGGAAAAAAACATCAGTATTGATAATAGCACAATCACGTGTCAGTCACCACTTTAATTAAAAATCAAAGATGACACAGTCAAGCCCACATCATGAATAATCATCAGAACCCTATCGACTAGCGTGACGTGATGATATAACACTTACCTTGAAAAAACGAGTTCATTAGGTATAGTTGTTGCTGTTGCTGAGGTAATTTTTGGTTGAAATATGAACAATACACCTCATGAATAAATGCATATCAATATTATTGATACTGACTCCTTTATTTATACCTAGGTTAAAGTATTAATTCCTTCACTGCGCTTGTAACGTCAAACGCAGTGTTTCACTAAATTTTCTGTCGCAAATACACAGGAAGTCACGTGACAGATACCATCTCTGGACATCATTTCTATCATGATACCGAAATTACTCCACGTACTTTTGCTAATTGCAACATGTGCTCAATTTGGAACTAGTTCATACCGTCAATTTGGTAAGTAATTTTGAGAAAAAATAAATTTCGCACATTTGATTCGTATATGGAGAAGGCATGACTTCATTGATAGTACATAGACCTCCCTCCTCCATTAGGTGGTTGGCGACCACGCAGATTCGGAAGAGGAATGCGCTCCGAGTTTGCTCTAGACTACAATTACATCAACATAAACAGCGGATCTGTTGGTAAATGACGACACGTCTTAACATATCAGATAAAATTTCTTTTTAATCTGTGACTTAGTTTACGTGTTTACACTAACCGTCTTTCTCGCCCAGGTGCTTACCCGAATCAGGTGCGACGAGAAGTGGAGAGGATGCGTGAGCGCTCACTTGGCCGACCTGACTTATGGCTTCGTAGTAGCACCATTCCCGAAATAGCCAAAGCCCGTCGCGTGCTCGGGGAGCTAATGAACTGTGACGAAGACGACCTTGTAATGATCCCAAACACTACCAGCGGCTTCAACGCTGTACTCCGGAATATCAAATTCCAAAGAGGAGACCGAATACTACACTTGACCTCCATCTACTTTTCAATCGAGGGCGTCCTCAAATATGTTCTAGATCAGAATAAGGGACTGGTTACACCGCTCGTGCTAGACATAGAGTATCCCATGAGCAATGATGAGGTTCTATCGAGACTTGAGCGATTCTTAGCTCAAACACATGACCGACGAAAACCAGTCAGGATTGCGATAATTGACCATATTTCATCTCTGCCAACTATACTCAACCCAATTGACAAAATGATCCCAATGCTGAAACGATATAACATTCCCGTGATTGTTGATGCAGCTCATGCCATAGGACAGGTAAAAATTGATATTAGGAAACTGGATCCCGACTTTTACGTGGGTGACGTGCACAAATGGGGCATGGCCCCGGCGCCGACAGCAGTGATGTACGTTAAGAAGCAGCATCAAGATGTGGTACATCCTGCAATTGTGAGTCAGTATTACAGAATACCTACTGATTATCAAAAGGAGTTTTGGTGGACAGGTAATAAAACATTTCATAAAGTTACATGAGTCATCTAACTGTGCAGTTTACTAGAAACTCATAACGGGTTTGTTCATTTCAAACTTAAATCTAAACAGGTACATGGGATAATCTGAACTATGCCGCAGTTCCACTAACATTTGAATACCGAAAGCGAATTGGAGGTGAGGACAAAATCATGGAGCATAATAATAAACTGGCACTGGAAGGCGGGACGCTAGTTGCCAACACACTAGGAACTCGGTTGCTGCAGGACCAAGATCAAATGGCGAGTATGGCTGACGTACAGCTTCCATTACAAAATCCAAATGATCCGAGATATACGGAGGATTATTGGATTAATTTGCAGCTTACAAAATATCCCAATTGCTTCGCTCCGATATATCTACAGAGTGGTCAGTGGTGGGCTAGATTGTCGGCCCAGGTGTATAATGACATTTCAGATTTCAGAAAGGGTGCTCAGCATTTGCTTGATGTCATCAGGGATGCGGAATCGTCAGCATGATCCGATACAACATTCTAGCTGAATAGAATTTTCTTGCCGTAAAATTGGTTTCAGAATAAAAAGGAATTTAAAGTTCTTGCAACAATGAATTGCTGTTCGTTTGTATCAAAAATGCGCCAAAATTATTGTACATACTTGATATTGACAGAGGAACTATTTTTAATGTAGTCAATTGCATCTACTAAAAAATTATTTTGCAATTAATTATGAAAGACTAGATCTAAAATCGTCGAAATTGCATTCAGGAAGCTTTAAAGTTTAAAGGAGATGAATTAATAATCATTCCGGAAGACAATTGCGAAATAATTGATGCATTTCATTGTCGTCCGGTTACCGCATATGGATTTGATGATAGTAACATAAATTGTAAGCACTGAAACCAAGCATACAATCGCAATTCACCGTGATAATCTTTCCTCCATTAGTTTCTGTATTACTACCCTCAAAACTTGAAAACTAAATTTTTTATTAATTTCGAGTAAGTTCCAGTTAGCCATCTGATAGTATAATAGCCATAAAAAATATAACATGTGAGCATTTTTTATATAAGTATATTTCTCATGAAACAAACTAAAATGTTACATTTAAACGCCGTAGATCGTGTTGGAGGCTGACACGCCAATTTGAAGTTGGAAAGATATTTCACTAGTTAACCGTTTGTAGTTTGCTCTTTGCATTAAACGATTGGAAAAGATGTGCTAATACATAAAAGATTCTTATGATACAGGAGGTATTGGCAAATTACACCAACAACATTCATGATAACATATGGCTTGGCAGCAAATGTGACACTGAATCTCAGCAGTTCCAATGGGAGGACGGAGGTCCGTTAACTTACAATTTCCACATATTTTAATTTTGAACATTTTAGTTTATTACTGGTTTTAGATTATTTGGAATTGTGAGCACGGGCTCGATTAAATTAAACGCGCGGGTTGTTTTTATAGAGCATATCAATATCATTTAATACAGCAATGACAACAAAGGTAGATACCAGTAAATTATTTAGAAATTATTTTAAGCTATTCACCATAATTACCACCTGTGATTTCCCAACATTAGCAGCCTTCCCGCAACGAAATCGCAATACTATTCGACATCGCCATGCTGTCCGCACAAAAGTGGTAACTTTTTGTAGCACACGTAACGCAAATTGATAAATTACGCGGGACTTCTCAAGAAGGAAACATGTGAACGCCAGCAATTTCCCATATAACAACAGCAGAAAAATCGTCGATACATTTCCCTGCATATTTGGCGGTTTTAATGTTAAATCCTTTAAATCAGGAGTGAATCTATTTTTCTCAGAAATGTACCTTGTCCACCAGTTCCATATTCCGGAAAACGAAAATGCCTGAATCCTTTTCATAATTTTTGGATGAATTGTCTGCCGGGTGTGAAACGCAATGGAAAAATTTACATATTTTTCATTGCCCAAGTACACTTGACGCTGCGGAGGCGTTTGATATAATTTCAGCGCATACGCTTTGGCCATGTTCTGAGGCAGAATCAATGCAGATTTAGCACAGCTTTCAAGATGCTGCCACAAGGCATTCATCTGTGGCCCAATCAATTCACGAATATATGCAGCTCTTCTCTTCTTGTGCCACTCGAGACCCGTTTTGTTTGGGACAGTGATATAAAAAAACTCGCTACGATCTTGAAATGTTTCTGTGAAAATGGCTGCGGCATTGGAATGGAATGATGACTTGTTCATTATTGTTTCTAGCGCTGGAGCCCATATGCCCCAGTGTCTCGCGAAACGTTTCCAACCATATACTTCAGACTTGGTTGAAAACGGATTTTGATATTCCGGGCTTATAATTTCATGGGCTGAGTGGTTGTATATTGTTGCTGCCCATTGTGAAAAGAGTGAGGAGGAATTTTGTGGCGGAATATGAAAAATAGTTTTCATATCATCTGGCTGTGCATAAATGACAAAGTGGTCATCAACCAATTCGGAGAAGGTTGTATATGGCACCAGTTGCCTGAGCGATATCATATTGTAAACGTTGTTATTTTTCCATCCATTGCTCAGAATGATTCCAACTAGCATGGTTGCCAAAATTGTGAATCTCATGCTGGATACATTACAGTGCGATGAATAGAATGGATTCCCTTGCTCCAAGTATACTTTAATGAAGGTCATTAGGTGACACACACCGCCGCCACTGAAGCTGAAACTTGAAGAAATTTGGTAGTGTACGTGGCTCAACACTGGCAGTGCTAACAAAATGCAAACCCAAGTAGTCGTATCGTAAATCCAAAAGAGCTCGTATAACCCGAACGAATGTTTGCTTTTGGCGCTTCCACAACTTACGAACGCTAGCTGGTTTATGGGATCCGCGAACGAGAGACGTAGTCGCGAAGTGTCGTTGTCGCTAACGATAGAGAAGGAAAATTTTCCAAGCACGGTCAATATTTTGGCTTCAGCTCTTTTATAGGCAATTTGTTTTCCATTTTGGCAGTACTTCCAGTACGACGCAAACGTGATGGTGGCGTTTGACATGATGTCGGTAAGCATAGATGCAATACCAGTTGCTAATGTCTTCTCGTCGTTTGATCCTAATAACTCATGCCGCCCGGGATATGTCTCATGCAGTCGGTTGCAGGATAGTTGTTCAAACGTTTCTAAAAACTGAATGTGCTTGATATATTGCTGAAAACCATTCAATCTGAAAAGCCAAATCGCATCTTCGTCGTTTGCATAAACATTTGAAGTATGTGCAATTTCCGATATCCGAAGTGACGTGAATTTTGGTTGAATCTTGTAATCTTCATATCTATTCAGGTATGATGAAATTCTGGTAACGCTTGCAATACGCTGAACTGGTCGTCGACCAATTATCACTGATACGAATATTGTCTGCAATTTTGCATAAGATGAATGCAAAGGCTCACTTCGTCTCACAGTCTGTGCTACTTCACCGAGAGCAACCATATTTGGTACGGCATCATCACGATGCACAATGATGTGCACTTTTGGAATCATTGAAGGCTCCGCAACGAAAGACAGGGACGGTTTAAGTTTCGGTAATTTAAAATGAAAAGCCGTAGGGTAGGTAACTGGATGTGTTAGATACGTCACAGGAACTTGAAGTGATATTTGCAGCTGACAATTCCATGGTTTTGTCTTGACGGAGTATTCAAAAAGGTCAAGTTTTAAACACCAGCTTGGATCTTTATTTACAAATTCAAGAATGTCCAATCCTGCCAGATACCTGGAAAGCTTACAATTGATGTAAAATCCATATTCGCCACTGAGACTAACGTTGTCATGGTTATAGATACGGGCAATCCACACTTTTTCCAATCCCATGCAATGTGCGCAGCCAATAGTTGCCATTTCTGGCTTACGGATAATTGCACTGGTGTGATATGGCGACAAATTTACATTCTGAAAGTTGTCAACTACGACATGGCAATGTAGTTCGGTAAATTCATTCAAGATTAATGAAATATTGAACACGATATCGTCCTCTAGGGAACTTTTCGCACTTGCTGAATTGACACTTTCCGAAAGTGCTTCCTCTAATTCAATCGGTGTGAAGGTGTACCTTGGAGCACTGATGGAGTTTACATACGAAACCACGTATGTGAGGTGAATGGGTAAAATGCTTAAACACAAACGCAACAGATTCATCATATAAATGTTTGCTCTGATTTTAGCAATACAACGTCAGTAAATTTGTTTATCAATCAAACAGCCGAAATGATACAGCGATAACTTTCCGTATTCTTGAATCTCAATAACTATATTTAGAGACCGGTTAATTATTTTGGAATATTCGTTACCTCATCTGTCTGTTTTATTCTTCGTTTTGCTATTTTTCAAGTATACTACCACACAATATGAAACGTAGCCAAATCTGACGGACAATTGTTGAAATTCTTAAATAACAGTCCCTACCACATATTGTCTAGAAATGTACAGTAAACTTTTATTTTTTCTTTGGATCCTATTGTGATGAGTCTACAGTAAAGGAATGAGAGCATGGGCTTCGATTTTTTGGATCGATTTCGACGATGGCTAAGATAATTTCCGGTAGAGGCAATTTAGTTCCCAATCCCACAATTGCTTTTGCGATATACATCGTCAGCTATCAAAATGTAATTAACTTGGCACGTGGATGACATCCTCCAGAATAGATTGCGTTTGCTGTTGAAAACTTTTACGAAGTCGATGGAAATTAACTTACGCTATATACTATTTTGCAGAGAAAGTTTTTTGTCTTCTGGGTTTGGTTGGATTAACGGAAAATAGGTAATCAATACATCGATTTATATTTGAGAGCTGGCCGCCAGTCAGTTTTATCCTTTGCAATGTGATCGACAGGATATGTTAGCCTGGGAAGCCAAGGCAAAGCTGTAAGAAGTTTGAATATGACATTCGAACAAGAATTTCCCGGTGCCCATTACTGTCGTGACGAAATTAATCGTTATCATAACTTACCAGGTTGCTAATGATGAAACACAGAATAGATTGATTCATCTTCCACGTCCCTATGACTTGAGATAATTAAATTATACTACACAACATAAATTGAAATGAAATGTCTGAACTAGATGCAATAGACATATTTTGCTTCAATGTTTAGTAGGATGATTTCCAACAATATCGGGTATATTATAATGCGATAAAAATGAATATCTGTAGAAGTCTTTGCTGAAGGCCCATAACGTTATCGGTGTGATTACCGGAGCATAGATTATTTAATTACGAACCAAGGTGAGTACCAAGGAAGTATTTTGGAAACAAAAATTATAAACTAGAACTCGTAAAAGGAGAAGGTGCATTTTAGTTTAATTGGAGGGCTTGCCGGGTTGTAAAAAATACATGATTCTGATTCTCACAAATTACAGGAAATTAGCTTTCCAAAATGATGACACATCCCAACACCATTAACTGGATACACAGATAAGTTTTCTGTTATTTGCACAAAAACAATTAGTTTGAGTTGACACAATAACATACTCTAAGGCCAATGCGTTGGCTTTATTTATAAAGTAGTAAATGTAGAAGAATTTGGAATCCGTTTTTCAAATAGATAGGTAGTACGAAAAGTCTTTGGTATTGGTTTTATTTGCATTCAATACGTCATACTTTCATTTGATTGCGGAAGCCAAATCCAACATTTTTGAACGATCCACTCAGGGAGAATTTGAGACAACGGGCACCCATCTTTACCAAAACGATAATTAGGTATTGTAGCTAATACAGGCGTCATTAGGCGGCGGCGGCGGCTTTAAGCCCAACTATACACAGTTTACAGATTATTTGGTTATATTAGCTGTATTGAAAGTTGAAGTTAAGTTGTCGCTAGAGCATGAAGAAGCCACCATGCATGTCTGTTTAAATTTTGCAGACGACGCTTTATGATGAGTGAAATATGTAACGTACGTGCATTGTCATATTTGACGTATGTTGCGTAAGAAGGCTTAAAATGCAAGAGGGCGCAATTGCGATTCTTTTGAGGTGTTCAGTGTCCCCATTTCATAATGTGTGTTATATATAAAATTGTTTACGTCATGTATTAGTTTCATAGGAATTCTTAGTCGCATGCGTACATTAGTTGCTACGCAACATAACTTTCAGTTTCATTAATTCCCAATTTTTATTATTTATTGACAAGGAAGTTGGTGCAATAAAATACAATTTTGAAAACCGTTTTGTATTCGTCTTTCGAAATTGTGTATTGGCAGTATCCCATTTTGAATGTCAGGTGGATCAAGGTTCGGTATGCTTTCTTCGTATGTCACTACTAGGAAATCACGAATTCAAAGTATCGCAATTATTCGATTCGTGGGATTCCTGCAAACTCAATACAAAATTTATTTCATCATTCTTTACTTTAAAAATATCAGCTTTGTAGTCGCATATGCAGATGATAGCCAAGAAAAACCCGATTCGGATTCAATATCTATCTGAACAAGTGTCTTGAGTTTTGAAATTTAATTTCCAAGTCCTGGTGTGTTCATAACGTGTGGCATTCGTAACAATGGATTTCGAACCATCATTAAAGATACAACATCATGCAATATTACAACGATTACTGGTGACCGCATGATCCTGATAATCTTTAAAAATATTGTTCGTACATTGATTTTTATATTTTTCTAAATATGTATGTCACAG
>CM023201.3:13517178-13675554 GCA_004115045.4 Sinella curviseta | reverse complement strand
CCGGGTGACCTGCTCGATTCGCTCGGGTCGGCTTGGGAGCAAACTCGCCCTTTCGAAATTTTTAATGGGAAAGAGAGGGGTCTGTCCATGGAGAACATGTGATGGTTATATAGGTGTATCCATTTTTTAATGATCATGTAGGGAAAGATTAAACTAACATCTTGTAGTAGTTTAAAATGGACGATTGGAATTGAACAGATTGTTTCTACCCTGCAAAAAATGTTTAATCGTCAATAGTGAAGGGCCCCAACTCGACACTGTCCCAATTCTGTAGTTAAGGGCCATTACTATGGTCATTTGCCAAAGATTTCAACAGTAAATGTCAATTGTCGGTTTAGCCTTTTAGCAATCGAGTTTTTGACGAATCTCAAAAATAAATTATTTTTTCAGTTGTAGTGGTCTTGGCGATTATTGTATCTACATGCCGTGTTACCTGACAGCAAAGTCTTCCTTCTGAAGCTTTATACATTACATATGCAACGATAAAAATTGTTAGGGCTCTTATTATAACTACTGAAAATTTAGGGTCACATCTGGTACAACATTAATCCAAATACGTAAATTATTGCCACTCAATACGTATTACTTTGTCATAAATGCTCAGTTCAAGTTCTTAAATTATTCATAATGCACTTCGGTAAAATCTACCATTTAATAAATTAAATGTCATGTCGTCACTTTACATCATTTTGTTCTGATATGGGAACATTACTATTATATATTTGACACGCGTGATAGTTTAATTTTATCTTGGAGTATATAACAATTCGTGGTAAGCTATGCTTGCAAAACTCTGTTAAGCTACGTATCAAAATCGGAAAAGCAATATAACGGTATATGTGAAATAAATCCATCACATCAAGCACATCAAAATATTTTTTTTGTAAAATGAACATGATTATTCATACCTTCACAATTATCTACGCGCCGTTTCTCTACTGTATATCTGGCGCAAGTTGTGGGGAAAATTCCACACTTCCACAATTATTTTCAATTACACCTTTGGAAAGGTTTGATCCGTCCAAATTTTATTCCAGTCAAAAGAGGGACGGGTTTTCCCGTATAAAATCTTCCTTAAAATCCGACTGGAGAGTACAAGACACTCGGTTCAACATTTCGAAAGTCGTCGGCATATTCAAAAAACACAAATGCCACATAACAATTGACAATTTTCAGCACGTTGATGTCGCCATATCGTATCCGGGTGCTATAATTCGCGGACCCCAAATCGCAGTCTTTGACCACCGTCAGTACAAACAGGAATGGGAAAAGTACCAACCTTTCTGGATTGCAAGTGGATACGTGCACGGCAATGAAACTGAAAAAGTAGAAAACGGATACAAACTAAACTGTCGTCTGTCTAAATACTTTGCAGGACTTTTGATTACCAGGCACTTCCGAACGGAGAGAGACTTGTGTATCAAATTATTGCTTTTCGAGTACGCCGTTGCGACAAGACCCTGGAAGTGTCTGGTGCAAATTTCAGTACAAGTTCCAGAAATGCTGGGGAACATGTTCCAATACCCACTTGAATTCAACGTTGACGTTGCAGAAGAGATTGTTCGTACGGGGGCAAAGCAGGAGCCGTCGACAGTTCCTAAACTTCACATATTCGTGACCCACAAGTTGCAGCGCATGCGCGACGACAGCCTAACCAACTTTCTGAGTGAAACAAGAACCAGGACATCTGTGTTTGATCCAGTTGGCTTCAGACAAGTGGTAGTGATAAGCATGTTGTTTGGAAACCAAAAGGTCGAAAGCATATGCAAGGTTGCGGGTTACTGGCAAAGTATCGACTCCAAGGAAATGTCATTAAAGCATTCAACTGTTGATTTGTTGAACATGTCACAATATCTTCATTTTCCACCGGTGGAAGTGGAACTGCGCTGGCGTGTTCTCGTGCACATGCTATCAAGTTTGCAGATGCAGGAGGTGACCACAAAAATGGAGCGTTGTGGAAAAATTTCCTTTGCCACTGACCCCAGCGACATATTCTCTGCCGGCAGTGCATCCCTGTTGTTCAACATCATGGGCAATGCTACAGTCTTGTTCCCTTCGCCGAATTTCAAATACTGCAGAAATGGAATGTCGCACGTGATGCCGCCGTACCATCTTCAACACGACTTGCAACTTGGTATCCGTTTAGTCAGCAGTTCAGTTTCCCAAACCCTGCCGCTGTCCTATGAGCATTTACAGAATCGCCTAGTTTTTGTCAGTTGTGGTAGCGGGAGAGGAAACCACTCATACGGATTTTACGAATTGTTCCGTGTTTACGACCCACTGGTTTGGCTTGCTATTCTTCTAGTTACAATTCTAATGGCACAGGTCTACCACATTGTATCCGGAAAGTCAACACGCATTTCCAATCTCGTATCCATTATCAAAATGTTTTTGGAACAGGGTGATCCTTTCCAGCCTCACTTACTGGAAAATACCCACCTCCGGTTAAGTATTCTTGCCATGCTGCTTGGAGGAATCATTGTGAGCAACGGATACAAAAACAGCAATGTTTACAACATTATATCCCCCAGGTATTTGATTCCATATGAAATGTTTGATGAGCTTGTTCAGGACGGATATACTATATTTGTGAGGCCAACATTACTGCATATTGCTGTCTGGAACTGGCAGTTTAGCTCTGCAGACGCATTGCGAAATTGGACCAACAGTATTAGTTTGGGTATCCATGTAGTATTTCATGTCAGCAATGACTTTTGGGCAATGTCGGAAGTAATGCAGTGGTACCACTACAGTACAAATCTTATTGTCGAAACAAATGTTACAGCTAGTGTGGAAAGACATTCCTCTCTGCATCCCAACAGCGCATCTATTTTTGGAGAAACATTCCGAGATCATTCGGAAGATTGGTTTAACATTTCAGGCGACCAAATTGACGCTATGAAGGGTAGCGTATTTTCAAAATTATTGGAACCACAAGATATGCTTCTGTGGGAGCATCTAGAGAGGTGCAACAAATCCGCACTCTTATTGCCGTCCAACATGGCCAAGGCATACGCGCGGAAAATATTTCAGTCGCATCCTGAGTACGCCGTACATGTCGGGAAAGAGTCGCTAGTAAACATTTCTCTCGGGATTCAAGTAATTGGGTCAGTTCCTCGTCACGTTATCGGGAGGATCAAAGCAGTTTCCTTTTCCGGTGTATGGGGAAGGTGGATGGATTTGATGCGCGAGTCCGCAGCATTTAGTCCTGTCATAAGGGACACTACGTTGAAGCGGCCGAGTATGCACGGAAATGCGTCAACTATATTTCTTGCACTGCTGTATGGAATTGGATTTGGAATTTGCTGCTTCATTGTGGAACATACATTTAATATGCTCACCGCTTTTCGCTACGCATAGAAGTGGGGCTGTAGAATTCTGGCAGTTGCAAGGATTATATTCATTCCTAGAGGATTGCGGTTGGCGCAATGATGAATCCGTTTAATTCTCCTTTCAGATAAAGTTCTTTTGGGTAACCACTTTCCGGCATTATAGAGTGCCATTTTAGGAAGTTAGTAAATCAAAGTTTATCAAGATCAATTACATTAACATTATATCAAGATTTATATTCATTATATTTCAATATATTCAGGATGCGTGCAAGGTAATGAATACTATTTATTGATTGACAAGACTTACTATTAGTATCGACGGGAGATCAAACTTGAGAGATGTTTAATTGAGATACGCTCCAACATTTATGTTGTTGTAGACATGAGATGCAAATATTGCAAGAGTGGGGTAAATTAGCGATCCAGCCAAATTTGGTTAGGTAGAAAGAGTTTTACAGCTTGTGATAATGCCTATACAGTGATCTTTCCATTTATGTCTTTTTCATTTCATTTCAATTTTCTTTTTTGTTATCATCGTTCAATGTTTTAGCATTTTTAGGTTTTGTGAAGTTAGACGTTAACCTGTTTAAAACTGCCTTATGTGTCATTTAAGTAATGCAAGAAGTATATGAAATAAATAAGCTTATAAAATGCTGTGCTAGATATGTACTGAATAGACGTAAGTATGATTCGGCGACAGAAGATATATGCAACATATTAGAATGGCCGCTAAGTAAGTACAAAAATAAATATGAATCGTGGTTTTTGTTTTCTTTTTCTCAAGCTGGTTTACTTCCCAGTTATGTGTAGATCCTGTCCTGGTGGATGGTGGTTTGCAATTTGAAACCGAGGCTTCAACAATAAGCTTCAAAAAGCAGTTATAAATCTTTAAAAATGTTCATAATGCCTACTAGAAATATATTCAATGCAATTCACGATTATGTCAGCTTACCAAACATACTACTATATTGCCAAATAGATCACGGCTAAACCTCACATTCTACGTATGTAAATGATATTTTCGTCTTTATGAAAAGAATATTCTGAATCAGCGAGAAATTCTCTTTCGCCATTTTCATTAATTGTCAAGGGGACAAGTAATGAGATAAGCCATTTCCCCCCAATTGTGGACTTTCTACAAAAAAGAAACAATTTACGACTCTTCTCTGAAGACAACAACTTTCAAATCGAATGCAAGTGCATGTGATTGAATTTAAAAAATGCTACAGAGGAAAATATGATGTAATGAAGCAAGCCATCTTGCATTTCGTCATTTAGAGGAGGATACATATTGCATATTTCACCAGAAAAGGACGTTTCCCGTAATTATTGTGGATTAGAATTAAGGAGCGCCATCCAGCATCCATCTTGCTTATTAAGGTTTCCAGTATTAATGTGTCATGAAGTTCTCTAGGGATGGCTGTCGTAAGTATTAATATTTCATGAGATGTATTTTCGATAGTTTAGAAGACATAATATGCACTGTTAAAACCACATTGAATTTGAGATTAAACATTTAGCAGTTACATGTCAAGTGATATCTATGTTAAAAGTAGTTTAACATGTACATACATTCGGCAATCCCATATGCTTCCATATTTTCAGACAATTGTTCATTTTTGATGAACTGTTGAACGTTGCTTGATTTCTGAGGAGATTAGAAATCAAGGCACAGTTAAAAGTAGAAATTAATTAATTATGTTTTTATATTTTTCCAGCTTAGCTTGTACATTACCAAGCTCCAGCTGGCTCAGTAAAACAAATTATTTAGAAGTGTATGACATTGACTATGATATGCTGTCCATGCGAATGCAGAAATATTCAAGCGGTGTGAAAAGTATACCTCTGTGTTTTCATATCATGAATGTTTCAACTGTTTTTCAGAATATTTTTGACGTGATGAATAAAGCATATATTTATCCATCCCAAGTTTTAATAGCTTGCCTTCGTGACTTTAATATGTGGCAGCAAAAGTCGAGCAGTGTCACTAGAAGGGCGACAGTCGAACAAGAGTTAAGTATTGACTCGAGACATCTCCTTCTAGCGCAAAAAACTAAAACGAATATTTAACTAATCAATACTTGCAATGCTTCTCTGCAAAAATGCGCTGCGGTTTTTCAAACTGCATTTGAAATTTCAAGAAAAAATTGGTGTATCGCCATTCACAATTGCATTCAGCAAGGGTCGCTACTCTTTAATGCCGTATTCCAGCTCAAGTTTGAAATGGCATAAGTTCAAGTTGTTTCAATCTTTGATTTTTCTTTCTTTCTTGTGGTTTCAAACACTCTATGGAATGAGCTTACGGTCGCCACTTATTAACTTGGAATGCATCATGTACAGCTTTGTTTCGACCGGAGTTGTATTAACAAGGTGCGTTTCACTGCAGAGGCGTCACATGATAACGGAATGTTTCAACCTTCTGCTCCAATTCGAAAGGCGACATTTGAAAGGTAGGAATAAACGAATGCATACTACATCGTTTAAAAATCCTTCGTTGGAATTCTAGTTTCATAATTTGCTTTTAAATCTGTCGGATTTCAGATAGTATCCAACCCTCGCAGTTCTCTCTGAAACATGTGCAGAGAAAAATGCTCCATTTTTCGCAAGCTGCAACAACTATCACATCTATTGCAATCATGGTGGGATACACACTTCAGCGGTGGCTCGACAGCTGTTCCCCCGCCACTGTTGCATACTTTATACTACCACACTGCAATTTTCCAACCACTGACAACGGAAACTTAAATCTGTCATTTGAGTGCATTTCCAAATTGACGGCCATTAGTATTTTCTCCATATGGATAGGAGTAGATATGTGCTCTTTTGGATGTTTCCTTATGTTTGAAATATGTTTCGTTTTTGGCGGGAGCTTGTTGTATTACCTCCGATTCTTGAAAGCGTGTTTTGCTAATCTGTATGCATGCGATCGCACAAATATTGGTGCCAACAATTCCGAGACCAAAGAGTTTCAGATTTACAATGAAATTCTGTTGTTAGCCAGAAACTATAATTTGGTTCAGCAGGATATTATCCTACTAACAATTCTGAATATGCTACTTAACCTCTTCATCACCGGCGTATATGCAGTACTGTCCAATGGGTCTCACATTTCCATCCCTCAAGGTTGCATGTTTACAGCTCTGGTAGTCGATGGATTCGTGGGCATTGTTGTGCTGTTTGGCGTGCTCGGAAGAGTGTATACAGACTCTGTTGGATTGCTGGACTATCTCAAATCCAAGATACTTGCTGTGCTCGATGGAAAAAGAAAGCATTGTTTTGTTCGGGTTGTGGCGTCTCTCCCACCAATTAAAATATGTCTAGGAAGTGTGAACTATGTAGATGAGCAAACTCCTTTAGTTCTTCTCGACTTTTGCTTTTCAACAATTGTAACCCTGCTATTGCTTTAAATAGTTAATTTAGTCCGGCAACCCTGGATCTACGTGCGCTTGCCACATATACATATAATTCAGTGACCACGGACTAAAAGCTGGTTAAAAATGCATGCTCAATTTTGGTCGAAATTTCGAGAGAAATGTTCAGGATCGTTAGCTGTTAATGTAGTCTGATATTTCACTAAACAGTTACTAGCAGCATGATGATTTCATATTTACAATTGTCAAATAACTTTGACAGGGGAATATAATTTCCAACTGCTTGGAACATGAAACATTTACATATTCGAGTTTTACATATGACGAATAATTGTGGCACCCATCATTTTAAATCTGTGTCATTTAGGAATCATATTGCTTGACGTGTTACATCGTCATACTAATTCAGATTGTCATTTCAATAAGCACCAAACAATGTTAAAACTAGTCATTGTACATATAACTAAATTGAAACGTAGCTAGGCATTTCACGAGATAAATTATTAACTTGATGCTTTGATAAGTGGCTGTCCATTCTATCTTTTCTCGGCTTGTCGCTTACATAAATTGAAAACATTACGTACATTGTATCACGTTGTTGTTGTATTTACCGATGCGGTGTCCTTGTTACTGCACAGGTAATTGCTTACTGGAGAACATCTATAAATTATTATTTCTTGTACGCTTACAACTGTTAATTTTTTAAATGTGTTTTTCCAATACATTCCACAGTTATGATAGAAATATGCTAATAATATTTTGGAAACCGCGATACCACATGGAGCATTTGGAGACGACAAGGAAATAAAGCTGGCAATGAGTTGGATACATCCGATACAATGGTTGCTGGAAAGGTTGGAAGCAGTTATCAATCTACATTACATTATTCTGTAATGACATTATGAACTGTGCAAATGTGTACATTGATTTGTCGAATATTGCTTCTAAATGAACTCACATTCAAAATTGTGCAAATTGCTCAGCACGAGTATGCTGATTTTTGAATATATGGTTTCATAAATATTGAAGTCTTATTTCCACAAGCGTACATTCTGAAACCATTGTTCGAGAAAGTTTGAGACAGCAATTTTCTACGACATTAGTTTACTTCGATTCTTCGGCATGATGCACATCAAAGTATTGCATATTTCGATGTGTCCATTGAGCATTGAAGACTGGCAAACTTAATAAGTATGTATGTATACAAACCTCTTCAGCAGACTATCAACAGGCCGGGCTATGCCGACTATGAATTTCGTTTTATGAACTCTACTTTGGCGGGTTTTTCGTTTGGTGGATTCATTTTCTATGATGCCAACACTACACTCGCTACAGTACTATTCTTATTTCTAATAATAATATAACGCAGATTGCAATGGTACGGACTTGATGAATGTGCATGCACCCAAGTCTTCACAAAAATGATTATACCTCAACTGGACGTCAGTAATTGCAACTTGAGCTCAAAGTTGTTACAATTACTTCAAAGGTGTGTTGGTTCTGTCGTTGAATGGTTTTGTGATTTGGTTTTTGTTCCCAATCCCGACTCGTAATAGTCACCGTGTAAACATATTTTAAAAATTTATACTTTAAATTCGTGTCATCCAATGGTTTTATGGAATACTGAACGGTGCAAAGTGGCAAATATTTTGATGGTTCCGATTTTAAGAGCTTGCCCCCGGTTCAACTCTACTGGTAGGAAATATGTCACAATGAAGGAGACTTCCTTCAATAAAAACACGAAAAAACCAGATAACAAGAAAATATTACAGCCAAAATTAACTGCTTGCATGATCTAAACAGCAGAAGCGAGCATTATACACCTTTGCAATGACAGCTCTTATCTACAGTAACCGTTGGATTTCATAGTACCCAAGAAAGTGCTCCTGGGCTTATATTTTGGGAGTTGCTCAATTTCATGATGAGTGCACATTCTGTTGAAAGACTGCAAATATGGATGCCAGTTGGTGCATTTCGCATATCAAGAATATTTAACAACAAAACAGATGGGTCGTCGGAAGTCGGAAGAACGTAGCAAAATAAACGAAATAAAATAGATGTAATTGGGTGCCTATAATGCTACATTGCCCTGCATTAGGCATGTTAAGAAGTATGCAAAAAATGTAATCCGATAATTTGAATATTGCTTCTCTATGTACCCACAGAGCAAATTGTGAAATTACTCAGCACGAATAAGACACTTATAGACGTATCTGGAATGTAAGGTATCTGTAATGTGTAGCTACTCAATAATTATATCATATGAACTCAACTATGAATTATAGACTTAACTTCTGTGCACAGTTGAATCAATGTAATATTAAATTAATTGACGGCAATAAACTTCTTTATATAAAATAATAAATAATTTTTTTTTCCTCTTTGTATTTTCATACAATGAGTTTTCATATAATTTTACAAGGATTTAATGGGAACCGAGTTTTTTTTAAATTGAATTAAAAGGAATTAAATTTTTTAAATTAAATTCCTAAGCCAAAATGGTTTGCTGCTGTTGCGGAGAAAGTGGTTTGGTTTACCTAATCATGTGAATGTGAACATGCATGCGGTAGAAACTAAATGAATTTATTAGTCGAAAAAATTTCAAGTGCGATACAAACGCCGAAATTATACTGTTGACGTCAGTACGATTCACTTATTTCATAGGTTAGGATGGCTGGGAGGGGTTGTGGATTTACCATTCAAATTGTTGAGATAGATTTTGATTGTGAGCAAGGTAGTATTTACATTTTATTCAAAACAATCTACAATGGCTGACATCCAAACATGCATATTCACAAAAGTTCTCAAAGTCTGAAATAGTTTCCTCATGAACATCTTGCCTATCTGCATTGACACAATTTCTGATCATTCGTCAAATTAACAGTTTGAGGTCGCCGAACACATACATCGTAGCTTAAAGCATGCATTTTTACTTTTGTGATTAAGTCGATCGTGATTATTTGCAATTATCAGCTGCTAAACTCAATTCTTCGTCTAGATATTCCTCTAGCAGCTAGAAACTACGTAAAACTCGCTCAGCAAGAAAATAACAGTTAAAAATAAAATAATAAATCATCCCGTGATGCTTATTATCCTCAATGCAATTCCCGTGCATCTCCATTGATTACCCGATGGGAAAAGAATCCATAAGATCGAACCAACTGGAAGCATTTTTTCTTAACGTTTCGCAGCATGGTATATTTAATGCATGCTCAGATAATATATGATGTTATGACATTTGGTTACCTTGCATTTCACAAAGCAAGCTTTAACTTTGACATGCCTTGTTCAGTCCTTTTTCTTTCATTGTTTTCCACGCTGTCCCGTCCATTAAATGAAATAATTTATGTCTACTCTATAGCTCGGAAAATAACCAATTAGTTAAAGATATAAGATCGGAGAGAAGCTAATCCTATGATGAGTCACAAATCATCTTATGTGAAGCTGCATTTGCAAAGAGTAAAAATAAACTAAACTACTTGTAAGTACTCACTGCTTGTGGAAAACGCAGCATTTTATATGTTACAAACTCACGTCAAGTCAGTCATGTTTCTGTATGGACCAGATGGGATATCGGTTATATATGTGGGTTATGTACCTTCGTTCGTGAATATCGATTCTATTTTTAGCAAACGATGGCATTGTTGTATCCACTAATACTCGACACTACATAGGGTAATATTACATATAAAAACAACTAAGCTCTCGCTTACCAGCTCGTGATATTTTTACTTTGTCACGTATTAAAAGTTTTTGTTTTCCTTCGAACCAGAAGTTCCTATTACAGATGTCAAGCCCCTTTAATGTTTGGACTATACATGAAGTATGGGACAGGCGAAAAATTGACTAAAAGTATCACTAGAGTTCAACCCCATGGGTAGAGTTTGTGTACACTGTTATCACATTATAACATTATTTCTATAATAACGAGTTTCACATTCCTTCGGGAGTTTATGTCCCTTCAGGGCTGATAGGGAAATATTCACCTCTGCACTTTAGCTCATGCCATAAGCAATGAGTAAACCTCTGCAGATGAATCTTCTTTCATATTCATACCTTGCCTTCGCATCTTGAGAGCGTAGTGCTTGGTCTACTCATAGCTTGTGGGGTTTGTTCTATAGTAAATCGATTGAGCGACTCCAAACGAGTCAGTTTACTAGTTTTAGTGGCCGTGTTCCAGTTTTAAGAAAATTGTTGAAAGTGCGACAATTTGAGCGAAGCACCACATATATTTCCTTGGTGTACGTCTCTTAAGCAATCCAACGGGGTTCGAAATCGTGCCGAAATAAAACGAGGAATCCATGGATCTGACAAGTAAACTTCCGGAGGAGGTAATGAGACATTTAAAAATAAGCTTTCTGTGTTCATAAAAAATTTAGGCAAATTAAAATCTATTTCGTTGTTTTAAATAGATATGGTTAATGATAACCCAGACGCTGGATGATCCAAACGACCTGGAGTCCATGTACAACTCTTCGGAATACTTCAGGAACTTGTTGCGCCCAAAGCGGGTGTTGTTTCTTTTCCGTAAGGTTTGGGAAATTTTCGAAGCTAGCTACCAGAAGCAATGCGAACATAATTATAATACACAGAGCCGTCCGGCAAGATTCAGATGCCCATGTGGAAAGCGAAGAAAAACGCAAAAATTTTCACCAATACTTTTACTTCGCTTGGTTTGCAAATCTTGGTGCATTTCGTTGGACAAGTTTTATCAAAACCGTAGTTTTGAAAAGTATATGGTCTTGGCTCACGATGACATTTCCGCTACTGCCGCTAACCCCATCAAAAATCTGGACGCCATGTGCATTACGCGATTCAACGCAAGTTTCCTTAAACATTTTTCAGCGACGCATGATGCAAGTAACACGGACAGAAGTCCCGTCATTGGAAGATCACTTTCTATAAACCTATTTTTAACGTCGAGTGATGAAGCCATTCGTCAACAACATTTGGAGAAATCAAATGTTATTCGCAAATTTGGACGTCACATTTGGTGCTGCACAATAGATGTTACAGTTGCCTCTGGACCACCTAGCGGGAAGCTAGGAGACAGAGCAACGTGCTGCGTGCTCCCAAAATAATATTTTTAAAATATTATTTTTAAAGATAGTGCAGTGCCAAATTACACCAATAATTAGGACAAGTATCCCAACATCCCTCTGGTCAGGCACAGCACAACAAGGACTGGAAAAGGATGGAGAAAATGAATATCGACAATAATGATACCACCACTCTCGGGGATGATGGGCTCCTCGGAACTCTCTCCCCTGAGAGTGGCGAGGATGATGTAACGACGAGCGTGGGGAATGTGGATGAGTTCCTGGGGGAGGATGATGTGCTCATGCCACCACCACAAGCGCCGCCACCGTACCCACCAAGGCCGGCAAGGACTCTCCCACAATCCCCAGGACAAAGCGCACCCAGGGGGGAAACGGTTGAACAAGTGCAGAGGGTGAGTTTGTTCCCTGACCCCCCCTTGGGGAATGATGCGCAAAAGAAGAAAAGGAATAGGAGAAGGGGGAACAAGGGCACGAAAGCCCCCACAGAAATCGCGACCGGCCCTGTGTGTGGAAAAAGAGGTGCTTCCACCTCCCCGCAGGGTCAACAGGAAGCCAAAAGGATGGCGGAGGACCGAAGGTCAACCACTCCAGAGGGGAAATGTGGGTCCTGACAAAGTGACCTACGCGAACCAGGCTAAAAGCATGATAGTGTGGATAGCCTATAAGGATAAGGTGGGTGAGGCGATCTCCACCGAGGACCGCGGTCAATTTGTAGGTGCTCTGGAGGAAGAGATAGAGAAGGAGCTGATGGGTGCAGGGGGTCCAGAGCATCTGCAGATTGAAAAGACAGGAGACAAGGATGGGCGAATCGCAGTTTACTGCTCCAACGACCCAACCAGAGACTGGGTGATCAAGGTCACCGGGGGGATCATGGAGGGGAAGTACATGGGGTGGAAGGCGGAAAATTTCCCCGATGAATTTCGGAGGAAATCGTACTTTTCCTTCATAAGTGGAAAACCACCTGGAAGTGGAGATGATCTACTTCGGGTGTTGAGGACCCAAAATGACCCGTCTCTTCATGTGGACCAGTGGCAAGTGGAAGAGATCAAGCTAGGGGACATGGGGCCGAAGAAGGGGTTTTGGGTATACTTTAGTATACCCAACTGGTGTGTGACCCCGGACAACTTGAGAAAGGGCATCAAGCCCTTTTATCTGACTCGTCAGTGCGACAGCATCCGCTTGAGCACAAGAAGGAGGGGACCTATTAGGACCTCAACTGGGACGAAGGAGGCTGCCAAACAAACAGCCACAGCAACAACAACTGCTACTACTACCAATACTACAACAACTACTACTTAATATAATTTTAATATTCATTATTAATATTTTCATTATATTCAATTTATATTCAATTTGTTTGTTTCTTTTTCTTTTTCGGGAGAGCGCAATAATTACTTTTAAAAATGTGATTGAGCGCCTGTGAACACAATTATTTTCTTTTGTAATATGAAATGTTTACTCCGAATAAATACATACATACATACATGCCTCTGGAAGCTACAATAATCGCTACTACAATGCGCTGAGTGAATGGATGCGTTTCATGCCAAACTTGAAGGTACTGCATCTCAGAATCCTCCAGACGCACGGTTTCTTCTTTGAAGACTTTGACCAGCGGGAGAGGACACTTTACTTCCCCACTTTGGAAAATCTCCAGTTCCTTAGCGTGGCAGCACCAAATATGCATGTAGATATCATAACGGAAATTATTCAAAATAACAGGCACGTCGCACAATTGGAGGTTAAACTTTCAGATGGTTTTGGTAAAATTATCACCATTCCCACTGATATGCCAAACTTAAGACAGATGGCATTCACTTGCAACTCAGACAGAGACATGGCGCTTCTTGAATGTCGACAGGTGGATTGGTCATTGGATAAATTATATCTGGACTTTGGAATGGGTTACTACACTGGGTGGTCGCGTATATTTGCACTCGTGGAAAATAAATGGGCACACTGCTTAACGCATTTGATGATCCGCCTCAACGGAAGAGGAATGGATTCTGACAGGTGCGCTATTACAGAAGAGGGCGTATTATTGAGACTACGGCTACCGAGTTTGAAGCATCTAACATTGGCTATTGGAAACTACTCATCTCTCGACTTTATACTCCCCATGCAACAAACTTTGCAGAGTCTTGAAATTTTGGTAGAATTCAATGAGGAACGTTGGAGAAGGAACTGTCAAGTGATGACTGTGGAAAAGGAGCAGGTTATTCAGTTCATTGGGTATTCTAATCGAATGCTGGATTCCAATATTTGGGCAATTTTTCCAAGGTTAGGACGGCTTGTGCTGTCCTATAGGTTTAATCCTGAAACTGGTGACCGCGTTTGGAAAAAGGACATGGAAGCCAACACATGGTCCTATACACGTCAGCAATGGCAGCCGAAGAAGTAGCGGAACGAGGGATTAGTTTATGTGAGTAGGGTCATGTGCTGTACATTTATGCCATTTCAAGCTGTCTTGTATTGTAAAGTATGAAGAGTAGAATCAGAGTGAATTATTTAATTATATGTAGCAAAGTTTCTATACTGTTAGCAAGCGTACATCTGAACTTGTTATTATGTTATTTTTCCTTTTTCTCAGTTTCAATTAAGTAAATCCGGAAACGACAGACCTAGAAAGAATTAGAATAATTTTCCTGGAAGATGTTTTTATTGACGGCGTCGATTATGGACAATCTTTTACTAATCGTAATGTGTACTAGCGTACCATAGCCAATTCTTTTTAGAAGATGTCCCACTTTATGCATCATATTCTTTCAGAAGTGTTTGTTTGTTTGTAACCCATATATTGCATTAGTTTTCTATGTATAGTGTGCATTAAAATTCGGATGGCGCTCCAATAACTGCAAATTAAAAGAGTACCAGATGACTAACTAATCGTATGTTCGGTATGCACATTCGACAACATATATATCATGTGACGAATTATACTTTTTATAGGAATATTCATGAAGGTGTCAAAAACATGCATGCAAGTAATGATTCAAATCCGCAATGGACTTTTATTATTTAGTAATTAAGGAATACTGGAGCACAGGCGTTCTCATTCTCAGTGTTATATGCATTTATTCAGGAATTCCACCCATACATTACGGCTTTGAAACCGCCACCAATGTTTCATGTCAAAAACTTAAGTGTTCTAAACGGAATTGAAACTCAATGCTGCGATTTCAGGCAACAAACCCGAGGACATAGCTTACAGAAAATAGTCATCACAGAAGTTTGTTATTTCTTGCCAAAGCAGCATTGTGAAAATAGTTACCGAATCGATGTTACTTAAATGTAATGCAATGCGATATAGAATGTGAAAATGCATTCAATGCTGTTGTGAGATTTTGAAGAGGTGCCTGCCATTTGCACTGAAAGAGCAAAAATGATCACATCACAGCAATTACCACGACCCTTTTTATTAACTACAATTTTAAAGCTGCTGTGATTCCACAATTAATTTCTTTTCTAAATATTAAATTAATTTTTCTTTTATTAATTTCTTTTCACAAACACAAGCTCCGTGCGCATCTAATAAATTATTGTCCAGTCCGCATGATGCATAGAAGATAAATATATTAAAATTGCATGATCTTATTGGTTGTAACTGGAGTCGAATTAATAGTTCTTTAAATAATATTGTGGATCGCTTAGTTTGTTTATGCGCAGTGAAAATATCAAGATATTTGCTTTTATCAAATTATCAAATTTTAATTAAGTCGCTGTATACTTTAAACTGCATAATGCGGATATGCCATAGTGAATCTGAGTACACGTTCTGATATTATTTATCTATCGACAACAGTTGCGAAAGTTAATTTTATACAATTTTTTTATATAGTTAATGATACGGGTAGTTAGGGGGAAACTGGTAATGCACATAGGTAACTGTCCCTGACAAATTTTTATTAACGCAATATGATATAGAAAAGGATGAATGCGTTTGACTTGCCGTTGCAGACAAGGATGTTAATAAAGTTCTTGGCGTCTCCCATTCTTGATAAAAATTTGTGATGGCAGCCGCAATACATAATAATAAATACGCCTGCCCAAGCCCGCGCCCAGAGGAATTTATTTTTCAATAGCTTGCCAGCCCGAACCGGCGATTGCAGGTGTCAGGTTCGTCTTGCACATGTACCCCAACTATTATCTGAAAGTGGATTTATATATCCCAGGTGTTTGAAGAAGTTCTTGCACTTTTCACCACAATACCCGTATCAAAATTTTATGTTGTTCTACACCGGTTCTTACGGATATGGGTGAATATGCAAGAAGCATCCGGATCACCGCAAGAAATTCCAGTCAACTTCCTGTTTATTGATCGCAGTCAACATCCCAGCAATATATGTATGAAAGGTTGCACTATAATGAAAGCTATAAATATTTATAACAGGTGAATAACAGATCTGGCATTCACCAATTGTGAAACCAAAACGTCTATATAGGCAAACACGCATCAATTTGCAAACATTCAAAACTCAGGTTAGTCGACTGACGGTTTGATTTGTAATTGTTTACATTAAATTGCCTGTCAATGAAGAGTAATGGTTGACCGTGGCTCATATTACCAAGATCAAACCATATTTGTCCTTCCATTAATGTCCTGCTTTCTACAATGTGGTTCACTTACCAGTATATTTGTAAAATTTCAATCTAGCTCGACTAGTTCCATAGAGATGGGCAAAAGTATGTATGTAGAATATGATTAGAGATTCAGGATGAAATAAATCTTTAGATTTTTCTAGTGTAATTCGTTGTAATGTTTCAGTGGAATGCGGATACATTCTCACATGTGGACCTATCTTAATCTTACTACGGATCACTTGATTGATTACCAACTATTGTATTGCCCCCCATGTCTATATTTGACGAAGCTCAAGTCTTTCCGATATTTACTAAAGATGAAAGGCTTATCAAATTTTCCAATACTGTCGTTACCAGATTCACCCGCCAACCAAACACACTAAAAACTTTATGCACAATCCGTGACCAAAACATCTCGTCGCATTATTAGCATACCTCCTCGCTATTTCACCAGAATGGTGTTTAAGTTTATTAAGCTGCTCGTATGAATGACCAGTACCGGGAAGAAAAAATAAAACTAATTACGAAACGCCAAATCGTCTAAACTACATAACAACACGCAAGCGTGTGTAACGAAGGGGAAAATGGCGCAGGTTCAAAATAAACTAATCATTATAACATGAATGTATCAATGGGATTGTGTTGAAATGCGCGTGGTCTGAACTGCTTAACTGCCTCCCAAAATAAGTTTGGCATTTTAGCCAAATTTATTCGAATTCTCAATGACTCGTAATACTTTTGCTTCTTCGTTTCTTTTAATTCATAATGTGCTTGTTTTGCTTGCAAAAGCTTCTGTCTTTCCCTGTCACACCATAATCGTTTCCTTGTTGTTCTTATGAGTCTATTCAATGCCTTCTTGCTATCACGGCATTCCTTGTCGTACCATGGCTTATAAGCCAACGGGATGTTTGGTCTACATCTAATCATGTTTAATGTTTTGCACGCTTTTATGACTGCGTCATTAAAATGCTCAATATCCTCTGGTCTTTCCCTTGAAATAATTCTATTCATTTCATTTTTATATTGTAGTTCTAGTTCCTTGTTCCACACAAGTTTCTCTTGTGGTATTTGCTCTACGTCGTTACTGATATTGCCTAGTGTTAATGAGCATGGAAAATGCGACGAATCAGCGATGCCTAGAACACAGAGTTTCTGAACATGCGGCAGGATGTTTTCGCTGCACAAAGCAAGATCTATTACGCTGCATCCTGTGGCAGAATAATATGTGAAATTGCCATGCTTATCCCCATTCACTCTACCATTAAGAATAGTCATGTTAAAGGAATCCATTATATCAACAAAACGCCTACCCCTCCTTGAAGTGATGCTGTCAGAAGAGTTTCTTTCTCTTTCAATGTCAAAATCGCTATATGTTTCAGGCAGCTCACCCATTCCTCCTGTTCTAGCATTAAAATCTCCCATCCATAAGATATCTTGCTCGTTCTCTATTATTGATTCAAACAAATCTTCCATTTTTTCTAGTTTTTCGTCATGCTCTGTTCCTGGTGGAATATAACTACCTACTATGATTTTGGATTGCCCTCTTTCTATCAGCTTAACAATGACATGATTATCATCATTAAATTTTAGCAAAATGTCTTCAAACTTATTTTTAATCAATATGACGATTCCTCCGCTTGCTCTACCTCTCTCTGCTGTTTTTGTTGCTTTACACTGAAATGCCAAGTACTCACTGAATATTCCCATCGGCTCGAATTCCTGTTGTGCCCAAGTTTCGTACAGTATTATAATATCATGCTTAATTACTACCTCTAAATCTTTATTATCTAGGTTATAAATCTTACTTATCCCCTCGATATTCCAAAAGAATATACTATTGCTAGTTTTGTTAGTATTGTTAGTATCGCTATTTCTTACAACGTTGCCGGATTCCATGGGGCCGCCTCTTCATGCTGATAAGACAGTGTCACTTTTCTCGTCGTATCGGTAGGTCCACAGTTTCCGGTTCTCCTTCCAAATTGTGAGTACATTTCCCCTGATGGATTTGGTGATGTCCTTGTCCTTTTTCTTCGAATCCGAGAAGGTTTTGAGTAGCTGCTTTTCAACGTGTATTTCATGATCCGTCATGTCCCTCTGTATGTAAATCCTCTCCTTCCCAAGCTTCTTCTTGTCTCTCAGGATGGCTTCCACATCCCTCTCTCGTGTCATTTTGACCATTATTGGTCGGACTGGTGCATCTTTTTTTCCAAATCGGTAGACAACGTCAATCTCGGCTTTTTTATGCCCAATTTTGCTGAAGATTGATTCGACAGCTTTCTCTAGGTCGCCTCGATTTTCCTGGTCTTTGGGTTTTAACCCTTTGATTACGAGATTTTTTGCTCTGAGTTTACGATCAATTGAATTGAGCTTCTTTGTCGCTATGTTGTTTTCAATTTTTTGAGTTTCAATAATTTCTGATTTCCACTTTTCCAACTCTGCAGAGATCACCGCACCCACTTGCTCTGATAACACTTTTACGATCAGTTCTCTCAACTCATCAGACAACGAGTCACCAGACTCACTGCGGCTGCGCTTGTTTGCTTGTGCAATTGACATTATGGATTTTTTCTGCTTTCTGTATTGTTCACGAAATAGTTACAGCTTTTGCTGTTTTTACGGCACAATTAGATGCAGTGCTTTTAACAGGCGTTTTTTAAAACAGATTTTTATTGTCACAGCACAATTTGCACAGGAGCACGATAGCTTTCTGCTTCAGTTTTTTTTGGAGTTATTTTGAGTAATTAATAGTTATTGCTTAGCGAGTAATATCTATGCTTCACAGAGCTTGTGATGGCGTGGTTTGCACGGTATTTGTATCTCCTTTACGCTTATGCAGTGTTGGATGTGGCTAGCGAGAACTGCTCAACAAGTGCGACTGCTCACGATGGTAGCTAAACTCAGACTCACGCTTGGATGCAATTCTATAGTGACTTGTTGCCTCAACGAGCTCCCATTTACACAACGTTTTATGACGCTGCACCTGAAAACTTGACGGAGGAATTTCATGTAGATGAGCTAATGAAAGTTCTGGGGAAACTTAGCAATAATAAGGCGCCTGGTCGAGACAAGATAACAAATGAGTTTTATAAAAACTTACCTACGTCCGCAATAAAAAATCTTCGAGATATTTTCAACAAAATACTGGAATGCGAGCAAATACCGGAGACATGGTTCCAAAGTGAAACAGTAATGCTGTTCAAAAAAGGGGATAGAGAGATTGCAAAAAACTATAGGCCGATAGCACTTCTACAAGCAACACTCAAAATATTTACTAGTCTCCTAGCGGAGAGATTAAACGAATGGGCAAATGATAACGCTATCCTTCCAGAGGCGCAAGGCGGTTTTAGGGCAACCAGAGGTTGTGCTGAACAAATATTTGTATTGAACACAATAATTCAAAGCCGCCTCAGACGGAAAGGAGGAAAATTGTTTGTGCTGTTTGTAGATTTCGAACGAGCATTTCCAAGTATAAATCATGCAAAATTATGGCATAAATTATATGATGTAGGGCTACCGGGAAAAATTATCAGAATATTGAGGAATTTATATAATGACTCATACACACAAGTCCGTCTCAAAGAAGGTCACACCGATAAAATATATATGACAGAAGGACTTGCACAAGGAGACAGCTTATCGCCGAGTCTATTCAGTCTATATATAGCAGATATAGAAAAGTATCTTGCCAAAACTGGCATGGGAGTAGAATTGATGAACACTAAATTCAACATCCTACTTTTTGCTGACGACACGGCAGTTTTAGCGGGCGACAAGAATGCATTACAGAAGAAAATTGACATTCTAGACAACTATTTTGCCCAACTAGACCTTAAAGTTAATTTGTCAAAAACCAAAGTTGTAGTCTTCAGGAAAGGGGGGAGATTGGAAAAAGGCTTACATTTCACATATCGAGGAAAACCAATTGAAATTGTCAATCAGTATGTATATTTGGGCGTCCCATTCTCATCATCAGGCTTATTCTCAGTAGCAGCGCAACACTTCAGAAAAAAAGGAATTTCCGCTATTACGGCTGCATGGAATGTAATCAGTAAAGGAAAAATGACGTCATGGGAAGCACAAATGCAGCTCTTTACCTCCGTCGTACAAGCAGTAGGCATGTATTGCGCTCATGTTTGGGGTTTCTCATATATGAAAGACCTGTATATGTTACAGGCAAGATTTATTAAGAAAACGCTTAGATTAAACAGAAGCACACCAAATTACATTTTAGCTTTAGAAACAGGGATAACATCCATGGATGTCTACGTGATGAGGCAAGCTATTAACTTTTGCAGGAAAATGATGACTACTGACACTGATCGGTATGTGAGGATTTGTTTTGACTACCAGACACAATTTAGCAAGTCTAGACATTCCATAAACGATAAAAGATATAATTGGGGTCTTCAAGTGCGAGAGCAGCTGAAAGCAATAGATTATGAGTCAGTATGGGATGAACAAGACCTTGTTGCACTTGACCAGCACAGTCAGCTCATACTAGATAAAATTGCAGTAAAATGTAGGCATGCTTGGATAAGCAGAGTCCAAAAATCAAAAACAAATTCTTTTTATGCCACTAATATCCCAGAAAATGGTATTCCACTTTATCTACAGAAAGCACAGAATCGCACATTCATGAGATTGCTTGCTCAAGCAAGACTAAACAATGGGTATTTCAGTTTTGAAATGAATACAATCATGCTCGACATTAATGAAAAGTGTACTTTTTGCAACTCAGGCAAGAATGAAACACTATTCCATTTCATTTGGGAATGCGCTCTATACGACACACCAAGGAAAGAATTTTTGAGTAAATATTATGACCAAAATCATAATGAGGAAGACTTCCGTGAATGCTTTAATCACTCTGACAATGATCAGTGCGATCATTTTGCGAAGTATATATGAGCTAGCTTGAGAATGAGAACCTTCATTCTCAAACAGGCTGACATGGCCGACTTGTAAATGTTATAAGATATAACATCACAAGCCACTCTCTGAGTATTTCCAATCATTTCATATCAAATCTTTTCATTGTAAAATTATAATTCAATTTGTAAAGAAGATAATTCTTATCTAAAAATCGATTCCACGATTGCCCATTTTTCACAAGCACTTACCATCTAGTTATTTTACTACTGTTTGAAATATAGTATTATCACAGTAATTTTATATTCATATTACCTACCAAAGAAACGAAATAATGGTCTCTATAGTGCCAAAGAAAGGTAACCATCACAATTTATTGTTAATTGCTAGTTAAGTATATGATAAGTGATAAGGAATAAGTTCAACTGATAGATATTAGGCGTTCGGTGATAAAAGTAACATTGATTTATGATAGCCTTCTTCCGACTCATTGTCCTTCTGGCAATCCAGCACCAAATTGCATCAGCAGCGCCATTGGCAGGAGCACTAGTTGCAAAGGGGCTCATTCATGGATTTGGAGGTTTAGCTGACTTTGTACACAACGTAAGGAGCAACTATGGCAACGAAGGTGACTTTGCAACCAAGAATGGCTTCGATTACTCCCATGTTTACAATGGGCTCCTCCAATATCAAGTTCTCAACACGTACACCAATAAACACAACTCGGAAATCCTGGACTCAATCCGTAATGAGCAGAAACGCAATGTGGATACCATGTTATGGGGAGGAGTGTTTTTACTGTGTGAAGTGACAGCAATTATTACTGTGCTCTTTCTTAGACTTAAGAAATGAATTGTAATCAAATCAAATCATATGCGTAATTTAAAGTTTAAATGTAGTGACCCAATAACCATGTAGAATAAGGAATAGGTTATAGAGTTTACGAAATTAGGTTAAGATGTTTACTTAGTAAGATAAATTAAAATTTGATTTAACAGATTAACTCAGACTCAACCAATTATCCATGAACATTTAATTAAAATGTATGTAAATTTATTTTGCAAATAGGGTTTCATGGGGCAACCCACAGGAAACCAATATTAAATAAATACAATACAATACAATACAATATAACATGAATGTAGTTTGATATTTATGCGAAGTTGTACATGTTGCTCCAAATTTTCAGTAACAAGAATGGAGATTGTATGGATAGCATCATATAGATGACGATATGTTTAAGTACTTAAATGTACATCTTCACTAGTAGCAATAATTTATTGCTTACCACAATTTCATCCATTTGGAACAAGTTAATTACAACTCAAGCAGAGACACCAATAATGAGTTAATCATCGGAAAGTAGGCGTGACTAATAAAACTTTAACAGATCAAACAATATATTTGTTAAACAACTCATGAAAAGCGCAAATCGAAACGCATTCATCTTTAAGGAGAACCCTACTTACGATTGTGTATGTAAGAAAAAATAATCTTTATACATTCCCAACGTTTACCACTTGTTAGCACAATGCCCAGCCCCGTATTGCATCTGCTTTCCTATAATTGTCAGATGCTTCCTATACTCACTCAACGGCATTCAGTTTGCACAGGTTCTTGTTGAGTTATTACGAGCAAGTACAAATTAATTAGAAACATAAATTAATTGCGAGAATAGTTTTATCCGCTCATTAAATGGTTGTTTTAGTACACACTGGAATTTGATTCTTATAAATAAATGATGATACATAAATAAATAAAATCAATTACATAGGTCATTTGACTACTTTTATTTATTTAGGAATGGTATCTTTCTTTGTGTCAATAGTACTGACTTCAGTCTTTGGATAAATCTCATCTGTACATTCAGAAAATGGTCAGAGCAAAGAATTTCAGACGTACGGAGGAGACTGGAGACTTAACAGAAACAAGTAGTACATATATGCTGATTTGAGATTAACTGTGTTGATTTAATTCTTCTCCAGCTCCTAGCAGTAGTTTAGCACAGAGCAAGGAACTTTTTGTTAACGTGATGATGATGTTCATGCATGATAGTACTAAATATAGGAATGATGATCATCACAGGGAATAAAATATAAGGCTGCAATGTACGCATTTAATGCCGGTTACTGTGTTTGTTAACGACCACGATGTTATTTATCAGCAACTTCTTAAGATTTCAGTGGAACGGCGTTTTGAGTTTCCACAGCTCTTTCGCAAACTACTTTCACAAGTCTTTTTATGGATTTTATATGTAATAAAATTAGAAATCGGCCTTAAAACGTTTAGTTACAAATTAGATTGTAGCAAATGCAGAATAAAACACAGTAGTAACATTAGTAAAATATGATCGCATGAATGCATATTGATTTGTAGTATAGTCAGTTTCATTGCAAAAACAAATTTTTAGCTCTATTGTTAAATGCAAAGTCCCAGATAAATTACCGATACATGTCAGACGGATGATCTTATAGATACATAATCATTGCTGGCGCGTCCAATTTGTGACACGGCGTTCCAGTTCTGCAAACACATTCCAAATAAAATGGTCTTTTCCCCTGACGGTTGTTTGAGTGGCTATACTAAAAGAGAGGGTAGAGTAAACTAGCCTATTATTTTTATTATACACGCTATTTTTACACATTTTATTATACACGCCTAGGGACACGCTATTTTTATTATAGTTTACGGAGTGAAGCAAATGGCGCTTTAACGGAAAAGATTTTATTATTAAAATGTCTGCATTTTCATGTGCATTTGTATTTAAATTATGTCATTGGATTTACCGAGCAGGATTTGCTCTAGAGACATTTAGCTAATCAAACTAAATAAAAATTTAATGGGCACGTTTTCCTTCAACTTAAATTTAAAAGCAAACCCTAATGCCATGTGAAACCCCGTCAAAAGCTTTTGGACTATTAAGCAATCAACGTTGGAAACTGTGACAATGATATCCTTGTCATCATTAAGTACTAAGTATACTCAATCAGTTTAAACTCTGACAATGATTTTAAATTAGAGTGAATTTAATACAATTTTTTAAATGAGATACCTAAACTGGATGACATAATGGAGTGGTACATTTCCACTCTAGTAGTTAAACAAATACCTTGGCGGACTTTCAGAGGAACACATAAATTCATATTATGTGATCTCTTACAACAGCGATCAGTGAAAGCTAAATTTTCAAGAATAACGAAATGTGTAACCGTTGATACAAATATTCATTAGTCGTAATCATATGTCGCTGTTTGTCGAAAATCTGGTTGTCAGAAAAGTGTTGGTTAGGTAGTAATCGTAAAAATATAAAAACCGGCCGTTTACCATTTAACCGTTAGGAATTTTTTAAACATGACTTCAAATTCGGTGTATCCATGTGCTACATTTTTATGGTCACATGCGGAATTCGTAACGGCTTTAACGGTTAGCGTTGACCGCTTTTATGCAAAATCAATGCCGATCTTTGCACTGGTCTTTATTTGATTCACGACAATTGAAACGCTTACAAATTTATGAGTTCTTTCACAAACTACATTATTTATTGTTGAGCGACATATAGTGGAATTGTGAGGTAAATGAAATATATTGAAAATTGAGGTGGCTGAAGTAATTCCACATGACGAGTTTAAAAGTAATAAACAATCAATAAGTCGCTGGGTTGATTTAAAAAGCTATCGTTATCATAAGCGATGAAAAGGAAACACCTAAACTGATTTCCTAACTCTCTCCAGTCATATTTTGCGGTTTAGGTTAGTAAAACGGTGCGCAAAAAGTAACAACTAAATTTCTTTACTTTGAAAGATTAACATTCAATTTAAATCTAAGGTATAATAGAAATTATGTTGAAGTGAAACCATTTTCTGTCATCCACAATTGGGTAGAATAGGCTTGTGACTAACTCACCCAAATTTTTCAGCCGAGTCAAATCAGGCAAAATTATGTGTGTGGATCATCTACCGGTACCACAACGAAACCTCAGCTCAAGTACGTACATTTTTAATCGGTATCGTATGCTGTAAGCTTATATAATTATAATGAATGACAGGTAAATAAAATACATCGACAGTACTGATAAGCTGCATGTCTTTATGAGGTGAAACTAGTGGACCAATGACATATGTATTCATTCACATCCATTGATCAACGATTTCTGTGACTGGGTTTACTGAATTTATCATTGCAATCCAACGAGACAATTGGATAAGTGCAAAAGTATTTAGAATAAGAACAACTTTGCATCCAAGTAAATACGGCCACATATCATTTCTTTGCCTTTAGCATTTCGACTTAAACCCTTTCTTTCTAGTCACGTAGCCGTCTTAAAAATAACATATCAAACTCATTTTACGAATTCAGTGTCACACTGATGTTCATCTGGTTCAATTTACGTACCCGGTTGTCAAGCATATTTTGTTTGTTTTAAATTTTACGGCACACCGCTTAACTATATATTTGTATAATTACTGGAAATTTTCAAATGATTTATTTCTTTGCATCTTTGATAAAGCTACAAGCACAATTACATTGCAGCGAAGAAACACTCGTAACAAAAATTGTCTCAAAGTTGAGTTTATGGATATTGCAAATCATAGTTCTGTGATTTGCTATATCCATAAAAAATAATATCTTCATCAGAAAGCAAAATTGATGTCACTTTGCATCTGCATGATTCATTTGCTTACATTGGTTTGGTTAAAACGGATGATCTAATTTATAGTGTGCCTGTCTTACAGATACACACGATAAAACAAAGTAGCAATTCAACCTGGGCTTTATATTTACACACTTAATAATAAATGACCTTATAACCTGTACATAAGGTCTGGGCCATGGAGCGGACAGCTTCGAAATGGGTGCCATATAAAAGTTCGTCATTAATATACCAAAAGTGCTGCTGGCCACAAGTCCCTAAGTGCTTGTGCAAGAGCTGTATTGTGGATCAAAGGTATCATAAGGAATACATGCAAATCGGACTTAAGAAATATTAAGGTCAGCATAAGTGCCTATGGTAAAAGGTAATACCAAGCCTATAGTAAAAGACTATATCATGCTAATGGTGAATGGTAATATCAAGTCTATAGTAAAGTGCAACACCACACAAGAACATGGCCAAGATCCCATTTGTAGGTTATAAGGTCCTTTCTCTTAAATGGAAGAGTCATAAATTAAACCGATCCCACATTATGTTGTTTTACATTAAACACCAAGTTTCTGGAAAAGGAAAATCACGCCACATACGCCGCAACATAGATCGCGTAGGATGGTATTACATTTTATGTCGTTTGACAATATCCATTGGTGGAAATTCTTACAAATGTCCCGGTCACGCAGTTTAAAAAAATCCTTGCTCGCCAAGAAAATGGAATCCAGCCTGAATCAGGGATTTTTCCCAAAAAAATCCCTGCTGGTCCAAAAACTCCCTGCTTGCCAAGTTTCCATGGTTTCAGAAAAAAATCCCTGCTGGTTAAAAAGTAATTGCGGGTATCCAAAAATCCGTGCTGGTACGCCGTAACCACGTAACGTAAGTATTTCCACCTACGACTTTATCTAATTTATAGCGTCCGAGAATTTCCAAAGCCTCGATTCGTCACAATTATCGAAAGCTAGCGGTATATATTATTGGAACTAAAGACATTTATAATGTCAATATCTTCTTACAATCAGTTCAAAAATAGCTTTTATTTCAACTGCTTAAAACAAATTTACGGAAATTGTCACGGACTATGCACTTTGTATAGTTAACGACCATAAAATGAATTCGTACGGTGAGGGAACAATAATTAACAGCTAGGTCTTGTTCCTCTGCTTCATCAATTGCTTGTTTATGTCAAACTTAAATCGTGGAGGTGTTAATTCAGTTTCGATTATCTTACAACTCGTTCTCTGAGCACGTATTCTAGTTATGAATCGATGACAATCCATATCTGCTTCCGACATGAACGTATGACACGCGCATGTATACAGTGGACGACATTTTAAATGTTGACACAGATGCAAGGAAAAGTTGAGTTATTCGCCATAGTAACGCATAGTAGTAGTATACAAAAGCATGATGTCAGACAATGCGGGAAACATATGTTGGAGATATATCGAAACATTGAGAAAGTTCTTACGTTTAATTTTTATTGTCACTACCTATTATTCAATAGTTTAGCACTAAACACCCAGCATAAACATTCATGAGATCCAGAACACCAACAAAGGATACTGAGGATTTTCATAACAAGTCGGAAGAGGGAGGAACCGAAAGTAAAGATTTAAGGAATGATTAGTATTTTCGAATTCAGCATCAAAAGTTATGCAAGAAAATGTATTTGATTGATTGGGGTAAGTTGATATAATGGGGTGAATTGCGATAACATACTTCTCAAAGGGCAAGAGTTTTCTCGCAGGTAGTTTGTTCGATTTTGCTGAAAATTTGCATGGACCTTCCTTAGAAGTGCCCGCAAGAGGTACTTTCGTCAGAAATTGAAATTTCGAAAGATAGTGGGGTCAAAGGTCATTTTTTAAAAAACACGGTACAACAATTTTAAGGTCGTCAACGCTAGCAATGTGACACTTCCCACAGTTTCAAAAAGAAATATAGATTATTTTTCTCAATGGCGTTTAGTTCCAGCAAGTGAAATTTAAAAATTACAAGCAATGCAACACAAGTACCTACAGTAAAAATTTGCACGCATTGGGCGTACCATAAAAATTGTTTTCTAGTATGTTATTTTGATTTGTGGCGACTTAGTGATGCAACATTTGACCATTAATAATACATGTAATTATGCTGATGATGTAGTTTAATAAACTGACCGAAATGATAACAATTTACGAACACAACATTATGTCCTGAACTTATATGTGATATTAATAAATTATTAAATAAATACGACAAATTAATTTTATTAATAATATTAATTAACGGAAGGAATTTGTCATCATCTTTAATAATTTAAAATTTACATTGGATTCCCCGCGACCAGTTTCAAATAATTTTGACCGTACTCAAAGAAAATATTTATTTCTAATGATATCGATGTTTATTTGTTGATTTTTATTCAGCACTTTTTTAGAATTTTTAATCGTAATAAGTAAATGAAATGTAAAGGAATAGTAAATGCCTCCCTTAAACGGAAAATCGACTTTCCCAGCGCTACTAGTCTGACAGTAGAGTTTTTCAATTAACAGAAGCGAAAGTCCATGAAACTTGGTACACATATAGGTTAGGTAGACCTCAGTATTCATGCAAAATATTATGATCCATGGTTGGCTAGTTTCCGAGAAATCAGGAAAATAAAATGCTACTAACGGTAGCAGTTTCAAATGGTATACCCCAAATGTACAGAAGCAACATATCCCAAATACACAGAGGCGATATATCCCAAATGTACAGAAGGGAGATAGCCATTAACAATGTGATCATTAGTGATAAAATTACTTTAGTTGTTAGCCCATCCTCATTTGCGCATGAATATTGATATTTTGCTTATAGTTGATCTCACAAAAAAGAGATCATCACGTTTTTCAGAATTCCAATTAAATTGGCACACGGTAAGTTGATATATGGGAAGGAAAATTTTAAGGTAAAATTGCATAAGCAAAAGTGCAATATTCATGTCAAAATGAGGATGGGCTAACAACTAAAGTAATTTGATCACTAATGATCACATTGTTAATGGCTATCTCCCTTCTGTACATTTGGGATATATCGCCTCTGTGTATTTGGGATATGTTGTTTCTGTACATTTGGGGTATACCATTTGAAACTGCTACCGTTAGTAGCATTTTATTTTCCTGATTTCTCGGAAACTAGCCAACCATGGATCATAATATTTTGCATGAATACTGAGGTCTACCTAACCTATATGTGTACCAAGTTTCATGGACTTTCGCTTCTGTCAATTGAAAAACTCTACTGTGAGTGTTGTACTGATGATCGTATGCTGTTGAGCAGCTACCAGCCAGCCAAGAAATGAATTAATTTACATGATACGTCATTGCTCATTACCTATTCATAATCCATTTAACGCCATATTAGCATAAAGTACTCGCTTCAATACACGACGCTAAAGCGACACAGAGGCCTCAGTTTTTTCTTCATTGAAACGATTTTTTGGTTGTTCAGACATGCGTATTGTGAAACAAAATAAATGAATATCACATGTATAATAAAAATCATTTGTAATGTATAGTGTGTCCTCTTCGACGTGGGTCATCATGGAGTCAATATATTTTATTTCATAAATGAATACAGGAGATCAAGATAGCATCATGGTCAATGGTCAGTGTGGTATCCAGGGGAGAAGAAATAATAATTTTTATATCAATGGAGATCGTTACTGTGAGCTATATGATCTAGTATAACGGTCAAGTATAACTCTAATTTGTCAGTCGGGCGCAACCCTTCCCGTAGTTACATATAAATGGTTGCACCTAATTTCATATTCAAGTGGTCAGTCGTCTACCATCCATATTGATGTCGAAAGCCAACATGTATAGTAGGTACATAGCGACTCTTCACGCACCATCATGGAACATGTGTAATTGCCACTGGATTATGGAGGATATGTTGACGATAAAAACATTGACACAATACAAATGTCAAAATTATTTGAAAGCTGGTCGCGGGGAATCAAAAGTAAATCATACATAACGAAAATTTATTAGGTATTAAAAACGAAATTAGTACATGTCGGTATTTATTTAATAATTTATTAATATCACATATAAGTTCAGGACATAATGTTGTGTTCGTAAATTGTTATCATTTCGGTCAGTTTATTAAACTACATCATCAGCATAATTACATGTATTATTAATGGTCAAATGTTGCATCACTAAGTCGCCACAAATCAAAATAACATACTAGAAAACAATTTTTATGGTACGCCCAATGCGTGCAAATTTTTACTGTAGGTACTTGTGTTGCATTGCTTGTAATTTTTAAATTTCACTTGCTGGAACTAAACGCCATTGAGAAAAATAATCTATATTTCTTTTTGAAACTGTGGGAAGTGTCACATTGCTAGCGTTGACGACCTTAAAATTGTTGTACCGTGTTTTTTAAAAAATGACCTTTGACCCCACTATCTTTCGAAATTTCAATTTCTGACGAAAGTACCTCTTGCGGGCACTTCTAAGGAAGGTCCATGCAAATTTTCAGCAAAATCGAACAAACTACCTGCGAGAAAACTCTTGCCCTTTGAGAAGTATGTTATCGCAATTCACCCCATTATATCAACTTACCCCAATCAATCAAATACATTTTCTTGCATAACTTTTGATGCTGAATTCGAAAATACTAATCATTCCTTAAATCTTTACTTTCGGTTCCTCCCTCTTCCGACTTGTTATGAAAATCCTCTACTACGAGAAAGTCAAAGGGAGAGTAGATGTGGTTTACTTAAGTAAAGCGCTAATTCGTTCATTTAGCAAATATATATTCGATGGAAATGCATGTGCGACCGTCCACAGTGCGGTGAAGTACGCACTAGTGCAATTTAACTGGATGGGTAATGGGTATCCAAACAAGTGCACCAGTAAGTTGACTGGCTTAGCGGTATACACTCATTAAATCCTGGCCGCCTGCCTTGAGAATATAATTTTGAGAAGGATGTTATGTGTGATGTGGCAAAATGAATTACTGAGAAGACGCAAGGGATGTGGTTGGGTAAACATTTTGGAGATAAATTCTGATAAATCAGAATACACTAAACTCACTGTTGATAAGAGTACATTAATATATGAATTTACTTTTAACGCGTTAAATTATACCAAATTCTAATTATTCGTTCCAACAACAGAACCAAATCTATAATTATTAATTAAAATTATTAATTAAGGTGCTGTACTCTCTCAACCATAATATATTCGTAGCTATCGACAAGACTTCACATCCATATTACACATTTTCTATCCAACCAAATGCGAATAAATATAAATATAAATGGCAGCTAATTTCTCATCCTTAAAAAATCATCACTTTAGTATTTTTTTATCGTCAAAATATCTAAGAACAAAACATTAAAAAACTGGTGATAAAGCATGATTTTTTAAAGGTAAAGGTAATACGAGTAAACAAATTACAAATCTAGTACAAGTGATGATTTGATTGTTTTTGCAAAAATAAGCATATACATGGTAATGACCCAAGACCTATCGGCAATGTATTAGTTGTATATATAGTTCTGTCAGTCGACAACAAACTTCAGAAAAGACGCAAAATCAACCAAGATTAAGAATCACAAATAGTTGGTGTTGAATTTAAAGGAAAAACGGAGATGTTCTCTGCAGTTAAAAGAAACATTTGGAAGGATATAATAAATTCTGAAGATGAGTTGAGGCGTCATTAGAGACGCTCAAGGCGACAGCTCGCCTAAAAATGTCTGTCTGTCCGACTGTCCAGCCAACATTAAGAAGATTTGCAATGGGATTTCCGCATTTGATTTTGGTCTTACCAACGAGCAGGTACGGTTATTACGGAATGTTCTAAAGTTGTGTTATTGCCCCAAATAATTTCACAGGCTTTCCTATCCCAAAAAAATATGGAGGCGCCTAAAATGAAGCTAAACCATTTTTTTCATATACAACGAAAACAGCTAAAGGAATTATAAGCTTAATTGGTACTTTTGATTCGTTGTGTGCTGTATTCGTTGGGGATTCCACAGCCAACAGGACCTTGAAGTCTACAAACAGATCAAGTAAATAAACTACTACATCATGAGGAAAAATTCGTCACGTTATTTCAAAAAATAATCACTCATTCACCTTACATTTAAAATATCATCACATTAGTCGCTTTTTTAAATTTTTTGTTCCGAGATTATTTGACGATAAAAAATACTAAAGCATTCATTTTTGAACCCCAAATAAAATATTCTCAATATAAATTACTAATAGTTGCATATGATTTTTTTAAAAATTGGTATCATGTGTAATTGATCAGCAAGAGATCACGGTTAAACTGTAGCCCAAACTTAATACATGTGAAAATTGAGAACTTGTAGGAGGTACGGCTGGTTAGATCATCCAAAGTGTTGACATATGGAAGCAAATTTTAAAAAATCGATCTTAAAGTCACCCGCACTAACGAATTTTATCTTAAAGTCGCCCGTCCCGTCCCTGTAAATTTCGTTGGAAAAATAACACTTTAAATACTTCAATTAAATCACTCGGACCGATGATGGCAAAATGGAGTGTTAAGTAGATGAAGGTACCAATCGTTGGCGTCAAGGCCACATAGGATCTACAGATGCTCTTCGGTTAGCATGCCATTCGGCACATCGCAAGCTGTTGAGGTAACATGCTTGTGGTATATACGTTGGTCTAATATACGACCGGGCCCTCTACAAATATCACCTTGCAGTGGCAAGTGTCCACCTTGTATGTCTGAAGTTCAGAAAAGCACAATAAAAAATGCGTCATTTCCCTTAAGTTTATGATTGTTCACCATTTAAATATATGTAACTGTTTTCTGTGACACTTCTACTACTTCAACACTTTTAGATGTTTAGAGTAGCATGTTGCAACACGAAACCGTCGGCCAAGCAATTGGATTGCAATAGCATACATGTTCTTCAGCTATAACAATGCAATAACGTATATAATGTATTGCGTATTTATTCAGTACATTTTTAAGCCTGATCAATAATTTTAATTTTTGTATCAATTTCGCACAAAGTTTATCAATTTCATTAAATGGTAGCATTCAGTTATCACAGCATTTTTAAAGGAATTTACGGTTTTAAGCAGTGCGTATCCAAATTATAATTTATTGGTTTCTTGGCTCGACTTCGCAGTCACTTGTGAAGAATCTCGCTCCTTCCGCTGTCCAGTCACCATTTGCTTGTTCGCAGTAGTATCCATTTTAGCGAACTGAGACCACTCACCCTGCGGTAAGTTTACTGACTGCGGATAGTAACTTTTCAGTTTTGAACCGTATTCAAAGTTGGTGACACGTGGAGCCCACTTTTTCAAAATTTATCAAAGTCTAAATACGACATATCATCTTTAACTAAGTTTTCATAAGCAAATTTGGAAATTTGGAATGCTATTATATCCTGCAAACTTGGCTAGTATATAAGCTAGAAACAATTCTGCTTTTATTGAATATATGTGTTCTAGATTGTGTCCATTTACATATATGACCAGTGCAATTACTTATTCAGCTTGTGGTTTGCTTCCTCAAATCCGCGACACACTTTTTTCTGAAATATATCGGATGTACACCCTGAATTTGTATAACCATGTTTTACATTTATTCTTTGCTAGAGTAAAGAATTCCAGCACACATTTGACAATCCCCTTTATATTTTCAAATATAAACACCACTGAAGCTGCTGTAAATCCAGACACTAGTAATGTGTATATCACCAAGATATTTCCATACATGTTAGGTCGGTCCAGCTTGATTCCCCGCCATTGCTCGTATAAGTTGACAGTTACCAAATTCAGTAGCACATTGATTCTATTTGACCATATGGCGGACTCTCCTTGCATTAGCCGCAATCGCTTTACCACATACATTGGCCACAATCCTCTCAACCTTGAATGCAATACATTGTCAAAGTGACTTTCCTTACCTAGACCCACATGAGTTCGCCCCTCTCGCAACATTTCCCTCAGGGTTTGTAGACATATCCAATAAGGAAGGATCACGGCAGTTTTGTTGCATTCTTTCAGACTCGCAATCAAATTGTTCTGCTCCAGTTGACGGTAGGCAGTGACGTTACCTTCCTGCTTCATCGCATCGACAAACACCTTGGCTGCCGTTTCGTGTAAGTGGGTCATCTTATAAATTCGTTCATGAATGCTTGCATTTGCAATGCTTCTAAGAAATGGTAGCCAATAGTACAGCTCACTCCTCAATGAGTGCTTTTCCTTGGATGATCCAATTGGAATTCGGAGCCCACGGAATGAGTGGAACGGTGTTAGCATGTATCTATCTGATATTGCCTTTAGCTCCACCTTCATTCCGGGAAATGGCAATATGCTTGTAGGTATATTGAGGCCCATGGTTTGTACACGAATTAACATCAGTACCATATCATTTACTAATAATCGACTAAATACTGTAAAGTTGTCGTTGTGCAACTCGGCAAACTGTCGATGTGGAGTTGGGATTCTAGGCGCAATCATATTGTATACGTTTGTATTTTTGTACGCATTGCACAAAACAATTGCCACCAGCATAGTTATCGCATGCAGGTTTGATAGACCTCGCTGATCAATAATTTTGTTTGGAAATGGATTCCCTTGCTCAACCAATATCTTGACGTATACCATTAAAAGTTTCCATCCGTTGCCCAAATGAGATAAAAGTAGCGTTAGGAGTGCCAAGACGATGCCAATTGTCATCCAAATGTATTTGTCGAAAACATTGACCAGTTCTGAAAATGGTAAACCAGGTATATCCCTTTTACCACAACTTATGAAGCGGAGACTGTTCCATGTGTCGTTGATTGCTCCATGTGAGACCTTAATCGTACCGAATGGGAAAGAACGAAAATCTAAATGGAGTAGCAGTGTGTGCGTTGGATACCACTCTGGGTCCGGCTCCACTAGTTTGCCATTTCTGCAGAACGGTGTAATGCGCTGAGACGGTAAAGCGTATTTCCCCTTTCCTTGAATCTTAGTTGACTTGTATATGGTGTAGTTGTCAAACAGTTGTAACCACATGTTGGTGTTGAGGATCTCAAAGCTTGCGCTGTGTAGCGCTTGTTTGCCTTTGGATATATATGCCGTACCCTGACAAGTTATTTCATGTCTGCCAAGGCTTAGGTCGATCTGGTGAGCGTAATTTGATGGCATGAAGTTAATCATGTCACCGGGTTGCAGAAGGGTTGGAGTGGGTAGATACTCGTGCACAGAAGTAGGTTTCCCGAAAATTTGGTACAATACAAACTCGTTGAATACAGAGGAGCCATGTGGATGAAAGTCGACAACACGTGCGACAACTTGGTATGCGTTTTGCGTCAAGAATTCCTTGTACTTGGAATCTACAATCAGCAAATTGTAGTTCGGATTTGAGGAAGGGAGCCAACTTTCCATCAGTTCTTTTGGATGTAGATTATACCAGACCCGCGGATACGATATTTGTGCAACCGGGAAACGTATTTGTTGTGGTAGCAGAGAATATTTTGGTGGATGTATTCCAATTTTTAGTTGATAGTTCCAAGGTTTGGTACTTGAGCTGTACCAGAGCGAATCTATTTCACCACACTTGATTTGATGATGAATTTCAGTGTCGGTGGAGTAGACCCATCCTTTAACTTTGCATGATGATCCGGGGATTATATATCCTGATGTGTTTCGCACATGCACGTTCTGCTGTGGGGATATCCAAGTTAGGTAATTCCTCCAAACACCCCTGTACCTGAGACAGAATACGACAATAATGGTTTATTGACGTGCTAATTTTTAATTAAATAAAAACGGAATAATTACTTACCCGTTTACTATTTCAGGCCGCTCAGTACTATACAAATTAGTTTCAAAGTATCTCATGTACACTGGGATTGGGTGTCGCAACACAATTGGCAGTTTCGTAAAGACAAAATTGACACGCTCAAAATTGGTAACATGTAGAAACCAAGATCTATCCGGCGTGAGTGTAAACTGGTCCAAAAAGTCATCAAACGAATCCAGGTCCATTGGAATGTCAACCTGCTTAGTGTAAAATTGAGCAGCAACATTCTGAGGGAATCGAATTGGCAAGAAGGAAAACTTGGAAACTGTATATGTTTCCTGCTCAAGAGAGTAATAGTAATAATTCCATATATTCGATTCGTTCAAATTGCATGATCCTGCTTGTATTAGCGAAAATGCCAACGCTGTCAAGATATATGTATATAATAACTCGGTATTCATTTTAGGTTATCAGAAAACTGACACGTAGTATAATTTTATCGTTTTTATAAATATTCTACGTGTTTTCTATTGGTTGCCAGTGGAATGCTGGCATACATAAGTTGTCAAGAAAGCGTTCTAGCCTAACTGCGATGTTATAGTTCAAGGGCAGTTACGTCCACTACTACTTCCCGACGTTATTAAACGATGAACAAAACCAATTAAAATGTTTCGCCGAATTGATATTAGGAAAGTGCTAATTACTTTTCGTATCACATGATAAGATATTGCTTTCGTAGCTTCAAACGTTTAGAATGTATTGCGTACCAAACATTGGAGCCAATTTAATACCAATTCTAACGACTAAGAAGACTACCTGATGGGATGCTAGAAGAATACATTGAATTATGATTAACATTTATAATTGCAATAATCAAAAGTACTATCAACACTTGTCCTTTTTGATGAGATTTCTAAAATATTGAAGATAAAAGTAATATTGCGGCAGAACAGAAATAAAGAAAAAATGAACTAGAAATTTAATTATGGCGAGCTCAGGCAAACTGAAACTGCTGTAGGAGAAGATAGAAACATTTCAGCGAAGATGTTAGTGATGTCGAAAAACGAGTCAGTAGTTCGCTGTCAACGACGTCATTTTGCAAATTTAGCATCCAACCAAATTGACAATCCGTAAAAATTCATTGGTTAGTTTGTGTGGTACCCTCAAAGTCACGCGGTACAGCGTACAGCGGCCTGGAAGTTGCAGAACCAATCGGAATGGAATATCCAACGAACCTAACTTGAAAGAAATTTTACGTAAACCGAGATTGTGGAAAAACGGTGTCAAGGTATTTCGTTTCCAACTCAAATAGTATGAAGGTTCACTTATTTGTAATTAACCAGAGTTTGAGTCCAAAATAAAGATATAGTATTGAAATTTGAAAAGTTATAATGCAATAGCAACGTTAAGAGAATTTAATATTCTTTCGTTGATGTTACAAACCATTTTTCTGACGATGTAATGCTTATCTCTGCTGAATATCAATACTAACTGCATCCGATCTTAAAATTGGAAAGGGAATAATGTTTCTCGTGTAAGCAGATTAGACTGCATATGTAACTATTACGAGTAGAAAGAAATTTGTATATACTAGATACAAGCATTATTCAACGGATGCGTATGTGCATCTTATTTTAATTTTTGGAAAATGAGATTCCTTGCCAGTATTCCTTTTTAAACCCATTACTGGTGCATTCTGTTCGTAAATTGTACAACACGAATGACATCAATATGTTTAAAATGCGGAACACATGTACTTTTACCTCCAGCTAAGACTTATATCTTGCTCAGTGTAGTTTCAAGTTACCTGTGGCTTGTCTAGCCTTGTGCTGTGTAAAAATTAAGCATATCCTAAGTATAACCGTAATTTATGAAGTCGACACTTATTCAACAATAAGCAGCCTGTAAACAAGCAGAAATCAACTACAAAACATTAAATTGTCATAACAATTTTATAAAACAATGTATCTACGGTCTAAACTTGAAATACATTTATGCTGCCCTGCGCAAGGTCTCCGAACAACGGCGTTACAGTTTCCATCACACCTACAGGCTGTAGGCTACAGCAAACACTGATTATATTGTAAAATAATTTTCCACTCCATGCTTAGGTGTCACATATCTTTCCTCTTTATTTGGATGATAAAACAGTTAATATAAAACCCCAAACGTTTAAAATATTTAAAAATGTATTGACGCGAGCATCTTTGTTTGATCGATTGTATGATTTTGCCAGGATTTCTGTTGTTTTGAATTCAAATCTGCAGTGTAGGGTACAATAATCCTGTCCATATGCGGAAGGGCTGAACGCTAACTGCGAACTTACCCATGAATTTGTGATGTCCATCCATTGATTGCAGGTCCTTCTATTCAATGCTACCGTCATTCCATTGCCATAAATCCTTGATTTTTAAGATCTCAACTATAAAATTAACTTTTTATCATGCTAACACAGTAATATCTCAAAATCAACGAATGACTTACTTTGGCACTTACATTTTTTGGGACGCATGTTATTGACCACTGTTTAACCAGAAGAGAACTTTTCCCGTAGTTATTGTGGATTAACACTAACAAACAGCTATGAAATGTACGACTGGGAAGTTTCAGTCTTTCCAACGAGGCTTTCGGAAAGCCGGTTTCTTTAGATTTGGAGAAGCATAAATTTAATTTATGCTCCTCTAAGCGTTATGCAAAAATTTATTCACCTTCTTAACAAGTTGTTAAAACGTAGAAACGATGTCGTAAAACCATATCATTTATCAAAACTGATAAGAAACATGGTGATCATCAAAACGCATAGCTGAAACAAAATGAAATTAATTTGTAGAATTATCGTCTAGTATCAATGAGTCCTTGCAATAACGTGTAATGAGCTTACAAAATATATTTTTGCTTTTACCTGCGCCGTGAATGTATATGTAAGTTGATAAACTCCATTAGACCCAATTCCAATGGGGCGGCTATCCAACTTGCGCCGAATTCCTTTCAGCTCATCCTTTGTCTTGCTGTCCCTAAATCGCAGCCATACACTCGGCTCCGTCAGCCAATCCTTAAAGCCGTCAATCTGTTCCAAGCAAGTTTAATTTGTGAGAATTCACATGTGTTGGCATGCATGCGTACATATATATATATATTGCAATCGATCAGATAGACAAGCAAATCCATACCATTTTGTACACTTCGCCAGAAGCAACAAGCGCAATGGTTCTCAAACAGATTAAGAGTAGATAGTACACAACAGTATATGAATTTCCAGATCCCAGAAGGGTGTTCATATAGAACGACATGTCAATCACCATTTGCATCAGCCAAACAAGGTAAAGTGTTGACCACATCTGGTTAACTGAGTTTGAATATTTTCTAAGTTTGTGGTATGCGGAACATATTTCAGCTGGCATGATGTCAGTATTGGTCAAGTCTTCCATTCTCTCGCCACGATATTCTACCACTGTCGTAAACTCTTTCGTTGCCAGCCACATTGTAATTGGTATTGTGGCGGAAATCAGAACATCCATGTTTGCATATACGAATCGTCTCTCGTACTGCATGAAAAGTTCGAAAATCCCAAGAATATAGTTCCCTGTTCCACCTAAATCATTGGTTGCATGCAGGAAAAATCGCTTTCTTCCATTCCGCACAGCACTCGGAAATATTTCCGATGGTTTTATCAATTTTGTAACGTCGCTTAGATAAACACCAAAACTTAATATGAAGTCGATAATAAGTCTACACGGGAAAGCGATTGTCAGGTAAATCAAAGCGAGATTTGTTGAGTTCCACTTTTTCTTTTGGACAAGATCGGTTTGGGTAGAAGATGCTGAGAAATCGCTGTGATCGATCAGATTTTGAAACAGGTCCCTTCGTTTGTTAATAATATACGCGAAAAGTATACTTATTATGCGATTCAATACTGTATAAAGTACACTAAAGTATAAACGAGGTGACTTCTTCTGAATATCGTATAATGAAGAGATTTTTTGTATCATGTGTGTAAGTTGGAATAGAAGGAAAGGAATCCAGATAATCGTGATAGATAAAAGCTGCAGACGACGAAAATAAGATTGGCATTGGTAACAGACATTCCATTTGTGCTTATTATTGTATAGCTTGCTTACCTTGGCGAATTTCGAACCGTTCTTAAGTATCCAAGTTCCACTGTCAGAGTGATATACTGGCTTATAGGGTACAAGCCCCAAATAATACAAGAGTTTGAACTGCAATTCCCAAACTCGAGCAACAACGGACTTGGGGATTGACGAAATACTTGATGATATTGTCACAATAGTAAATATTCTGTTTTCGGCCATGACGGGATTGTTTGTAGGAAATGCGGAAAGAGGTACTATGGAAACTGGAAGCCTATACTGAGAATGCAACAACGACTTTTAAATACTCCGGAATTTTGGTTTGCATTGCGTAGTTAAAAATATGCCAATCGTGTTTTCTCAAGTTGGTCGTGCTAACCTAACGTTAAAACTAGGATAGGTGTGACGCACATAGCCGAGCTCTAGAATGCGTCATGTTTGAACTTTTTGTCTAAGAGGATACGTCATTCAAGCCTATACTAACATAACATCGGTCGTAGGTGATAGTACTGCTACTACCTTACAAAATTTTGCTGATGGATCCACAAATATATTTTGCCAATCGATTCATTCTCAGCCTCGGCTAAATGTAATGAGATTTTTCATCAAGGTAATTAATATTATGGGTTCATAAGCAAGTTCAGCCAACCCACCAAAGTCGACGACGGAAGGAAGGGGCAATGTGATAAAATCGAGTTTAAAGACGCGACTTCGAATATTTTTAAAAAGTAAAGAAAGTTATACTTGCGTAATCCTCTTCTGAATAATATACAAAAGAGATTTTACATTTATCTTTAATCCTCTTAGCTGTAGGACGGATTCATCCAAGACATTTTTTATGACGTTTTGACCACTTACCCGAATAGGGATGCACATAAGGTTATTAAACTTTACCAGTGTGTCTACCTTTATAGGTCCTACGTATTCGTAGTAATTAGATTTTGATTCGAGGAAGTCACAGAAATGACAATCCGTTTTCGCTAATAGTTGCTGCTCAGCTTCAGAGATTCACCTGTCTCGCATTCCCCGATAGCTTTAAGGCCTGAGATACTAATTACATAATGCAAAATATATTTTCAATTTAAAGAATTACAAACTCCGCCTTTCTGAAAATATCTGCCTGCGTAAGAGTTGCTAGTTAATTGTAATTTGTAGTCGATTTTAGCTTGCAAGAAATACCAATAAGATAAGAAGGGAAGAGAGAAGAGATGCAATGATAAGAAGAGAAGCGCTGGTTACATTTCTTCTATAAACGGGTTGCATCTTGAATGGGCAGATGTTTCCTCATCCTCTTTCTCCATCCATGAGATAAACAGGTCAATATTTTATTCTTTGAGTTTCCAGGAGTAGAAACATTAATTGTACAAGTTGTTGAAAAATTAATAAAAACTTAATTACTTGCATGTAAAGGAATACTATTACTAGCCTGATCTAAAGTACTTATCCTATCAAATGTCATTATTTGTTAATTACTATCAAAAAATCATCATCACAACTTGAAATTACCTATACATTAAATTAATTACAATTAATTAATCATGTTGTCTTATGTCTGTTCTACCGATGAAAGTATGATCATAACGTTGTCTCTAGGTGCTCCTAATTTTTGGCAGATGAAGCGCGGTTTCGCGAGGCCGACTCATTAAGAATGACAGACAATTAATTAAATTTAACTTATGGCATATCTACTTACACAATTTTGATCAAATACAGGGGATACTTTATCATAAAATGATAACCTACAAGATAAACTATATGGTACAACAATCAAACTTTAGCATAAATAGTGGCAAAAAGCAGGTAATTAAGTTTTTGGGAATTGTTCTAATATTTTACCCCATTACCCCCTGGGGAAATGGGAAAGGTGTCAGGCGGCTACAGGATATTGAAGCCCAATTCCGCAGCTTTCGAATGACATATTACAAGACTGGGTTTGGCGTTTTGGAGGAAACGCTTTCGCCACCTCCCCATTTTCGTCCTCCACCTCCACATTTAAATGGTTTAAGGAAAGTGCTGTTAATTGTTGGCGTAATGAATTCTTACATTGTAGTAAGCGTCAATCAATGTCTGTCGGATTTTTAGAATTAAATATTTTAGCATGTTGCTACCAACACAATAATTATTATGATTTACGTTTGCCTGTCAAGATTATGTCTTCTCTATAATGTGAAAAATAAAGATTACATTGTCTCTCGGCCATCAAATCAGTTTAAAGCCCAATTGTCTATCAATTGGGTGTTAATGAGTCCAAATCGGATTGTCCAATTCATTTTCGTTAATAAAAATATTAGCAAATGTTAGAAGTAATATCATCGAAGGTAGCATTAGCAGACGACTTAAATGGTAGGGCGACTTGAGACAAGTTGGTCAAAAGGATGCCCTTTGCGAAACACATTTTTGTCACAAAAAGTACCAAAAAATGGATTAAAATAAAAGAATGATCATAGCAAAATATTGTATCAATTAATATTTAAGTGATTTGCTCAGCGAAATAAATAGAGCACCTTCAGATGCTCACCTGTCTCGCATTCCCCCAATAAATTTATCCACTGTTCTACGACTCCAGTTGTTCAATGCTCATTAAGTTAACGGGTTAGTGACGTCAACTTTAACTGACCGTCGACCGTATAGTTTCTTGTCATCAAATGGCTACTAACATTTAGCTTAGCCTGAGAGAGGAGATACTAATTTCATTAATACAATTTAGTTATATATTTTCAATTTAATGACTTTACAAACTCCGCCTTTCTGAAAATAATAAGTACGTAACAAGACTTAATGGTTAATTGTAAATATGTAGTAGAGTTTAGCGTGCAAGAAATCGTGCTGATTTCAAACTCTATTAAACTTGATATAATTGTATTCGATCTGATTATCTGATAAAGTGTTAGGAAACAGAAAAACAAAAACAATCAAAATGCAACTTCCAATCACACCGACTGGACTGTGACTCACCAAGGCATGTTGCTTGTTTGGCGAGGATTCGGCGCGTTTCTCATTCCACCCAATATGCTCTATGAAATGTGAGTGGAGCATCCATATGCATGTATTGTTGATAGTTGCAACGGTTTCTAACCGTTAACGTTGACCGATTTTTTTGAAACTCGGTTCAGGGGAGATCATGACATCACAAATGGAGAGTCTATGGTGGTGGACAAGAAATTTAAAATTTCGGGATTTGATACACGTAAAAATATGCGTAGACAACAATGTCAATCTTTGATTCTGCTAAATGTAAGTGTTTCGGACATTTGTACCCGTTTTTATGGGTCAATCAAGCATTGGAGGGTGTAAATCTGAAAGCGAGGAATTATCTATATACCACAATTTCTAAATCTGTAAATACTAAATATTAAAACTGCCAAATTTTCAATTTGAAGTAAACGGCAACTTTAATAATTTGATGTGACACTGGTTTGCATTTAATAAATGTTAATAATAATGCATGCAACACTGAATAACATTGTTCAAGTTGTCTCACGATGCCCCTTTAAAAATAACTACAATGTTGAAATGGATCGGCTAGTAGAGATTTGCATATGTATTCTGGTAATGAAAGGAGCTTGTCTTTTGAACGTAGTTGAAATGAATGGACAAATTATTAGTCAGTTAAGTATCATAGATAACCAAACAGCGACTTTATTTTCACAAAGTAAATAATTTAGGCTAAATACAAAAAAAAATATTTAAAATAATAATTATTCACTTTAATTATTAGCATTAGTGGTGAAGGTAACTAGAAAGAGCTCAGTCGATTGTATAACATTGTTATCAATCTAATCACTTATTAAAGGCAGATCAGCTTGGGTTTCGTTATCTTGTTAAAATTTTTGGGGAACTGTGAGACGGGTAAACTTTTGCAAAAAAAAGATATAATTTTTGATAAAGGTTAGACTCTTAGAGACAAGAAATCGTTAAACAGAAGGTATTGGTAAGATGTGAACAAAAGGTTAAAGCATTTAGTTATAAGACTTAAAAACTGATAACTGGTGATATTTATGGCGAAATACAATTAATTACGTGAAACATTTACACAAATTTGACATTGCCGACACCACCACAACAAACTAAAAAGATGAAAACTGAATTTAAATTAATTTTTGCAACTGAGTTGGAGGAAAAAACAATGAAAACTAAACAATAATTGTAATTTAAGCTAACGAACAAATGAAATCAAGTCGACATAAAAATAATTAACGTTTAACTAACAAATTCTTATAAACCGTTGTGACTTGTTAAAAAAATGTTAACGAGCGGCCGTCATTTTCCCACTTTGCTGCCATTTCCTCAGACACCTTTGGAAATTAAACAAAATGAAAAAATCACGAATCAATTAAATTACCAGAATAAATGAACTGTAACTAAACTAAATTATGTCTGTGAACAATGTTACGAATTGCAACTTGTAATAAAGTGTCTCACGTTGTATGAAGACCTGCGTTCCAACTGGAGTTCCGTCAGCTTCGGCATCCTCAGCAGAGCGCAATTAAAGGCAAAGTCAGAAACGGAGGGACACGGAGATTCGAAGGGAAACAAAACCATACTACCCTCATGGACAAGGTAGAGCTGCAATGAACACTTCTTCAGTTCTGTTAAAAAATCCAGATAATTAAGAAATGATTAACAAATAATTAATTTATTATGATTAATTTAATCTCGCGGAGTAGTCAAGTATTATGGTTCAGTTAAGCATGCAAACTCATCCTACCTGAAAGATTCTTAATTGAAACAAGATTTTCGCCTTCCAAATCATTTTTATCCCAAAAATCCGGGTCCGCCCTGTTCATAGCGACGACCTCCACCGGAACTCCAGTGATAAGAGAATCCCAAAAGTCAGAGGAACTCTGCTCCAAGTCGCATTCCACTTTGATTTCAAACTCAGTCAATTGTCTCATTTCCCTGAAGATGTACAAGAGCCCACTGGAATCCTCACTGGACAGGGTCACCGACAACTTGCGCAAGTTTGGAAATGCAAACTTGACCCACTGCATTGTTTCCAGATTCAAACTAGCTTTCGAATTTTGGAAAAGAGACAGTCTCAGATTGGTGACGCCAGGAATTGGTGAAGATCCCGTCCAGTTATGAAACAAGTCAACATCTTGTTGGAGCAGGCGAAATGTGCGTAGCTTTGGAAAATAATTTAACAACGAATCACGTCCCGGTTCGACATTCCCCTCATTGATGGTAAGTTCCGTTAATTGCTCCATTACCGGAAAGCTGGGGACACGAACGGTTCCCTGTTGCCCATTAAAAGAATATCCGCCAAGCATAAGCGTTTTCAGTGACTTTCGGTACTTGTCCAGAATGCGAACCAGTAATTCATCCGACAATAATCCACTGCGAGCACACAATGTCAACGTTTCCAACTTTGGAAGTGGACTCCTTGCAAGAATTTCCAGCAGCTGTGTCATTGCTCCCGGAATGCATATTCGGATTTTAATGAGGCTAGGGGGGAGGATGAGCGACTCAAAAGCAGTAAACTGGGATTGTTCCGGAGGAGCTGGAGAAAGAGATAAAATGTCCAAATTCATCTCCTCCAAAGCTGTGGCGTTGGTCAACACTGATTTAATCAGGCGTGTAGACAGATTGTCATCATTTTTAAGCGCTTCTCCTTGTCCACGGAAAAGCAAGACGATGACGCTCAGTCTGTGGAGACCAGGGAGCGACCACTTTAGGAGTCCAGCGTTAAAGTGGAATCCTAGTTGGACCAACGCACCTCCGCAGCGAGTCCAACAGTTTAAGAAGCTTTCAAGAAGATCTGGATTAGAGAGGTCACCAAGACCATGGATAGCAAGTGGAGGCAAAGAACCCATGACCTTAGGCGACGCACCAAACGTTGAAACGAAGGATTGTAACGCTTCCCGGTTCGAGCCACCAAGTTCGAAGAGAGGCTCATGGGCCTTACGCAGGATCCTGACGACGCTCTCGTTCCAGCTGCTGTGGACCAGGCGGAGATTGCAGGCGGCTTTTCGATCCACTTTGTCCTTTCCAATGATAAGGTGTTGAAGAATCTCCTCCCGCAACTGGAGCAAATCAAGCCGAAAACACCATTTACATTTTGTAAACCTAAGCAATTACGTTAAAACTTAATGTGTTGTGAATATTTAATTTGCAGGCTGAGCTTACGGAAGGATTGTCCAAGACTTGGAACACGACAGCATCCACATCCACCACCCGCTCCCTCTGCTGCTGCGTCAACGCTTCCGCTGAGGACGCCCCACCGACATCTGGTTTAACGTCCATCCTTAATTAATTGTCGTAAATGGAAGATAAGCCCAAAGATAACGCTGATATTTAATAGGGCACTGCAATTAAAACAAAAATAATTATTAACAATAATTACAAAACTAGAACAAGACTTACAGCGTGAACATTCAACGACCATTTACTTGGGTGAAGTACAATTGAATTAATAAACAAAACAAACTGCGAATTCGAATGGTTAAAATCATGGATGGAAAATTAATTAAACGCTCCATTTCAATTAACCTTAATTAGCAACTGACTGACGTTTCTCTGAATCACTCAATCCCGCTCGGAAACAAAGCCAACCAAATTAATGACCACTCACACAAATGGCTAGTAATTAGCAAATTAATTAAGCGTAAATATGCTTCAGGAAAATTTAATGATTGCTGTCGAAACAATGAGCGTACAGCCGACCGAGTGCACTTGAATGCAAGTTTAGAGAAAAGTAAACAAACGAACAGCTTGCGAGAAGCAAACAGGGTGAGATTTTCCAGTCGACGTCAAACCACGTCACAAAATTGGAACGGGTGGCAAAAACACGACTGGAATTTTTAATTTTCGGTTAACGCTTTATCTGGCCGAATACAATAATATATCAAGTTTTAAATAGAGTTTGAAATCAGCACGATTTCTTGCACGCTAAAATCGACTACATATTTACAATTAACTATTAAGTCTTACGTTACGTACTTTTATTTTCAGAAAGACGTAGTTTGTAAATTCAAACCAACTTGTCTCCTGCTGCCCCAGAGTACATCCCCAGACATTTCTCGACAGACAAAATGAATTAGTTGAGCTTGTAGCAACAAGCTAAAAAAATATTTAATTGTAGAAATCAAAGACAATAATTGGTGCTTACTACAATGCAATGCACGAATTCATTTCACCAACATTTAACAGAGCTGTCAGTTAACAATTAGGTATTTGATTATCTTATTAAATTAAAAGTGAATATAGGCCAATGATAATAATAATGATAAATTATATTACTGAAAAAACCAAATTGAAGTGGGTTGTGGAAAGTAATGTTGCATTATTATGTTACGTTCATTTATTGAATCATTCTAATTAAATATTATAGCAATCGTGAAACTTGAATGAACGAAAAGCATTCAAATTAATTATATTCTCAATATACCCCACATTATTTTCTCGACATTTTGAGATAATAGAAATATATAATTGTTACTTAATATTAATTACATTCAAACTTATCACTCTTACAATACCATAAAGCCCAATACCAAGTTAATTAATTGTAGATAAACTTTATGAAAATAATTACAGTAAAGTATTTTTTAGTACAATAAAATTAATGATAGTAATCTTCTTGAATATTCTGCAAAAAAAAAATTGCGCCTTGACTCCTCCAGATTTCTTCCATTTCACAGGATGGCTGCAAAATCAAATTACACGAAACGAAACACATTAAAATACACACGTGAAGTTGTCAGAGGTAATAACAGTGCGCAACTAATTAAATGTGTTCTAAATTGTTTTTAGAGGATTTTAAAATGTCTCAACTATTAACCAGCTTAACAAACGCAATTAACTGCAGACAGCCTGTTGGCAGTCCACTGACTCCACAAACTTGCTTGAAACGTGCATCCAAAAATGGATAATGAACAAAATTAATTCAAATTTTTTTGTGGGGTAACGTGAGAAATCTAACAATTTTATTCCCTGCATGTATTTCTGTGCACAACAGAACAAAACGTCTTCTTTGACAAAAGTTATCATTTAATAAAACCAAAACTCATAAGAAAGGTTACAATTAATTAGATAAGTTAATAAGGAAAACAATTACATTTGTAGCCACTAAAACGATTTTAAGAAACATCTTCATCTGGACTGGACTAAACTGGGCGACTTTGGAACGCCTCCGCTTCAGCACGTGTGCACCGGGAATCCTCGAACCGAAACATTTTTAATTTTGGGAGCAGACTCCACAGCGCCGATTCCTCAAGTTGTCCCTGGAAGTCCAAAAGCACATCCGGGCTACGGCCAACCTCTATGCGATCAGCGATAGAAATTGACTCCAGGTTTGGGAAGAGTCCAACGAGAAACTGGAGTGGAATGGCGCCCCAGTAATTATGCACCACCAAATGCCTCAAATTGACATGTCGCTCATGGCATAGCTCCTCCAACGCAGCAGACTGATCCCCAAACTGACCCCCTTCGTCCTCAAACTGCAAGGTCATGTATGAGAGGTTCGGAAATCGCTGAACGGTTCGAACAACCAGAGTAACCTGCGACACTGGGGACGGTTCCGTATAAATCCAAACGGACAAATCAAGGTGCTTCAGTTGGTCGGCGTGGATCCTGGCGAGGATGGGCTCCCAGATCACAGTAACATTAGTAAGGTCCAACTTTAGCAAAGCCGGGAAATGATAATCCTCCTCCTGCCATTGGGCGGCTTCATCCTCAGTCACGTTCCGCCACAACGAAATGTTCAACTCCCTCAAGGTAGCACAGTATCGGCGGACAATTTCCCGGAAGAAGGCCGCCATCAGCGAATGGCCCGAGATTATCAGCTTTTCAAGGGGAATTTGCGGAAGTGGGCGACCGTCCTCAATGAACCGCTTTAGGACGACGCCAGCCTCCTCTTCCGCTTCATTTAGGAGAGGGAAGTTGGCGCAAAGGAGGCATCTGAGATTCGGCAGGGCTGTCGTGATTCTGCGGACGATGTCGTACATTACTAGGGGGTCACGGATGTCTTCGTCGTGGCAGTCAAAGAGGTAGAGTCGCACCAGATTCTTGCCAAACATGTTCAAATTGAGGAGCGCCAGTGCCCTGTCCAGGTACTCCGGAGGATCCATTGTCGGTGGGTACTCATCCTCCGTCCAAGGGATGCTGACGCTTAGGCTCTTGGTGACGACGGTGCTTATCTTCTTCGCCTCCACATCACTCCGCAGTTCCTCCATATCCTCCACGGACTCAATCCACAACGCGTTTCTTGACATTCCTCGTAACTTGGATAAGTGGCGCCATTCGAAACTTTCCTCATGACATGCCCCTGCTTTTGGCGGAATGAGTCGTGGAAAGAGACCGAGGTTCTCGAGAGGGCTAATAAGCGCGACGTGGTCGAGCGCCTTATCCACCGACTTGCGCACTCGCTTGCAGATCCCGCGACAGTTGAGAATGTCCTCCGGTTCCAGCCATTTAAGGACCAGCGGGATGGACTCCTCCAAACGACAAGCTGAAAGGTCCTCTTCTTTCTGCAAGAGATCTCGGAGATGAGTGCAGGTCGCGGAAAGATTCAAGATATCCCTGGGGTCCTCCTTCAAGTCCTCAGAGATCCTACACAACGTCTGATCACGGGAGCAAAAACAGATGGATAAGATAAAAGTATGGTTTGTCAGTGAACATATTACAAATAATTAAAATTAGTCATTTTAATGATGTCGTCGGCTTACTTCCGGCGGAAGTGTCAGGAGCCCCTTGTGAGTCTCCTCCCTCCTTGCGCGCTTCGCTCCAGCTGGATTCATCTTCTCTTTTAAAACAGTCCTTTGTCACGTTTTCCTTCAGCAACTAGTCACTCCAATTTAAAAAAAACATTTTAATCAATTATTAAAGTGTTGCGTAAATACAGTGATGGAAATTAATGTAGTAGTAGTAATTAATTGGCCCAGTAATTAATATAAATAACCGAATGGAAGCAATATTTTTAATGCACTCACGAACAGGAGGAATAACAGATGGAGCATAAACCACCGAGTCAAATGTTCCTTTAATTGTGCAATGATTTAAGTTTAATTATTTGGCCATCTGCTGCATTGTTGATACGTTTACGAGTCCGCCCATTGCAATCGAGCACTTGGGGCATCGTGAAACAATTCGCATGCGTGTTTTCACAGGCCGGTTAATAATGCAAACTGTATGAAACTTGATACAATTAACTAAGGTAAGCTACATACAATGGACAAATTATCGCTGGTTTGTTTCGCTTATCCCTTCGTGATAACCTTCCGCTTATCCTTCCCTTATTAAGCACCTATAATCGATCGCTCAAAATGTTATTTTAAGTACATTTTAGTTAAGAATGGACACGCCGACAGTTCTCATTGACAGTTATTTTTCGGGGTACGTTGAGATACTTTTAATTACAAATCGTTTCTGAGGATTAATTTAAATTACTGAATTAAAATAGCTAATCACATCTCATTTTCGCGTCATGAAAGGCGACAATAAATAAAATGGATAATGATCAAAGTGAATTGTTTGTTTTTCATTTTGGGGTTCAGTGAGAAATGCACTCTGAACAATTTTATTCTGTCATCTTTGTAAATGTTTCTGTAAATATATAAATACATATATCTGCCATACATACATATAACAAGAAAACTGTTTCGACTAAAATCAACATTTAATAAAATACATTTCATGGTACAAATAAAAGAAAGGTTACAAGTTGAGGAACATTATTATGCATATTATGTAGCCATAAAAATGATTCGCTAATTAGATTAGGTATTTGGATAGGAATTCTCATTTAATTAATTTACAGAGAAGCATGCACAGAAAGAAGAGCTGTTGCACGCGGAAGAATGTTCTGAAGCATTTCTGATATCAAAAGTTGCTCTGGCGATTTTGCAACTCCTCCACTTCAGCTCAACGACACTTGTACCGGACACCGGAAGGGGTTGTTATGATCCAGACAATTGAACTGGTGGAATTTATTCGGTTCCCGGAGCTGGCCCCACAACCCGGACTCCTGGAAACGCCTCTGTCGATACAGGTCCATTATGGACCGTCCATATCGGGGTAAATAATCGGCCATCTTTGCAGTATCCATCCCCACCCGTCCTCGCACTCAATCTCAATCGACTCCAAGTTCGGAAAAAGATTGAAAAATCGGAGCGTGATGTTGAACCAGAAATTGGTCACCTCCAAATGCTTCAAATTTTCATTTTGCGCATGGCGCAGATCCTCCCCCAAGAATCATGAGGTTTGCCTTTGGGGTAAGCTGAGATATTTTAATTAGATATCGTCCGACGATTACTAGCAACTTATATAATTGAATAAAAAATAACGCATCATCAGGCGACAATAAATAACATGGATAATGCTCAAAGTTTTAACCCTATTTTTAAATTTTTGGGATATACAGAGAAATGCACATCTGAACAATTTTATTCTTTGTAAACATTTGTGAAAACACGCAACAACACATGAAATGAAAACAGTTTCGACAAAAATTATCATTGAAATAATATACAATTAATTAGGTAAGTTAACAAGGTAAATATATGCAGTAATTGAAATTATCCACTAATTATATTATTTACATATGAGTTCTCATTTAATTAATTTACAGAGAAGCAAGCGGAAAAAGTAGAGCTGTTTTAGTGACTAAATGTTTTAGTTTAGGGGTATGTTGATAAAATTCAAACTCACTTGAACGCTTGGGGCACTTTAATTGAATATGCCCTGTACAACACTCATAAAGTGAATTATAAACTTTTATTTCTGTTTCTGGGGCAAGTGGAGATGCACAATAAAGGTCTTTAGAATTTTACAAACTCTCATTTATATAAAAAATTTAATAGTCACTTAACCTACAATCCAATTTTTCTAGGGAAACCGAGAATTCGATACAGATCCACATTGAACATTTAATTTATTACAATCTTTTAATGTACAAGGAAAACTTTGATTGGCTAGCTTAAGATTTTCCATCTTAAAAACGGTAAAAAATTCTGTCTCACGGCAAACCGTAACGGAAATTAACAAAAAAATTAGTAATTAATTACATTTTGTTTTCATTAAACTGTGAATGGCGACTTTAAGCAGGACGGTTTTGGAACGCCTCCGCGTCAGCCCGTGTCCGAAGGTGACCGCCACACCGGAACCGGTTAAGTTTTGGGAGCCGGTTCCACAGTTCGGATCGCTCCATTTGAATCTCGCGACACAGGGTCGCGTCGGGGTCGGCATTGTCCCTCCGCTCAATTTGCGGACGGTCCACGGAGATGGACTCGAGATTTGGGAAGACTCCTGCGAAAAACCGTAGCGGAATGCTGCACCAGTTCCCCTGCACCTCCAAATGCTTCATATGGCTATGTCGCTGATCCCGAAAATCCTCCAGAACTCCAAAATGATACATAAAATCCCGAGACTGTGCCTTCAACGTAAGTTCCGTCAGCGCGGGAAACTTTTGAAGGACGATTCGAAAGAGGAGCGCGACCGGAAATGGGATGGCTGGACGGTAAACCTCCCACTTGAGTTCGGATAGTTGAGGGGCGTGAATGCTAGCCAGTACAGGTTGCCAGAGCCATGATATGTCATGGAGCTCCAGTTTGATCAAAGCTGGAAAATGATAAGCCTCCACCAAGTCGAAGTCATCAATCGCATCGTCGTCCAGGCACAGGTACAGCTCCGTCAGGGTTCCGCAGTAGCGACCAGCAACTTCCTGAAATAACGGCACTGGCAAAGCACCAAACCAAATCCCGTCAATTCTGAAGCTCTCAAGAGGGGCAGCAGGAAGTGGATGGCCGTTGGAAATGTACCGCTCCAAACTGGAGGCTTCGTCGTCCTCCACAACGTCAAAAACGTCCTTGCAGTAGAGGCGCCGGAGGTTTGGCAGAGACGCTATGCATTTCCCAATGATGTCATAGGCCCAGTTGTGGTTTGCAGGTCTCAAGGAATTCTCCTGGCCATAAAAGCAAAGATGGAGTAGTTGATCCCGCAGCAGATTCAGCAGTGCCAGCATCCTGTCCAGGAAGTCGGGTGGAGTCAGTGACGACGGATCATCATCGTCCCAGGAAAATTGGAATGAGAGTCGCTTGGTGACCACTGTGCTGACCTCCTTTGCCTCAATCCTCCTTCGAAGCTCTTCAATTGTCTCGACCGAGTCAATGACACGGTCGTAATCACGAAAGGCTTGAAGGGCGAAATGGCGTCGTTCGTACTCTCGGGCCTCCTTGCCCGGGGGAACCAGTCTCGGAAACAAGGGCGAGTGGGGTGGTCGGATAAGCTGCAAGTTGTCCAGCACTTTGTCCACACACTTCCTAACTCGCTTGCAGATCCTTCGGCAGTTGAGGATGTCGGCTTTGGACAACCACTGGAGGATCATCGGGATCACTTGCTCCAGTTCACACGCAGGAAGGTCCACTTCCCTCCCAACCATGTCACGAAACTGGGCTGAGTTTTACTTTCAGGTTGAAATCCAGGGGGTTGCATGCAACCCCATCACAGAATGCAACCTCATCACTGGCAACCCCATCACAGAATGCAACCTCATCACAGGCAACCCCATCACATAAAGCAACCTCATCACAGGCAACCCCATGATTGGATGCAACCTCATCAAACCTAACCTGACCAACCTAACCTAACATATATTAATTGCATAATTAGGTAGGTTAGGTTAGTCAGGTTAGGTTGGTCAGGTTAGGTGTGATGAGGTTGCATCCAATCATGGGGTTGCCTGTGATGAGGTTGCATTCTGTGATGGGGTTGCATGCAACCCCCTGGATTTCAACCTGAAAGTAAAACTCAGCCCGAAACTGAGCGCAGGTCCCCGCAAGATTCAGGATATCCCCGGGGTCCTCTTTCAAGTACTCCAAGATCTCCAGCCACATCTGTTAAAAATTGCGGAAAAGAGAAGACAAAAAGGTGAGCGTGTACCTTATTTGATTGCTGCCAATTAACTTTTCACTAATTATTCAAATATGTTCGTTTTATCACCTCCTCCGGCAATATCTGGAGTGGGTCTCGAGGTTCCGGTCTAGGATCCGCACCTCCTCCTCCTCGCACTGGATTCATTTTCAAGGGAGTCCCTTCGCAAGGTATCGGGCCCTGTAATCAAATCTTAATTAAACAAAACTAACAGCACAACGAAAAAAAATGTCAGATAGTCATTATTCCGACAGTAGCCGATGACGCACTCAGTAATTTAATTACCATAAATATATACAAACGCAAAATAGTAACGCACGGATAAAAAAAATACCGAATTTTCTCAACGCCCACTGGTCAGCTGACTAAATTAACTGTTGATTGTTAAGGTCCCTCCCAAGTCATTAGTAAATGCCAATGCGCAAACTTATTAAATATGTTTCAACATTACATAAGGAAATTTTCCTTTTTGGAGGATTTCAAACGGTGGCACACATTACTTAACTATTTAAATCACTCCATAAACTTTCATGACACGTGCATCCAATGCAGATTTGGGATTGTAAAGGTGGCGTGGAGGTGGGGGAAGAGGATGACCAAGAAATTACAATCTGTTTAATTTTTCATTACTATCCGATACCGTCAACCCAACTTGTGACCTATCATTCAAAAGCTCCTTAAATGGCCGTTAATATTCCACAATTATTTCTCACCGATTTGTGCCTTCCCCAAGGGGTAATTGGGTGAAAACGTAAATACTGTTACGAGATGTGTCACATTCTCGATAAATTAGACTACCTATACGATAAGACAGTGCTTATCTCAGTAGAATAGCGTCTGCTGATAACATTATCACTTGCGTTTGTTAATGTTGAACAAGTATTACATAGTTTAATTGTAATTAAATTAATGAATCATCTGCCTCAAAATTGACAAGTTTACTGTACCGCTCGTTGTAATGGGGTAACGTGAAACAATTAGAATGCATACTTTCACAGGCAACCAAAAAATGCAAAGTGAACGAAACATGAAATATTTAAACTTCAAAATCTATTAAAATAAATATATGACTTCGAATGGCTCGCTTACCGCTTCGCGATAAGCTTCAGTTTATCCTTACCTACTTGAGTACCTATTATCGAACGACCAAAAATGTCTTTTAAACAATATGTCGTGTGAAGAATAAGAATAGCTTAGCTTTTGGGGTATGTTGAGATACTTTTAATTAGAAATGGACTGAGATGAAGACTAGCAACTTAAATAACTTAACTAAATATAATTAATCAATTTTATATATGGCATCAGCAAAGTGAACAAATAAAAAAATGGATAATGAACAAAGCTAACCATTTTAATTTTGTGGTATCGTAATAATAAAAACCACCTCTAAACCATTTTTTTCCTTGCATATACATATTTCTGCACTCGAGAGGCCAACTTCTCCTTCGAACAAGGTTATCATTTAATGAAACAAAACTCATAAGATTCTTACGATAAGAAAGTTAGATAAGTTACAAGTATTTCGATAAGTTAATAAGGGAAGTAATGTATGTATTATGCAGCTATTAGAAAGATTTTGAAAAACGTCTTTGACTACACTAAACTGGATGATTTTGAAAGGCCTCCGCTTGAACACGTGTGCAGCAGGAATTCTCGAACCGAAACGTTTTTAATTCTGGGAGAAGACGCCACAGCGCCGATTCCTCCAGTCGTCCCAGGAAGTCGAGCAGCAAATCATACGACCCAGGGTCACCCCCTCGCACCATCGTCCTTCTTGAAACCCTCACCACGAAAATGGACTCCAGATTGGGGAAGAGAGTCCAGCGAGAAACTGGAGCGGAATGGCGCGCCAGTAATTTTCCACCCCCAAGTGCCTCAAATTACAAACCGTATTCGGATAGTAAAACAACAAAATATAATATATTTTAAGCAAGGGATTACCTACACATATAATGTTGGCCATCAGAGCACAAATCATTTTTGCCCTCACGTCACACGTGTCTTGACCAAGGTCACCCCAGGTGTCTGGTTGGACCAAGATGCTAACAAGGAAAGGTATCGATGTTAGGGCGCCCGGATGGGCTGACAATTGTGTCGCGTACGTAATCAGCGATGCTGAAAACGTTGGAAAAGTCAGATTTTGTGGTTTTGCTGCTTGTTATTTTAGGCTGCACTATGTCTAGCCCGAGTCCGCCGTGTGTCCCATATGGGCCATATATTGCCACGGTCCACTATTTCCACGTAAATTGCTTTTCAAGATTTTTAAAATTTTGAACCAAAATCGCGATATAAAGTTGAGTTGAAGCTTAATTAGACATGGAATGATATTCAAACTCATATTTGGTCACATTTAACCATTTTCAGACTAATTTTATATGCTGTCCCTTCTATTTGCGAAAACCCTTTTCTGAACATTTTATTATTAATATGCCCACCAATCCAATAAACGCCAGTGCAAATTCATGATAATTGGACCAAATAATACTCATATACATAGGGATGTATTGCACAGAAGGTTACCGGGCTCTTGGTAGTAACTCTTGTAGAGTTACAGCATTTTCACCTACTGTCCCTTCTAATGCCGAACGGAGTGTATGGGTTAATTTAATTTTTGTGCAAAACGTTCTTAGAAAATATTAAATATTTTCATTTAATGGAAAATAAAAGGTTAATGTGTTCCTAGCAATGCATGGCTATGGGTTGGTGTTAACGGGTAGTAGAAATTCATTACAATAGCTACTAATGAAAACTGGAGAAAATATATATATCCAAAGCAGTAGTTAATTTTGTGTCACATGAGGCCAGCTGATTAATGACTACGGCACAAACTGAACTATCATTGAATTGGAACAATAATTGTAACAAAAGCCAGATTAACTGAAGCTTATTAATTTTTTAAGTTGAACCAAAGATATTCACATTGTTGCACTGTATGAATTTAGTTATGCTATTAACATTGCACTGAAGGAAAAACCAGCAAATGAATTGTAGTTGATATAATGCAATACTTGCAATCCACATAGTTCATTCATGACTATATATAAATAAACGATACAATAATGACAGTGCTTATGGTGCCAAAACAACGTGAACACATTGAATTTCTCAGAACGAATTAAGTATGAATTAAATGTATTACATGAATTTAAGTGTTTTATTTTGGCACAGTGCCAACGTTAGCCACATCCAACTGGTGACAGTATTTAAGCAGACCATAGCGACCATTTGAGCAGTTTTTATTCTACCTACTCTCGGCTGATAATGCTAAGCGCAAAAACGTATTTGTTACCAATAAGTTTCTTGGTGAGACTGTTTTCGTTCTCTATCCATATTGGCTTTAAAAGCGTAGTGCATTTAACAGATTTATTTACTAAAGGAAGAAAGTGATATACTTGCGGCGAAGTATGAACCTTAATAAGTGTCTCGAACAATGTATATTGTTACAAACAAGCAGTATGAATTTTCAAACTGTTGTAGTGCAGATATGTATTCCAGATTCTTCTTTCCACTTGGATGGAAATCTGGCAGATGCATAAATAATTGTCGGTAGGATATGTAGTTGTTTTGAATGCGGTACGGTAATTGAATCCATAAATAAATTTTAGTGCATGTGATGGTTATTGTATTTAAAATAAAGTTGTTGTAATTTGATGATGAAGATTTCAGCGTCCATTACTTTCGATATGGACCTAGTTGCAATTAATTTGGCTTAAGATGACAAGATTGCGAAGTGGCCAATCAAGAAAATGTTGAGTTACTCGGATGTCGTTTACATGTTGCTTCCATATTGGAAGATTAAATGACCGTTATTGAATTTGCAAACAAGCACCTTACCAACATTGGAGCAATCAGCGACAAAAACTCCTCAATATTTAAAAAAAATTAAACTGGTTTAGTTACTAGGGTCTGAGAATATGTCTTCGTTTTCGTAATTATTCTCGCCGAATTATTGGAGAATTGAAGAAGCCGTACTAATAATGCATTAGATTCTAAAGTTTAAATAACCTATTTAGTGACAAGAACATGAAATGTTGACATTGGCGCGACTTTTGTGGAAAACCCCTAATAATAATCAAATGTTAATGAAAACCTGGAAGGGGGATTTCTTTAATTTTGAAGTTTAGAAATAACCATCTGAACAGCCTTCTGTCAGCATCCCAACAGTTTTGTATTCAACCTCATTTCCCAGTACTGATATGAACATTTCGACCACTTTGATTTCAGCAACATTTTGCTATACGTGTAGCAAAGGCACATCATTGGAACGGAAAGGAATATTACAATATAAGTCACCGCGCCGGTCATAAGCAAAGCTAGGTAGAGCGGTAGAGGGAAAATTTTCCATCCTGAAAACACTGCCCAAGTGACGACAACGCCGATGACAAATCCAATGCCCATCAACAGGGTGGCAGTATTTCTCACCGCAGATAACCCAATCTGGCAAACGCAACGAAGTTGCATATATTTATTTATGGAATCCATATTCGGGGGCATTGCTGAAAAGGTTACCAAACATTTGTGAATTATGTGAAAGAATGATATAGCCGGCAAAAAAATTAGCGACACCGATCGGCATCCCTCTACGGTAGTCCAGGCGGAGAAAACAAATCTGCATGCAATATTAACACATTTAGACACGAGGTTTGTTGTCGGAATCAACCCGTTCATCATATACATCAAAGGATCCAAACCGGCGATAGGGCCTGCTGACCCTAGGGACATTCCAGTGAGAACTAGAATTCCTACAAGAGCCATCATTATTAAGCCATGTATATCGCTTTCCTGTCGACGAATAACTTGAACAACTTCTGCAAATTTAAACAAAAAATGGAAATTCATGTATGTTTGGAAGACTTGATTTGCCTTGTTCCAAAGTAACATATGTGTTGCTTGAAAGAAGTACAATACCTTGCTTGATCAGTTTCCGGGATGACAGGCGAAGTGAATAGCCTTCAGTACGATGATCGTTTCTAATAGCTCGGTCAAATTGAAAAAGAGAGTTGGCAAACTCTTCTAACAATTCCTCACCTTGTGTCACTATAACAAGGTTCATCCCAACGACGAGAAGAGCTAACCATAAGATTAAAAAGTTGAGCAGGATAACGAAAAGTGGAGGCGAGTCAGAAGATTTGAAAACAAAGAACTTCAAGGAAGTGTAGCAAGGTATTAGTATGTGCAAGGTAACTGGTAGGAAAGAAAAATAGAATGGGATTAATTTCTTCCGACATTGTTCCATCTTGAATCGTTCCTGACTGATGTCCATGTGAACAACATGGCGGTAAATGGACTTGTCGTAAATTGCATTTTGAAACTGATACGCTTTCCACATTAGCGGCGTAGCCATCCTTATAGGAGGAATAACGAAAACACTTAACCAAAATTCTTAACCTAAATATGCTTGTAATTTGATTTCTTATTCGAGTAATGTTTTCAGGATTTAATAAGTGGATACCGTGATACCAGCTTTGAATGTATGTAGCTACTATAAAACTTGAAGATTCGATATGGCCAAGAAAAATGTTAACAGATTCGTCGTCAATAATGCTCAATCTTGACCAAAGTAGTGTGGAAGAACATGGTGAACTTTTGACTTTACCTGTCCTGAAATTATTTTAGATTTAAAAAATATTAGATGGTCTTACATGTAATGCTGGCTACACAGCATAAAACAACACAAATAAATTGCCATCGCCATAATGTGTGCAAAAAAAACTACTTTCTTTCTATCGTAGAGTTTTAATGATAAAATAATTTTCCACGCATACGGTTATTCTGATCTACTAAGAAATTGATAATGCAATCCTTTCGCAATATAGATTCCTAGATAAAAACTATTAAACTGTAAATTTAATTTATTTTTGCGATTGCGAAACGTATGATGGTAAAGTTACGACAGAAAAACTCAGTCCTCTCTGGTGGGAGAAATATCCAGGCTTTGTCATGTCGTAGTTTGAAATAATGGATTTTAAATATTCTCTGCCCTGCCATGAGAATATATTAAATCCAAATTAAATTTTTATGATAAAAAGTATCGATTTTTGCAGTTGCGAGTTAGACAAATTAAACCGGAATTTTTTAGTTTGAACTGAATTATTTTTATGAGTAACTCCTTGCCCCATAAATTCGATTAATAACATGAAATTCTCTCTTCACAGCCTCAAATGTGAATTCACAAGCTTCAATATATCCTATTCCAATCTCTTGTTGTAACGCATGGAATCCTTCCATAGAATTGTATATCTGAATGCCATGTAAAGATAGTTATTTTATAGAAACCTCATTAAAATCATTAATTGGACCTAACAAAATGTACAAAACTTGTAGTGTGCAATCAAAAGTGTGTTATACCTGTTCCAGAATACCGTTTAACCCTTGATTCCCAAATTTCTTTATGAATACATTTAGTTTTTCGTTCAATGAAATTAGGCATAAATATGTGCACAAACATAATCACAAAAAATCCCCGTAATAGGTGATGGACAAGTCTATTACATTCCCTTTTATTTTTGTCTTCTCGTTACAACGAAAATGTATTCAGTTGAATGTAGAAGAAAACACGTTCCATGAAACTTTCAGTCAGTGGACACTGCCACGGAACATTTCATTTTCAAATTTAATCAAACTGTTTTCGTCAATTTCAGCGTAAATTAGATTGGATTTAGCAAAGTACTGTCAACATACATATAGACCTCTCACTTACCACCATTGGGCTATGTATCGTGACTTTTTAAAAATATTCACAAAGTGGCCCAATTATTATTTATGCCGAATTGAAGGTCCAAGCATGTTCTCTGTAACTTATCTATGTGGTTTGGCTTTGTATAAAAATATATGTACGTATCTCATGGCCGAAAAACTTGGTTTTGCAAAAACCGTAACAATACATATCAATACTAAAGCGTTGCATAGATAATATGTTATCTCGTTAGTCAAATGAAGCCTACGTGAGCTAGAGCTGTAATCTTGATGTTTGCTCTAGCTCTCTTTCAGATAGTAATACTGGGCAGTTTTCCTTTTTGAGACACTCTCTGCTCAGCTCCCAAATTATAAGCATTACTTACAATTCTATTCAGCGTGCATTAAATAAATTCGGTCTTATGTTGTATCAGTATGTATAAATGCCTGCCTACCTCAGCACTCATTTACTACATCATACACAACAGTAGCAAAACTGGCTTGATATTTTATTTTCAATACAGATGTATTATGTAGTGAGCTTGGCTAATCACGTATCCGTTACATTTTGAGCTTGCTAAAATTGAACAAAAGGCAGGTAATGTATTCTTTTAAACTGTAGCTGTAAACAATAACTAGATTGGCACTTATCCTGAAAAGAATGTGAATATTTACCTAGTAGGTACTTTGTCAACACGCATATCCATGCTTTCAGTCATTGTAATGGCAAATTAAAGTGTGACAGTAATGCGCCAAAAGTTTCTCTACGTCAGCGAGGATGATAATGATGTAGTATAGATGCATACAAAAACCAGTCGCAACGAAAGACTATTTTGCAAGTTTGCAACTGATGAAAATATCACCCAAAACCGAGCACCAATGTCATCAGCCGTCGTTAGTGAACAATGGTCAAGCTCGAAACTCGTTTTTTAAATGGTTTGTTCCGCACTGTAATGTATTGAGTAATGCGTTTCAATAGAAGCATGTTATTGTGGAAAGAGAAGCTTTCAAAATTTAAAATGCCATATAGTCATGCTGTGTTGATCTTCATATGCATATTTAAATGTTGAGGTAAACCATTTACTATTTTATTTTTATTTATTTATTTATTATTAAAGGAAACTTGCTCTTAAAAGGCTTTGCCCATAGAGCTAAAATGCAAAATTACAAGGTCATCATAGTTCTTAGATAAACCATTTACTAATGCCGTATTGGTGTCTTTGAATATACCACGTAAGCTTCTGATGACACATTAGCTACTGTCCACTAACAATGTTTTTTCTTTTACATTTGACAAAGTTGATTTGAAAGCAAATTATAACCACTAATTTTGAAAGTGGTTTGAAAAAATAATATTTGATTTAAGTTCTTTAGAAACTTTAGATTCATTAGAATCACTGTTTAATGATAATGTTCTAATGAAACAATACAAGCAACCTTAAAACAATGATCGTTTACCCTTACTGTCAAATTAAATGACCTGTTAAGGACGTGGCTTGTGATGGAGTTACTCGCTATATAATATTATAGGTGACGCAGAAGCCATTGGCTACGGCGCCACGCCACAACAACACTACCGCAAGTGGGTAAATAGAAATTGCTGTTTAAAATGTTTAATTGTAATTAAATTTAAATTCGGCTTCACGGAGTCGATTGTCCAGTTAATTGTGAATCCATTAACACCAAATTCTACAAGTTCCCCCCACTTTTTGTAGGATTTAAGACGTACTGATTGAATGCAAAAATGGCGAACAAATGTACGTCTTAAATCCTACAAAAAGTGGGGGAAACTTGTAGAATTTGGTGTTAATGGATTCACAATTAACTGGACAATCGACTCCGTGAAGCCGAATTTAAATTTAATTACAATTAAACATTTTAAACAGCAATTTCTATGTACCCACTTGCGGTAGTGTTGTTGTGGCGTGGCGCCGTAGTCAATGGCTTCAGCGTCACCTATAATATTATATAGCGTGGAACTCCATCGCAAGCCACGCCCTTAAGAAATATTAATGTTGACCGCCAGTCAAAGACGGATTATGCCGTGTTAATAATGTAAAGGAACCAATCATGATTCGATTGAGGCGGAGAGACGATATCATGGCAAGATAGAGGAATAGCATTTCTACTATCCTCCAGCTGTTACTCAAACTGCGTCTTTTTGAAATGGAACAGCTCCATATCCTTTCCATGTTATTTTGGTCAATTGAGAGGAGGCTTGGAGCGAAGTGGTCGCAGAGGAGAGTCACTAATCATTTGGACTCCTGCCAGCTCGAAGCTCTCTCTATTTACTTACTAAAAGTTCATAGCATTTATTTTGTCGGATTTTGGGGGAACTTGAGAAATCGGTTTTTGGTAAGCTCTCAAACTTATCTCGTGCCTTATTATTTGAGAACTTGAGAGAAAGTATTTTATCGTGGTAATAAGACGAGTTTGGTGTGTGACAATAAAAGAAAGCATGACAGTTAAAAATATTGTTTAATTCTCCCCAGCTCCAGTTCTGGTGCCAGTTCTACCCAAGAATTTCCTACCTTCTGTGTGGTTAGAATTGTGGCCCATAAAAAGGTAAAAATATAGTATTTTAAGTGTGTGAAATGTGGTACGTATTATGTGAATTGTTTAGTATAAAGGGATTAAATATTAATTGAGTATGTATCATTTTTATTTTAGTTGGGTTATCCTACCAAGAGGTTTTGGTTCACTGAGGTTTAGCGTGGCACTATAAATAAAGTGGTAAGAGTAAATGGAAACAAATTATTAATATTTAAAAGTATAAATTGACGAGTGACGAGTATGGAAAATTGCGTAATGATAATAATGGTAGTAAAAAGTTGTGAATTGTTCTGTTGATTCACAGCCACCCTTAATCTGGTTAAATTTCCCGTAGCCTGTGTTCAGTCCTTCAGCCAGTGTCGAGTCGTGTTTCTGACCAGTTGCTGTTATCATCACTAATGTACGTAATAATAATTAATTAATGATTAGTGATTGATGTGAAAAATTTGAGAAGCAGTCACTGGCCAAGGGCTAAGCCTGTTTTCTCCAACGTAAAAGTTCATACAGCCTAACAAGCTATAAATGAACCGAATAGGGCGTAATTGGGAATTATAATATAATTAATTATGTGAAAAGGTAAAAAACTTGAGTTTACGCTGCCAGTAAAATAGGCTTGATGTTGCTAGCTAAAATAAAGCTACACATCCATTAGTGTATAATTCAAGTAGGTATTTAATAGTAACAATTAAGTTTTAATCATTGACGTAATTTTAGTAATAATTAAGATTGAGGATTGGGTATTAATTTCCTCTTTAATTATTGAGAATTAGGTTAAATATTTCTAGTACACTTATGAACTGATAATTTAATAATATATGAAGAGCTCTTCCTTTCAACTAAATAGTTAAGCATCAGTTTAATTAAAAGCAATACAATTATGAATTTACTTTGAGTTTTAAAGAGAGTTTCAATTCAATAAATATTAGAATTCACGTATTGCTATAATACTATTTCTTAATTGTAATTTATTTATGGATTGGCTAAAAGCGTGCTTTGATTCTCATTAACTTAATTTAATTATTATGCAGTCATGATCATATTTCCTTGAGTCCAAATGATTAATCAGTAACGGTAGTCAGTATAACATTATCTTACTTTCTTTCTAAGAACTACCATTACAAACTTGGCGATCCTTTAGTCTTAAAATCAAAGTAAACTTTTACTAGCAATTAAAATTTCCTTTTTCGTTGATACACAAGACACGATCTTGGAATTTCTGATATTTTTTTACAACTTTCTACAATCTTGTACAATTCCTCTCTACAAAGCACAGCCATATCCATTGATAAAGTAATTTTCCAGTTTTAATTGTGATTTTAAATATTGACTGTTTCTAAAAATACTTTTTAAGGTAATAAGGGTAATCAGCAAGGTATAATTAATGGTCCTAAAGATAGTAAGGGTATTAAATATTACGCAACATACTCAATTACGAAATACGAATTGCTTGCTAGCGTTTGCGTGAAAGAACGCTAAAAGCAATCATAAAAACACTCAAATCTCAATCTAAATGCCGTGGAAATTAGCCACTGCTCAAGTAACTAACCACTGGTTTTTAAATTTTGTCGTAAATTCAAAGCAAAACTTTGGAACTTTCGTTTATCATTACAGCCAGTTACAATTTAAAGAAATCTTAGCTTTCCAATCCTTTCACAATTTACCAATTTTAAAAGCTTTTACTGATAAATTCAATCGCAATCATTATTTTACTTTAGCAGCAGTAGAGTCAATTGTCGCTTTTGTTGAAAGTCAACAATTAAGAGATAGCGATCTCAGTTTTGTTACTGATATCGATACTCCATATTACAGAGTGAGAAAACTGAAAATCGGTAATTGTTTTGTGTACTGTCTTCCAAAAGTTTTTCCTGAATCACAAAAACGGGCATCAGGTTAAAATTATTATGAGAATTAATTCACATTCATGTCTGAGCGGGTAACAAGAAGCAAAGGTAGTAAAATACATTTAAAATTAAGCAACAAGGGTAGAAAAACTAGAGCAGTTTCATTCGAAAACTTTTTTAACGACATGCCAACTGTGGAGCATTCAGATCACGAAGGCACACCGAGAAGTAATATCACAGTTAAAATGTCAAATGCGGGGAGAGGAAACTCTGCACGTGGTCCAGGAACCAGCAGAGATTTGTTTCCAGGAAACAGAGAAAACCGAAATGGAATTCTCGTCTCGATTCCAATTGAGCATGCAAGAAATGTTCACGGAAACAATAATGTTGATAATCAACCCCCTCCTCCTCCACATCCACCTGGTAATCTCAATCCACCTGGTAATCTCAATCCACCTGGTAATCTCAATCCACCTGGTAATCTCAATCCACCTGGTAATCTCAATACACCTGGTAATCTCAATCCACCTGGTAATCTCAATCCACCTGGTAATCTCAATCCACCTGGTAATCTCAATCCACCTGGTAATCTCAATCCACCTGGTAATCTCAATCCACCTGGTAATCTCAATCCACCTGGTAATCTCAATCCACCTGGTAATCTCAATCCACCTGGTAATCTCAATACACCTGGTAATCTCAATCCACCTGGTAATCTCAATCCACCTGGTAATCTCAATCCGCCTGGTAATCCCAGCCCACCTGGTGATTTCATTCCACCTGGAGTGAACACTGAAGGGAATGGACAAGGAGATGGCGAGATGGATGCAAATGGCATAGTAGAAAATAGACAACCTGATAATCAAAATAATGATCAAAATAATAATAATGCATTGGTAAATGGTGACCATCGACAAGGAGGTGGATTAAATGCTAACGCTGTCCAAAATCGTCAACGACGACGATCTGATCTGCACATGGGTAACAGAGCTCAATATATGAATAATAGCTCAGATGATCACAATAGTCAAGAAAATTGGCGTCGTCAAGCATCTCATAGATCAAGATCTCATAGATCTTGAAATTCACAGACATGAAAATTTTCACAGAGCAAGAAATGCAAGTCGTAATGTGAACTCTAGGCGTCATTTTGATGGAAGTGAATCTGAGGAACATCATGACAGTTTCCTTTCAGATCACACGCATCACAGAGAGCCTCCAAGAGGAAATGCACGCCAAATAAATGGTAATAACTCAGAAAGAGAAAGTCATTTTAATAGATGGTTAAGTGATCAACAAAACGCACATCGCAGTTTTCACAGTTCTAACATGGGTCATGTTGGCTCACTCGATAATTTTCAAAATCTTAATATAGGAAACGAGCCACACTGGCAGTTCCAACAATCTAACCAGAGCCAATTAAATAACAATTTTGCTCCAAACATGCATCCTTATTTGCCACAACAAAGAATGAGTCAAAATCTTGGAAGTTTTCAACCACAATCACAGTTTTCAAATAGAGATTTTTATAATCCACCACCTCAAGGTCATTACGGACATTTTAACGCAACGCCATCATTTTTACAATCATATCCGCATGCAAGTCCGGTTGTTGGCTCAGCTTATCAACAAGCTCAAGCAAAACCAGTTATTAAACCATTCGAGCCTGAGACATTCAGTGGTTATCAAGACAATGTTTCAGCTCATGAATTCATACAAGGTCTAAAGCGGTATCAAATGTCAATGGGTCATTCTGAACAAGAACTTTTAGCAACTGGTGTTCCGAACTTACTTCATGGCGTGGCTTACAGATGGTTCATCACAAATCAGAGAATTCGCCCTTTTCGATCACTTTCTGAATTTTGTGATAGATTTTTGAGACAATTTCAGTCAATGAACTACTTTGAGCAATTACGAAGAGAGTTCGATAATCGAACCCAAGGTGAAAATGAACGACTGGCTGACTACATTTATGTGGTAATGGAATATTTTGAGCGCTTAGAAATGCAACCCAATGACCATGTCATAATTTCTAAAGTAATGTCTGGTATGAACCCTGAGTACTCACCATACTTCCGAACAAGCCAGTATCTCAGAACTTTGTCTGATTTGTTGAGTGAAGCAGAAAACTTGGATGCACAGATTGCAAGATGCAGAAGTTATAGGCCCCCAAGAGTCTATAATAACAATGATATGTTACTGCAGCCTTTAGAATTTTCTTATGGGCTCAGGAGAAAGCAAACTGAAAATCAAGGTCGATCACACAGTCCCTGGAGGTCACAAAGTCCTTATCCACGTAGAGATGATAAGCACGTGACATTTAATTCTCCAAGGAAAGAAAATGAAGAGAAAAAAGAAAACAAAAGCTCCCTTCTCCTTCAAACAAGTCTCAGGGTTATCAGAAATCCGGAAGGTTAAATTCTCCTTACCCTGATAAAAAGAATAATGACAGAGACAGATCTCGTTCTCCATCTTATGGCAGGTCAAACAGCAATGGCAGTAACAGTGGTAACGGTTGTTTTCGTTGTGGGGGTCCCCACAGAATTCGGGATTGCCCGTCATCCTCCCCAAAATCGGGAAACCGGAAAAGCCCCAGTCAAAAGAGGCAGTAGACTCGGGGTTTGTTGCTGAAATCTGCCAAACATTGTGTATATCCGAGGAGGAACGCCCATTCACAGAAGTTGTAATTTTCGGGAAAAAATTTCCAGCATTTTTAGATCCCGGAAGCAACATAAGTTTAATTGGCAATAAAGTGATAGACATATTAAGAGATTTTGAGCATGAAATAAAAGATGAAAAAAGAACAATTAGTGGATTATTGGCGTCACATGTTTTGCATTCATTTGTTAACATTGAAATTAAAATTGGTAACACCAGTCATTCCCAAAAATGCGTGTTAGCTCCTAATTTTTTGGAATTCGTTTTAATTGGTAGAGATTTTCTGAAATCGCTTGACATTGTTCTTTATTCAGCTGATCATGGCTATAAGATTAGAAAAGAAAGTGATGAGTTAATCCCGTACACAGAGTTTCATGGTCCATTTCTAAAAACAAACAATAATAGGTCAACAGAGACTGCCATTGTAGTGGATGATACACATCTTGACTCATTTATGATGGTGTTAGAAGATGAAACTGATGATTATGTTCCTGCATCATTACATTCCACTTGGGCTAATGAACTTGAGACATGTGAAGAGACTGATGATGATCACATTGAGATGAATTTAGAGAGTCTATTTCCTGAAAAAGAGGACTTTTTATTAATTCCAGAAGAATTAGAAGAAGAAAAGAAAGAAAAGTTGAGGGAACTAGTAAAGCCATTTTTGGGCATGTTCACTCATAAACCTGGTTTTTGTGATTTCGTAAAGCACCGTATTTTAACGCCTGGTGCGAATCCAGTGCAAACAAAGTACCAACCAATGTCAAAGGGTAAAAGAGAAGTGTTTGATAAAACATTTGATGATCTGGTAGAATGGGGAGTAATAGAGCCATCATGCTCACCATGGGCAGCAAATGCCTTCGTGCAGCAGAATGATGATTTGTCATATCGATTCTTAGTCAATTTTAAAGGGTTAAATAAAGTCACAAAAGTTGATAAATATCCCATTCCTTCAATAGATACAATTCTATCCCATCTTGGTCATGCTAATTTTTTCAGTTCTGCTGATTTGGTGAAAGGTTTCTTTCAACTAGCAATAGATGAAAGAGACAAAGAGAAAAGTAGTTTTCGGAGTCACAGAGGACTTTGGCAGTTTAAGAGAGTTGCACAAGGAATGGTAAATAGCCCTGCGACATTTCAAAGATGTATTGACATGTTATTAGCTGATTATCTTTTCATTTTTGCCTTTTGTTTTTTCGATGATTCATTAACCTACTCTAAGACGTTCGAAGAACATTGCGAGCACCTGAAAAAGGTCCTGCAAAAATTTTATGACGCTGGCTTCACAATAAATCCGAAGAAAGTTCAGCTTTGCCGAAGGAGATTAAAATATTTGGGTTTCATTATTGAAACGGGTAAAATTTCACCAAATCCTGAAAAAGTGAAGAAAATTGTAGATCTGCCGGTTCCTACATGTCTTAAGGAACTACAGTCATTCTTGGGTAGTATGGGATTTTACCGTCGATTTATTGAAGATTTTGCTCACAAGGTACAAAATATCGAGTCCTTTGGTCGATTTTGAATGGTCAGACGAATGTCAAAAAGGTTTTGATGATTTAAAAATGGGTCTTGCAAATTTTACGCAAGTGTACCTACCGGATCTCAATAAAGAATTCATAATAACATGTGATGGTTCTCGTACTGCAATTGCTGCAGTTTTGTCACAAGAGAAAGATGGGGTCAGATACCCAGTTTACTTTGCTTCTCGAGCACTTCGTCCGGCGGAAACAAAGGGTTATTCAGTCAGCGAGATAGAACTCGCAGCAATTATTTTTGGCATTACTAAATATCGTCAGTATATTGAGTTAACCCATTTTATTATTGAAACTGACCATAGAGCTATATCATTCCTGCAAAATCTGAAAGACCCGACAGGTAGATTAGCTCGGTGGTTAATGACATTACAATCCTATTCATTTGATGTAAGATACCGTCCAGGTACCAGCAGAGTTATGAAATGTGCTGACATGCTCAGTCGTGTAGAAAGTTTGTTAATTGAATCCTCTAAAGATTTTGATAGAAAAGAAATAATCGAAGCTCAAAATAAAGATCCACTTCTTAAGAAAATTAAACACTGCTTGCTTGATCAGTATAGTTTGTCAAACAAAGATGGCGCAAAAATTCATTCAATTGCAAAAAGAGCATTGCTCGTTGAAGATGGTTTGTTGTTACGTCATGTTGGTCCTAAAAATAAAATCTGGGAAGACGAAAAATTATATTATAGAGTCTGGATTCCTGATTCCTTAAAAACTAAGGTTATCTCCACATTTCATGATGATGATCTCGCTGCTCATTTGGGTAGACGAAAAACTTATTTGAAATTGGAACAAAGAGTTTTTTGGAACGGTATGTCCAGAGATGTGGATAAATATGTATCTAAATGCGTACGGTGTGTCCAGGCAAAAATGCCACACATCACGCCCGTGCCGTGCCGTGCGGGTCAGCCAGAGGCACCATGGGAGGTGTTGTCTTTAGATTTTATGGGGTCGTACGCGAAGAGTAAAAAACAAAATAGGTATATCCTTGTCATCTTATGTAATTTCACAAAGTGGGTGGAGATCTTTCCTTTGCGTGATGCGTCCGCAAAACAAGTAATAAATTGTCTAAAAATAGTTTTCACAAAATTTGGATTCCCAAAAGTTGTAATTTCGGATAATGGAACCCAGTTCGGTTCGAAAATGTACATTGAGTATTTGCATAGCGCAAAAATAAAAGCGTATTATATTCCTCCATACCACCCACAAGCGAATAATACTGAAAGATATAACCAGACAATAAAAAATATGATACGCGCAACAATGCAGCGTACCTCAGATTGGGATCGTTGTTTGGACGAAATACCGTTTGCTCTGAGAACTTCCGTTAATGACACAACAGGTCATACACCGGCATACTTAATGTTCGGAAGGGAGCTCAGGTATCCTTTTGACAATGCTACAGAAATGCCATTGTCCAAAGTTCGAGAAACTAAAGATTTGCAAGAACGCATGATAATGATTCATGATATCGCCCGTCAAAACTTGTTGGAACGTGTACACAATTCATTAGAGTACAAAAATAAAAATGCGAAAGACCGCACATTTTCAGTTGGTGATTTAGTTTGGTGTAAAACTCACATTTTATCGAGTTCTGAGAAAGGCGTCACTGCAGGGCTTATGCCGAAGTTAGAAGGCCCTTATAAAGTTGATAAAAAACTTTCTGATCATATTTTCGACTTGATACACACTGAAACAAATCAATTAAATTCTAGAGTTCATATCAACGACTTGGTTTTATTCAAACAATAAAAATATTTTCTCGTAATTTTGTTCTGTTTTAGATGGATAATTATAACTTACCGTCATCATCATCAAAACAGCATGGTAGCAGAAAATACGAAGAAAGAGAGAAAGTTCATCCTTATCATCACGGTCAACAACGAAGAAATTTAGTTAATGTGAAGAACGAAGAAGTTAAACTTGTCAGTAGGGCTAGTTGTCACCCAGCACCAAGCAATGAGAGAGAGAAAAGTGCAAAAGTACAAAACAAAGAGGAATTTGCACGTGTTTTAACTGTTAAGCAAAAGAAAGATCAAGGTACATGTATTACTGAGGAGAGTATAATAATTGATGATGAGTTTAAAGCTGGTGTTGTTGGGTTAATTAAAAATCCTGTCAATTTGAAAATTACAATTAACCGTGTTGATGAAGATGCATTGTATTTGGGTATCAAAACACATAACCGATCTTTTGAGATTACTGAAGACAGAGAAATTTTAGCAAAACACAAATTGTTTCACCCAAAAAATGAAGTTGTTCCGAAAACTGAAAGCGCCACGAACCCCAATTTTCAATGCTTGGTTTGGAATATGGGTAAAAGAGGAATTAGATGTTCAAAAAATCGCACATGGAACAAAATTATTAAAAAATACCGTAATTTTGGTCGCAAATTTTTCTTTCCATCTCAGAGAAAGTTATTAGCGTATGAATTCTCCCCAGCTCCAGTTCTGGTGCCAGTTCTACCCAAGAATTTCCTACCTTCTGTGTGGTTAGAATTGTGGCCCATAAAAAGGTAAAAATATAGTATTTTAAGTGTGTGAAATGTGGTACGTATTATGTGAATTGTTTAGTATAAAGGGATAAAATATTAATTGAGTATGTATCATTTTTATTTTAGTTGGGTTATCCTACCAAGAGGTTTTGGTTCACTGAGGTTTAGCGTGGCACTATAAATAAAGTGGTAAGAGTAAATGGAAACAAATTATTAATATTTAAAAGTATAAATTGACGAGTGACGAGTATGGAAAATTGCGTAATGATAATAATGGTAGTAAAAAGTTGTGAATTGTTCTGTTGATTCACAGCCACCCTTAATCTGGTTAAATTTCCCGTAGCCTGTGTTCAGTCCTTCAGCCAGTGTCGAGTCGTGTTCCTGACCAGTTGCTGTTATCATCACTAATGTACGTAATAATAATTAATTAATGATTAGTGATTGATGTGAAAAATTTGAGAAGCAGTCACTGGCCAAGGGCTAAGCCTGTTTTCTCCAACGTAAAAGTTCATACAGCCTAACAAGCTATAAATGAACCGAATAGGGCGTAATTGGGAATTATAATATAATTAATTATGTGAAAAGGTAAAAAACTTGAGTTTACGCTGCCAGTAAAATAGGCTTGATGTTGCTAGCTAAAATAAAGCTACACATCCATTAGTGTATAATTCAAGTAGGTATTTAATAGTAACAATTAAGTTTTAATCATTGACGTAATTTTAGTAATAATTAAGATTGAGGATTGGGTATTAATTTCCTCTTTAATTATTGAGAATTAGGTTAAATATTTCTAGTACACTTATGAACTGATAATTTAATAATATATGAAGAGCTCCTCCTTTCAACTAAATAGTTAAGCATCAGTTTAATTAAAAGCAATACAATTATGAATTTACTTTGAGTTTTAAAGAGAGTTTCAATTCAATAAATATTAGAATTCACGTATTGCTATAATACTATTTCTTAATTGTAATTTATTTATGGATTGGCTAAAAGCGTGCTTTGATTCTCATTAACTTAATTTAATTATTATGCAGTCATGATCATATTTCCTTGAGTCCAAATGATTAATCAGTAACGGTAGTCAGTATAACATTATCTTACTTTCTTTCTAAGAACTACCATTACAATAATTCAAAGGGTAGTAGGTGACGACCGCAACCGCACGGCAACCTGACAGTTCCGCATCACTGAGCAATTAAAATAATAAAAGATTAATAAAAATAATAATTTTTTGCAATTTGAGAAACCCTGGTGATACATTAAAAAAGACATTGGTATAAATACACTGCTGATGCAATTCTATTGCAAATTTCTTTGCAATATTACCGCCGATACGGTTTCAGTACAGTTCACGACTGTGAATAAGGGCATAGGTTATACTTCTCTTCGATCCATTTGAGAAGGTGATTTATATGTGATGAGAGAATTATTGGTCGGTTTCCGTCATTACTTTCAAAGCTTTTGAAACATAATCGTTTTCCAAATTTGTTGAAGTGCCACTAATTTATGATACAACCCATTGAACCCATGTCATGATTGAGTTAGTTTTTAACTGGACTCTATCTTAACGGAATATTCAATGTGCCTTAAATTTATGCATCAGTCAACATGACAATGTATATATGACTTTAAATAGATTCTAATAATAGAAATCAAAATGTTAATCGTAGCCGTTGATTGTAAATGCTAAAATATCCATCTGAATCCACCTAAATTTTAAGCTGAATATTGACTACTCATGCAATAGTTTGAGCTATCTTGTATGTCAATGTGTTTTTAGTAGTGACATCTGCCAATACTAGCTTACTTCCATTTCAATCCTTTTTAATAAACCGAATTTATATTTGTTTAGCTGTTTAATGCTAAATGCATTCTACAATTTGACAATTCTGGTGATATGAAAAACAAAACTGATGTAGCTGTTGCATTCCAAGTTTTGCCGTACTTGAAGGTGTGTAACGTCCTGTGATCTCTCAGAGAGTTGTTAAAATAGTAATTACAATTCAGAGGAAAAAGTTGTTCAAATAGTACCACAATATTCGAAGGTCATGAAAGTCTCAGAAGTGATCTAACATTTTTACCATGATCAAAACTTGCAGCTGTTGTGGCTGCAAGTTGCAAAATGAGGCAGTGTTCTACCTACATTTGCTCCAAATGTAATACCTACTGTCCACCGGCACGACGTCCAACAACAAAAGCAGGCAGTGTTTCATCTACAATTGCTCCAAATGCAAAACCAACTAGTTCCCCGGCACCACCTTCAACCGAAAAACCAGACAGTGTTACTCCTACTAGTCCTCCAATAATTTCACTTGTGAATGGGCACATTATTATATCACGTCCCCTCAGAAATTATGAAAACCAGAAAACTGTTCGTACTGCAGGAGGAGTGGAGGGAACACTGACAGGAGAAATAAAAAGTTGGGCTCATGATGTAATATCTGAGGTGGTAGAAGGTGCAGACACAGTCCTTCAAACCAGTGAAGTGAACATCCCGTCTCATCAGTCCCGAGCTCCTCAATCAATACGGACTATCTAGTTGCTAAGATGTGCTCTTGAGAGAATCTGCAGAAAGTACTTCAAGTTTAGAAAATACAGGGCAAAACAATCAGCAGCAATTAACTGCTCATTATGTTTATAAACTGTGACCTTTGAGAATAAATGAGGTGTACGCAGGGTCAAAAAACAATGATGGTGCACAATTCATTGAGCTACGACGTTACTGTCACGCGGACATCAATGCTGGTTGTGTCCCTAGGAAGCTCTTCAATGATTGTGATGATGGCAAGTCTGTATGTTGAAAGTTTAACCGAAGTTAAATACTCTGAGAACGATCAGAAATTCATGTATGCTATAGGATCTGGGGAAATTAGTAACCTTAGGCTCACTTTTGGGGCAAAGGGTAAATGGCAACACATCCCAATACTTCAATACGATAATTATCCTGAGACTCGGGCAGTTCTGACATTTGACAATGCCAATCTAAATGAAGTTATCTTGCTGCATGTACCCAAAAAGAAAGAAATGCCATTTCTGCTCTACTCCAATTTCCACGATTTCGGCCAAGAGGGATGGAGACCATGGTTATCATACCACTGAACGAGTTTACCAAGCTGAGTGTACCAGGAAACGTGATGGATGTTGTTTTTTATGGGCCATCCTATGACTCCATTTCTTCGGAACAAATACAGGGTGTTGTACCCGACGACACTGAACTTTCCAAAGCGTTCTTGATATTGGCACCAAAACAGAAAGAGGAAGGAAAATTATCATACAGTAGATGCTATGAAGCACACACACGTAAAGATGAAATCCGAGGTACTCCACCCACTCCAATGCAGAATATTTATGCAAGAAAATGCTAAATATTTGTAGGGAAATTCCCACGATAAAATAACCGGATACAGTCTAGAATTTACTGCGAAAAAGATGATGCTGAATGTTCGGCACCAGTTAGGGGAAGCTTAAACCACCCCTGGAATATTAGCTGGTACCCCTTCTGAGAGAGATTGTGGCTGAGTGATTACTGCGAATAAGATATAAGCTAATTAGTAAAAGCAACAAACAAGATGAAGCATGTTTGAAGAAAAAAGACAGGACTTATCCCAAATGGAAACGCGACGTAGTTTACAGTTTGGACAGAGACGTTATTAGGCACATTGTTTCTGATTCTTATCGGAGAGACAAAGCACCACTCTTTAAAAAAATCTACAATGACTTCCTGGAATACAAGCACAACGGATGCATCATTTACTCCAATTCACCTACTGTGACTGATGGCTCACAATTCATTCCTTTGTGCATTACCAAACACTCTCTAAAAGCTCAGAAACGGAAACTAACTTGTCGGAGAAACCAGTTTCACAAGCACACGTGGTATCGGCGGAGCCCTACACCGTCGGCAGCTCAACTTTTGCAAGACTATTGCATTATATGGGATTCAAATATGACTTAATTGATACACGAGTTTGCTTAATGCAGCGACAGGACCTATTTGCCTGAAAAAATTACAATGCAATGTTCTTTACTTTACTTTACTATACTTTACAAGTTTTCAGCATTAATTTAATTGCATTTAATTGTCTATTTTCAGGTTCACAGAGGCCACGACTGCAAATGAAAAATCGCCATATCCTAGGAAGCTTACTTTTATGGATGAAACAAGGTGTGTGGTGTGTATGGAGTGTAGTTAGCTTAGTTAATGAATTCCTTAATTCATATTGTATTGGTTCATTCATTCATGATGGTCATGCTTAAACTAAATTTGCTTTGCCTTTTAACTAAATCAATCAGGTTGACCCACACAAATTTAGTCGCGGTTGGACGTTACGGAATAACATTAAACTTTCAACTGGACCGAGACTTGTTGTTATTGCTGCAGGTAATATAATCAACCATTCGCCACATACATTTCCGCTGCTGGTTTTGTTATAGATTGGAAATTATTACTAGACCGGTTTCTTTAATTAATTATCTTTAATTATTGTGAAGACCACTAAGGAAAATTTATATATAAACGCCAAGACTTAAATCGAGTTAAAACTTTTTAAGCTATAACTTTTTAAGCCTTTTAAGCTATAACTTTTTAAGCTTTTTAAGGTATAGTTCTATATTTGCGCATTATTGAACGAAAGCTTATTTGATTCAAATAGATGGAATATTTAATGGGGATTAAAGGTGTGTTTAAAAAGGCAATTTATTCTACGGGAGCTTACAGAATTTCTTCTAAAATTAACTACAGGATAATTACGGAATATCGTTTTTGCCATACATCAACTTTAGTGCGGAGACAAATGCTGGCATACAGTTGCATATTGAAGGAATCACGGGCCAAGCTCCAGGAATCAGTCCAATACGTAGTTGTGTTTAGTGTAGTCATTTCACATATATATTGTCGCGTAACAATTCTTAACATAGACGCTTACATGGACAGATATGACGCACATGCTGTTTTACCATGCTCCAGTATAAGCTTCGAAGAAACTGGTTCTTGTCCTGAGTAAATGCAAGCAATAGCAGGCAATGAATAATCAATAATTCGTTCTATTTTTCATTCTAATGTTAACGCTGGCTACTGCATATAACTTCCAATCGGTTCTGTTTCATTTCTCGAAAGAGAGGCTCCCATGCCTAACCACAACATACAAGTGAGCGACAATTCTCTTTCGACATATCTCAGTTGATCATCGGAGGTGACTAATAAAGCACTGGAATTCTGATAAAAAATTAAAAGTAAGAAACCTCGTTAGCAGCACATACAGGATTCATCAAATTAACATTTCCGTGTCCGAAGTAGGCGCTTGCGCGAAAGCACGTCAGCTATTTTAAATTTTGAGATTGGAGGTATATGTTATATATATATATGAGGTAATATAGCAATACCGTTTTCACATTTGTCAATGCAGTTATCAATTGGGTGTGGTGTTTTTATATTCCTAAACTATTGAAAATGTTGGTAACGTGCTCGCTTCTATGCTTGTCAGTTTGGAAGCGTGCAAACTGTGCAATATTGTAAATACATTTGCAAGGATTTGTTTTATCGCCGTGAATCAGGTAAGCTCCTCTACAATTCTCATTAATTGGAAATTGGAATGGAATTCTTAAAAGCGCGTTACTCACACAAGAATACATCCACAAATGCATATTATTCATCAAATGTAGTCCAGAAAAATCGGTTAAATTGTGTGAGATTTTCCATATTATCCAATTAATTTTAAGTGGTTCAGGTAGATGATGCCGAACCAATAAGGCAAAGTGGTCGCGTAACAATGTAAAACTCTTATGGCGGACACTCGAAGCGTACAACTCAGCGGTGTAAGCTACATATCGAAGCCTCACTCTATTGACATCCTAATCATAGTTGGATGGTAGCTTATTAGTCTTCAATTCTCTACTAATTCATGGAATAGTACATAAAAACCATTTTAAGAATGGAAGAGCTACTCAATTTATATGGATATTATTTGATTGAATGCTATCTGTAGAAACTACAATCAAGTGGAACTAGTTTACAAATAGTTTCACTTGTCTTTGCATTTCAAATTTTTGAATATAATGATCGTGCCAATGTATACTTGTGTCCAACTAACCGCTTTCATTACCTTCAAATGAAATCAATGGGGATCGATAAAGTTTGTGTTAGAGTTAGTTCATTAATTATTCAGAGCTGACAAAGCGATAGAATATTTTACAAGCAAACATTTTACTTGAATATCGTTGGGCTTATCATGCAAGTGTCACAATGAAGCTATTGAAGGAGGAATATCATTCCCCTTAAATACGACAGTCCATAATTTCATTCCACACCATCCAAGAACACTAATCTTGGTTTGTTCGTCGTCCATTTTAATGTGATCCCGACGTTACCTTCATAGGTAACTGCAACCGAAGCTAGTGTAAACCTTCATAGCTTTATTTTGTAAATTTTTAAAAATATGTTGTCATATAAAACTCAAAACTGTTGGAAAGGCTGAGAATAAAAATTTGTGTTAGGGCGATTGATAATTGCTAAAATTCCTGACAACTGGAAGTGTATCCAATACATGTGGACGTCAATAGCGCTGTACCTATAAAGAATATATACCGCATATATTTAAATTTCTGTATTTAATTCCATTTGTTTACAGTCTAGCTGCATTTGTGATGATGGATGACGTTTTTAAGAGAAAGGCAGGAGTCCATGTGGATAGGGACGGTCCCTTTAGGGAACACTGCAAGCATGTGGGATCCAAATTGCATTGGCAATGGTATAATCCCCCGGAGGATAGTCTCCCCATTGCATATTGCTTGGACAGCAGTCTTCACGGATTAAGACATGTGGCACAGAGAGATCGCCACGTTTTCGAGAGACTGTTTTGGCTCATCACTTTCATTGTATCCGTGATCGTCGCTATTTACTTGATATGGAGAATGTGGACTGACTACAAAAACATGCCAATCGTGACCGTTCTAAATCCCACAGAAGTCAAATTGAACGAGATTCCATTTCCAAGGATTACGATTTGCAATGTTAACCCTATAAGAGAATCCTCTTACCACAGCATGTTTGCGTAAGATGGTAATTCATACTTACGTTAAACTATTCATACAAAATAAAACATAATTTTATGATGTGTCTACATATGCAGGAAATTATGGACGGAAATATACGACCGCCGTAATAACACCTCCAGCGAGGATTATCGTAAAGCCAAAGCAGCGCAGCATGATTTGCTAACCCTCTGTGATTCCTTTGAATCATTTCTCAAACGCACTTTCGCACATCTCACCGGAAACGTATTTTACGATCATTCGACGGATACAGGAAACTGGGATGAGATCAAGAAGTACTATAGTCCGAAGAAAACCCTCCGGAACTTGGCACAGCACTGCAACGACATGGTTATAGGATGTTCTTGGGAAGACGAGGTGCAACGCTGTAGTGAAATCTTTCAGACAGTTCTAACGGATCGCGGCTATTGTTGTACATTTAACGGAATGCCGACATCAAAACTTGAGAGGAATAGGTTGTCCATTTCGAGCAATAATTACTTCCCATTACAATACTGACTTCATTGTTGCTTCTTTGATTTAATTTGTTAATATTTTTTACTGGTAATGTTTAAGGACCATTGGCGAGGGCACATCAGCGATTGATATAAACGGGAATGCCGATGACCTGGACTATGAGACGCTGCTGTTCAGGGGAAAAATGAAACACAGAATTTTTCCCAAAAGGCAAAAATCTGCAGGAAAATCTGCGGGATTGTCAATCATCTTGAACTCTGAATTGCACGAATACTATTGTCCCAGCACCGAATCAAAAGGATTTTTGATGAGTGTCAATGTCCCCCTTGATTTTCCACGGATGATGGATGATTTCACTGCGATTCCCGTCAACTCTGAAGTTTTTGTTGGATTGCGACCAGAAATTACCATGTCGGATAAATCAATAGACGGATTTCCACTGGTAATGGAGAACTCGATAAGGTACAAGCAAACATTATCAACCAATATTGTTTGATCACATGGTAGTTTGTTTTTAGGAAAAGAGGCAGTGCTACTATGGGAATGAGTTCCAACTTGCGCATTATACAGTTTATACGATCTCTAACTGCAGGACTGAATGCATTTCAAGGAAGGTACTTGAAAAATGCGGATGTGTACCATACTATATGCCCCGTAAGTACAGCAATAGTAAGATGTACATTGTGTTGTTTTTCTGGTGCTAGCTGTTATTAATATAATTACGCTTGTCGTATATTTCAGGCAACCCCAAAGATGTACTATGCGATCCTACAAAATACAATTGTACGCGTAATGCTCAAAGTATGGTAAATTCTGCTCTAGCGAAACTATTTCAAGTTTTGGAAAGTTTAATAGATTAGGTTAAACATTATATCGTTTTGTGTTTATTGTGTCAGAAACAATAAGCCAAATAGGATTGACAACCCTCTGCTCTGAATGTTTGCCAACCTGCACCGAAATTCAGTACCATCAACAGGTGACGTCGCTGCCGCTTCTAGTGGCTTCTAAAAACGTCTCGATTGTGAATGTATACATGAACACGAATTCAGTAAATCCAAGATTGCGCAAGGTGGTCACCACAATACCGGAGTTATTATGTAAGCTGTATGGAGTCTCGGATAATAAATATATTCAACATGACAAATTCATGTCTCTCTCATCCCATTTCCTACAATATATTGCAGCCAACACGGGCGGCCTGTTGGGACTTTGTCTCGGATTTAGTGTACTGTCTCTCCTGGAATTTTTTTACTACGGTACACTTCGTTTAATATTCAGATGGTACCGAAAGAAAACTGTTGGGGATCTAAATGCAGGCAGTGGCATGGCCCAGAGGAATACAACAGGCGTACCTAACAAGCCGAAGAGACGTTTCAAATATTTCACTATTTCACCTTGTGCAAATAGAGTTAGAATTAAGGGCAGATACCTTAGGTGGTGTCGGCGTAAAACAGGGATAACAACATTGTGTTAATCTCGGACGTCAATGGACAATCTCGTTAAAAGATACATTGCATCAAGTGTGGTGGATGTACACCAGTGATTAATATGGAACCGTGACCTGTGCGGTAAGTTTTAAAATAGATGTGATGTCACTAATAGTACGGTAACCTTACTAAGGTTGGAATTTGGCGTAATTTAAATCTTTCACACTCTTTCGGATTTCACATTCTAATGGCTTTCTGCATCACCATTGGCTCATCTGCTTCATAATTTAATATAACTTAATAATACTAACTACCAGTTAAGTATATACAACTACTATACTACACATATAGAGTGGTTATGTAATTTGTAATGCTACATACGAAATCTTTTTAATGAATACATTAGACACACAATAGTAATAGTAAGTGCTATTATTATACACAGTCAAGGTATTAGCATTTGATACGCGGAACCAAATATTTTCTCAAATATGTACAAATATTTTGGTCCAATCAATGCTGTTCTCATGCTGATATTCTATTATGCTCAAGGAAGTGAATAAATAATAATATATCGTTTCCTTGATTGTAAGTTATTTCAAGAAATAAAACTGATGGATAGATTAAATTTTAAAATTTTGACATTTCCATTTGCGGAAAGTGAAATTTGCAATACTATATCTGGGAACTTCTAAACAAGTTCAAATATAATACACTAAATGCTTATTGCTTATTAATAACTGCTTTGTAATAATTTTTGCTGCGTTTTACATAGCAAACTAGAAATTCATAGATTGTTGTGTAATTATTAAAAGTGAATGTTTAGAATGATAATCGTAGCTGCGGCTATAAAGTAGTTTCAAGGGAAAATTTCGTCGAGAATCATCAATTGAAATTTTAAGTAATGGCCAAGGTCACAAATTGGCCTATTCCCTATTACTAGCAACCGGTTAGCAGTTTCCGCTATGAATAATTGACTGCTCGTTAATTTATTCTAAATCCAAGTTCGCTCTTCGTTTAATGCAGCGCTGGGTAGCAGCAGTAGCAAATTGAGTTAGTCTTATGTACGTATAAATTATCATAAATTGTAAACTTTAGCATTAATTTTAAAACCGTTAAATCAGTCATTACGTTAAAAACAAATTTTAAATTGTCTTTTCTTGAAATACGTGAAAAGTAGCTATAATTCAGGTCAGGACTACTCTCCGAAAATTCTACATGCGCCCAAATTTTGCAACCACTTTCGGATTTAACACGTCGGAACCGCACGAAACGATGGTAGAAAGTTCGATTCGCATAACCGCAGTTGATGTTAGATTGAATTCTTATTTGCTGCAAATATGTATGCATTTTATGTCCGCATGTACCTGTACGTACACATTATTTTTATGATTTTATCTTCGGCTGTTATATTTGTATCAAGTTCTATGCGTAAGACTAACTGAAAACCGAGTGTTGGCCACACACAAACAGATTCCTTAATAAGGATTCACGTAATTAATTAAAAATGCTAATATTGTCCATTATCTGTCAGTAATGTAATAATTATGTGCTTATTTCTCTCCGTCCGACAATTCTTTACGACTTACATATTTTAAGGTTTTGAAATTAATACGTAAACTGTGACACTCATTTCTAATGCCTTATATAATATTTCGTAGTCACTTGTATTCCAGTCGGGGCGTTAGCTTCATGCAATAAAATAGCTTCATATTGTTAATTTGAGTATGTTTTTGATTTCATGTAACTGATCAAACTGTTTTAAGCCTTATTTGATTATGTTGCCTTTAACGACATGTTCTTCTTCGTATAAGTACTCGGAATATCATATTTCACCGATTAGTGCAAGAAAACATCACGTTAGTGAAGGTTAGGATTTTGACCCCAAAAACTGAGGTCGAAGTTGAAAAAATTAACTTTTCTAGGGAAAAAAACTGGTATCCTATGAATAGCCTCATTAAACTGAATTTTCTCAATTTACCCCATAGAACGTCAAAGTTTTTAAAAATCAATTAGTACGTCAAAATTACTCTACTTTTAATGAGGAATTCGAATATGGTATCCAATTTTCTCTACAAAAAAGTCGGATCTGGGCCTTTCATATATGGCATGTAATCCCACTTACCGAAAAACGTTCGATTGGGCCCGGCCCCTTCGGGGCCTGGCCCATGTGACCATCACACCCTAGAACATGCGTGGCTTAGCCTCTGGGTGTGAAGCCTCACAATCGGTATTCCGATTCACATTTTTAGTCCAAAATCAAGAATTTATTACTAATTACATTACATAGATATTAATTTAACACATTTGACAATGTATTTACAATAATAGTAAGAATTGAACACATTACATATATCAAGGGCAACGGTTTCAATGAAATATGTATTTGAGATCGGTAATGGTAAACGTCTGTACGGACAAAGTTGTAAAATAATATCAGAGAAGGCATATATTTAGTTGTGGCGTACCTCTATTTTTGCAAAAAAAACGCCTGTCCTAGTTTATTTAATTAACATTTTCACTTTATGGAACCATTTCAAACCACACAGGACAACTGTTCTCATCGTGAGGGCTAAAAGGTTCAATTATTGATTCATCTCACTGCCAAATGCTGAGTTTTTTTTGGCCTTTCAGTGAATTTTAATTTATAGCCTTTCAGCCATCCCTTTCTACTATGAATTGAAATTCCCGCCGAAAAAAACTCAGTATTTGGCAGTGGGACGAATCAATGATTTTTCCTTTTAGCCCTCACGATGAGAACAGTGTTCAGGACGCACATCTGCTTAATAAATATATCGACTTTGGGCTTATATTATTAAAACACGTTCAATTGAGATATTGTCTAATTGATCATGTAGGCACCACGAAAACAACAAATTGTCAATACACAAGTACAGGAATAACAAACGTAATAACATAACGGTTTCCTGTCAATCAAAACGGGTTAGGCGTAATCTTCGCATTCAACACTCACAAATGGTTTATTTCTTAATACATTTGCTCATGCGATGCATGCATGCTCATTTCCTTTCCAAACACAATTCACACTCACATGTTTACACAGTTATATATACGCTGAATAATTCATTTTTATCACGATAAAAATAAATTCCTAGTGACGTCATTGTAAAAAAATCAACATTGAGCATGTGAATGAAAAAAAAAATACGATGTACATAACGACATTTTCGACAGTTATGTTTACCAGATAAATTTAATTCAACACACAATTAATTCAACATTTAATTACTTGCTGACTATGTGACACCGGACACCCCTGACAACGTTTTTCGACCGTAGCTCAGCCAGATGGTGGGAGCAGGCACTTTTTATTGCGGATTCGGAATCTACGGATTAAACTACATATGTAAGCTTAATTGCAGCAAATTCTACAGTAACATTTTTCGGCGTTTAAATTATATGCATTTATAATAACATTGCGGTAGTGACTTAATTTGACACTAAGCGAGGAAGGTTCAAGTTCTACCTTTTATATATTTACATGAAAGCAAAAGTTGAGAATCTTGGAATCGTCGTTTTAATATCTTCATGCATATTATTTTACAAATCCATTTATACGTTTCGAAACAGAAGATTTCGGTGTAATGTTAAATCAGCTCTGAATCGTTTTTTGCTTTCCTTGAAACTCAAGAATTATCGAACATGATAAATTACAATTATAATAATGATTATGAAAACGTAGTCGTTATAAATGCAATTATCTTCCCAACGTTCATCAATTTCAAAAACCGTTAAATCGTAACTGTACTACATATGTTGTGGGTTTAGTATTCAAAAAGCTGTACGAATATTTTACTGACACTGGATATATTCAAACGAGCCAATAACCAAGACTCAAAAATAGGAATAGTGTTCAAGAATATCGGTCTATACGAGTACCCGCATTTTTTCCAGAACAATTTTATCTACGATTTTCTAAATTGCTCTAAATTCAATATTTGGGTTTCGTCAACTCCATTAACACTTCAAAAGTATACCTAGTAAGTCATTGCATATAACATTGTGTACGGTAATAATATTCTAAATCTAGAAACACCAAAAACAGAACCTCGTAATAACGAACAACCAGACCTTCCTAGCATGTAACGCACGAAGTAAAACATCGAAATCATGCGGAAATTGCCAATGAGGGTCTACAAACTCAGAATTCAGTGTTGTTGCAAACAGCTAGTGCCATCAATTAGTTCGAATGTACAGTGACAAACTCAATCCCCAATTAGTTACATTTATAATTTCCTTCGCTGGATATTCTGTGCCTATATTCAAATCATCGAACTAAAATAATTATTGCACAGATGAATGTCTTCATTTCATATAGTGTGATGTTGAAAAAACAACAACTGCTGGATACCAACATTTACATTAATTATTGCACCTGTTAAACAACACAATCCGAGTCCCGTCCTACCTGTACTGGTAAGAATTTCCATCATAGACACTAATATACCTTTTGGCGTTAAAGTTTTCAACATAAGCCAATGTTAAAATAACGGTTCCCATTTGGCATTCCATGATGTCCTCACTCAAGTATGACTCGACCTGCTTTCAAAATGTAGAATTCAAATGATATAGGCCCTTACTAAGACATTACAAACGGATTTATTGATACAAAGTCCACCTCACAAAAATTGCTAAAAGTATAATTTGTCACACGAAACCTATTGGGCTTTGTTATTTAATATTGCTGCAAAGAATTAAGGTGCATGTCATAAAATTATGAAAATTGATGTATCCGGGAAATATTCAATTATTGCCGTTTTTGTGAAAACGTTGAAGGTTCTGAGCATGTAGGAAAACTGGAAATACTGGATTTGTTTTAGTAATGTACAGGATGGCTTATATATTTGTTGTAGTTGTTGCTGCTGAGCACCCACCAGAATGTAAGGACGAGTGGGATAATTTTTTTCTGTGAGGGTGACGTAGAAATTCATTAGAGCAAAGTCATCATAAAGGAAAACACAATTTTTCATTGAATCAAAAGGCCAGGTTCAAAATGATAAAGGGAAGAAGGTGAACGTCGCTCGCAATTTCATTCTATGCTAATTATAATCGTTTAGAAATGATAGAAATGCAAGTGAAATATAATTATCAATGGACTATAAGTTAAATTATCAATTACCATTGCTCAAACATTTCTAATACACGTTTAAACTAGGACGGGATCAAACCCAAAATAAAAAAAACTACCGGAAGTGTAGTGCATGTAAAATTTGCCAACGGGGTACTCATTTCACATTCCTGCTTTTGGTTGAAATGGAATTGAAATTGCTTTTGGTAAATTAAGGTGACTTAATCCCTCCGCCAAATCAATTCTGTATTTTAAAGACTATGAACTGATCAGTCCGGCCAGCTCCGATGAGACTGTTACCGACAGTAAGATTTTGCAGGTGAAAGGACCCGTCAAAAACGCTGCAAATCAAGATGTACGAATTACGACCCATCAAGCAAAAGTGTTACTTCTCTTCGTTTGGCGGAGTAATTTTATCGCCGCTTTCCACCTAGTTACTGACAAAGCGCTTAATAGTGTATATACACACCTAATGGTGTACTACTCCCTCAAAAAGATATACTGAAAATATGACGATAATCGTTACTGCATGAAAAACGTTTAAGCTATGACAACGATTGCCGTTGATGAATAGGTGATAATTAAATATTTTCTTCTGTGCATAGCCGTTATCTTTCACGTTTAGCAGACAAGCCGTTTTCAGCCAAAATGTCAAACATAAGTGGAATAGGTAATAGGTATGTATTCATATTTTACAAAACTCGGCAAATTCACACAGCTTTGTATAAAAATATATAGGCATATTAAATTTGTTGTTAATAAGTCATGCAGATGGTATTATATCTTCTGGACGGACAATCAAAGGAAGTCATTATATGAGCGTCGAACATGGTGGATCATTATTAGTTTCATGTATGTGATGCCGCCTCATTTTGATGATAATACGCTGGTAATACGAGATAATCTATTGTTTACTAATTCATCATATAGGCGCTACGCAAATAATATATTGGCAATACACAAATGCAGGAACGACAACGTAATAACAGGACGGCTCCTGTCAATGAAAACAGGCTAGATGTAATCTTCGCATTCACCGCTCACAAATGGATTACGTTGTTTTCGTATTTGTTCAGGTGATGGATGTCATTTCCTTTCCAAAGAAAATTTACACTCGTATATGTACACAGTTAAAGATGAATGGAGTAATTAATTTTTATCATGATAAAAATATATGAGGAGTGACATTCATGGCAAATACATCAACATTGAGCATGTGAATGAAAATAAATTTATGCATCCAGATGTATTGCATATTATCACCTTGTCGCAGTAAATAATTCATTCAGTCAATTCATTAATGCTTACCAGTACAGTGTTGGAGCATGTTAGTAACACCAATCAGCGCTAATTTTAAGAACGACAAAGGCAGTAGCAGCACAGGAAAAAACATCAGTATTGATAATAGCACAATCACGTGTCAGTCACCACTTAAATTAATAATCAAAGATGACACAGTCAAGCCCACATCATGAATAATCATCAGAACCCTATCGACTAGCGTGACGTGATGATATAACACTTACCTTGAAAAAACGAGTTCATTAGGTATAGTTGTTGCTGTTGCTGAGGTAATTTTTGGTTGAAATATGAACAATACTCCTCATGAATAAATGCATATCAATATTATTGATACTTATTCCTTAATTTATACCTAGGATAAAGTATTAATTCCTTCACTGCGCTTGTAACATCAAACGCAGTGTTTCGCTAAATTTTCGGTCATAAATACACAGGAAGTCACGTGACAGATACCATCTCTGGACATCATTTCTATCATGACACCGAAATTACTCCACGTACTTTTGCTAATTGCAACATGTGCTCAATTTGGAACTAGTTCATACCGAGCAACTATTTTCGGCCGGATCTACCAAAAAAGTCGATATACGAAAATCGATCCGATTTTAATTTACTATGATAGCGTATCCGAAATAGTTGCCGTCTGCAGAGTTTCAGCTCCCGGTAATGCTTGTGTGGCACTGGAGGGAGATCTGTCCAAGTTGGTGGTTTCGCACCATTAAAATCGTTATAATTCTGACCTACATTATCATACATGGATAAAATTTTGCACAGTATTGGAGCACTATAGGTTACATATTTTCCGCACCCCAAGCTTGCCGTGACAGCAATTATTTGAAATAAATGCAGTTTTTTCCGATTTTCTTCCGACCATGCTGGACAATTTTGATCGCTGGTGCCACAATAAATTGCCAACAGTAAGACAGGGTTACATTTTCCAGATGCAGCAGAAAATTCTCTATTCTATGCAGAAAACGGCATTGAAATGCATTGAGAGGTGTTGGGGAAATCGACTTACATATTTACGGATGCTAATAAATTTCCAAAGTTGGAAAGTTTAAAATGCGGCAACTTCTGCCAGAATCACTGCATGAGTTTCAGGGCGTGCATTTTGGAAAGCCAATATTTTGGACTTCATGATGATGTAACGTACGTTAGGAATGACATGCTTATATGAGCATGGCAATGCTGCATTTAAAATTATGAAATATTTCGCAATATTCCCCAAAATTGTTTAACACCCCATAACTTTTGATTGAAAACGAATTTGAAAAATCTGAGAGGGTACACTCTGGAGAATTTTATTGGCTATCTAACGCACGGTCAATCATCAAAATCGGTCGTCCCTGCTACCAGGTGGACCGATTTGAGTATGTGTGACCCGAGCATTTGCAACAAATAGGCTACAAAACTGCAGCTTACAAATTTTTCTCGTTTGTGATAAAAATCTTATTTGTCATCATCTACAATGCTAAAATATGGTTCTAGCCATAATTCAAGGATAATTTGTAACAAATTACAAAAATATCTAAGCTACATTTTGTAGCCTATTTGTTGCAAATGCTCGGGTCACACATACTCAAATCGGTCCACCTGGTAGCAGGGACGACCGATTTTGATGATTGACCGTGCGTTAGATAGCCAATAAAATTCTCCAGAGTGTACCCTCTCAGATTTTTCAAATTCGTTTTCAATCAAAAGTTATGGGGTGTTATACAATTTTGGGGAATATTTCGAAATATTTCATAATTTTAAATGCAGCATTGCCATGCTCATATAAGCATGTCATTCCTAACGTACGTTACATCATCATGAAGTCCAAAATATTGGCTTTCCAAAATGCACGCCCTGAAACTCATGCAGTGATTCTGGCAGAAGTTGCCGCATTTTAAACTTTCCAACTTTGGAAATTTATTAGCATCCGTAAATATGTAAGTCGATTTCCCCAACACCTCTCAATGCATTTCAATGCCGTTTTCTGCATAGAATAGAGAATTTTCTGCTGCATCTGGAAAATGTAACCCTGTCTTACTGTTGGCAATTTATTGTGGCACCAGCGATCAAAATTGTCCAGCATGGTCGGAAGAAAATCGGAAAAAACTGCATTTATTTCAAATAATTGCTGTCACGGCAAGCTTGGGGTGCGGAAAATATGTAACCTATAGTGCTCCAATACTGTGCAAAATTTTATCCATGTATGATAATGTAGGTCAGAATTATAACGATTTTAATGGTGCGAAACCACCAACTTGGACAGATCTCCCTCCAGTGCCACACAAGCATTACCGGGAGCTGAAACTCTGCAGACGGCAACTATTTCGGATACGCTATCATAGTAAATTAAAATCGGATCGATTTTCGTATATCGACTTTTTTGGTAGATCCGGCCGAAAATAGTTGCTCACCGTCAATTTGGTAAGTAATTTTGAGAAAAAATAAATTTCGCACATTTGATTCGTATATGGAGAAGGCATGACTTCATTGATAGTACATAGACCTCCCTCCTCCATTAGGTGGTTGGCGACCACGCAGATTCGGAAGAGGAATGCGCTCCGAGTTTGCTCTAGACTACAATTACATCAACATAAACAGCGGATCTGTTGGTAAATGACGACACGTCTTAACATATCAGATAAAATTTCTTTTTAATCTGTGACTTAGTTTACGTGTTTACACTAACCGTCTTTCTCGCCCAGGTGCTTACCCGAATCAGGTGCGACGAGAAGTGGAGAGGATGCGTGAGCGCTCACTTGGCCGACCTGACTTATGGCTTCGTAGTAGCACCATTCCCGAAATAGCCAAAGCCCGTCGCGTGCTCGGGGAGCTAATGAACTGTGACGAAGACGACCTTGTAATGATCCCAAACACTACCAGCGGCTTCAACGCTGTACTCCGGAATATCAAATTCCAAAGAGGAGACCGAATACTACACTTGACCTCCATCTACTTTTCAATCGAGGGCGTCCTCAAATATGTTCTAGATCAGAATAAGGGACTGGTTACACCGCTCGTGCTAGACATAGAGTATCCCATGAGCAATGATGAGGTTCTATCGAGACTTGAGCGATTCTTAGCTCAAACACATGACCGACGAAAACCAGTCAGGATTGCGATAATTGACCATATTTCATCTCTGCCAACTATACTCAACCCAATTGACAAAATGATCCCAATGCTGAAACGATATAACATTCCCGTGATTGTTGATGCAGCTCATGCCATAGGACAGGTAAAAATTGATATTAGGAAACTGGATCCCGACTTTTACGTGGGTGACGTGCACAAATGGGGCATGGCCCCGGCGCCGACAGCAGTGATGTACGTTAAGAAGCAGCATCAAGATGTGGTACATCCTGCAATTGTGAGTCAGTATTACAGAATACCTACTGATTATCAAAAGGAGTTTTGGTGGACAGGTAATAAAACATTTCATAAAGTTACATGAGTCATCTAACTGTGCAGTTTACTAGAAACTCATAACGGGTTTGTTCATTTCAAACTTAAATCTAAACAGGTACATGGGATAATCTGAACTATGCCGCAGTTCCACTAACATTTGAATACCGAAAGAGAATTGGAGGTGAGGAGAAAATCATGGAGCATAATAATAAACTGGCACTGGAAGGCGGTACACTAGTTGCCGATACACTAGGAACTCGGCTGCTTCAGGACCGGGATCAAATGGCGAGTATGGCTGACGTACAGCTTCCTTTACAAAATCCAAATGATCCGAGATATACGGAGGATTATTGGATTAATCTGCAACTTACCAAGCATCCAAATTGTTTCGCTCCGATATATCTACAGAGTGGGCAGTGGTGGGCTAGATTGTCGGCCCAGGTGTATAACGACATTTCAGATTTCAGAAAGGGTGCTCAGCATTTGCTTGACGTCATCCGGGATGCGGAATCATCAGCATGATCCGATACTACATTCTAGGCGAATAAAGTTTGCTAAGAATAAAATAGGTTTCAGAATAAAAAGGAATTTAAAGTTCTTTGGAACAATGAATTGCTGTTCGTTTGTGTTAAAAATGCGCCAAAATTATTGTACATTCTTGATATTGACAGAGGAACTATTTTCAATGTAGTCAGTTGCATCTGCTATGAAATTATTTTGTAATTAATAATGAAAGACTAGATCTAAAATCGTCGAAATTGCATTCAGGAAGCTTTAAAGTTTAAACTGGGATGAATTAATAATCAGTCCGGAAGACAATTGAAAATAATTGATGCATTTCATTGTCGTCCGGTTACCACATATGGATTTGATGATAGTAACATAAATTGAAAGCACTAAAACCAAGCATACAATCGCAATGCATCGTGATAAGCTTTCCTCCATTAGTTTCTGTATTAATGCCCTCAAAACTTGAAAACTATAATGTTAATAATTTCGACTAAGTTCCAGATATCCATCTGATAGTATAATAGCCATAAAAATATAGCATGTGAGCATTTTTTGTATAAGTATATTTCTCATGCAACAAACTAAAATGTTACATTTAAACGTCGTTGACCGTGTTGGCGGCTGACACGCCAATTTGAAGTTGGAAAGATATTTCACTAGTTAACCGTTTGTAGTTTGCTCTTTGCATTAAACGATTGGAAAAGATGTGCTAATACATAAAAGATTCTTATGATACAGGAGGTATTGGCAAATTACACCAACAACATTCATGATAACATATGGCTTGGCAGCAAATGTGACACTGAATCTCAGCAGTTCCAATGGGAGGACGGAGGTCCGTTAACTTACAATTTCCACATATTTTAATTTTGAACATTTTAGTTTATTACTGGTTTTAGATTATTTGGAATTGTGAGCACGGGCTCGATTAAATTAAACGCGCGGGTTGTTTTTATAGAGCATATCAATATCATTTAATACAGCAATGACAACAAAGGTAGATACCAGTAAATTATTTAGAAATTATTTTAAGCTATTCACCATAATTACCACCTGTGATTTCCCAACATTAGCAGCCTTCCCGCAACGAAATCGCAATACTATTCGACATCGCCATGCTGTCCGCACAAAAGTGGTAACTTTTTGTAGCACACGTAACGCAAATTGATAAATTACGCGGGACTTCTCAAGAAGGAAACATGTGAACGCCAGCAATTTCCCATATAACAACAGCAGAAAAATCGTCGATACATTTCCCTGCATATTTGGCGGTTTTAATGTTAAATCCTTTAAATCAGGAGTGAATCTATTTTTCTCAGAAATGTACCTTGTCCACCAGTTCCATATTCCGGAAAACGAAAATGCCTGAATCCTTTTCATAATTTTTGGATGAATTGTCTGCCGGGTGTGAAACGCAATGGAAAAATTTACATATTTTTCATTGCCCAAGTACACTTGACGCTGCGGAGGCGTTTGATATAATTTCAGCGCATACTCTTTGGCCATGTTCTGAGGCAGAATCAATGCAGATTTAGCACAGTTTTCTAGATGATTCCACAAGGCATTCATCTGTGGTCCAATCAATTCACGAATATATGCAGCTCTTCTCTTCTTGTGCCACTCGAGACCCGTTTTGTTTGGGACAGTGACATATAAAAACTGGCTACGATCTTGAAATGTTTCTGTGAAAATGGCTGCGGCATTCGAATGAAATGATGATTTGTTCATTATTGTTTCCAGCGCTGGAGCCCATATACCCCAGTGACGTGCAAAACGTTTCCAACCATATACTTCAGACTTGGTTGAAAACGGATTTTGATATTCCGGGCTTATAATTTCATGTGCTGAGTGGTTGTATATTGTTGCTGCCCACTGTGAAAAGAGTGAGGACGAATTTTGTGGCGGAATATGAAAAATAGTTTTCATCTCATCTGGCTGTGCATAAATGACAAAATGGTCGTCAACCAATTCAGAAAAGGTTGTATATGGCACCAGTTGCCTGAGCGATATCATATTGTAAACGTTATTATTTTTCCATCCATTGCTCAGTATGATTCCTACCAGCATGGTTGCCAAAATTGTGAATCTCATGCTGGATACATTACAGTGCGAGGAATAGAATGGATTCCCTTGCTCCAAGTATACTTTAATGAAGGTTATTAGGTGACACACACCGCCGCCACTGAAGCTGTAACTTGAAGAAATTTGGTAATGTACGTGGGTCAACATTGGCAGTGCTAACAAAATGCAAACCCAAGTAGTCGTATCGTAAATCCAAAAGAGCTCGTATAACCCGAAAGAATGTTTGCTTTTGGCGCTTCCACAACTTACGAACGCTAGCTGGTTTATGGGATCCGCGAACGAGAGACGTAGTCGCGAAGTGTCATTGTCGCTAACGATAGAGAAGGAAAATTTTCCGAGCACCGTCAATATTTTGGCTTCAGCTCTTTTATACGCAATTTGTTTTCCATTTTGGCAGTACTTCCAGTACGACGCAAACGTGATGGTGGCGTTTGACATGATGTCTGTAAGCATAGATGCAATACCACTTGCTAATGTCTTCTCGTCGTTTGAACCTAACAGCTCATGCCGCCCGGGATATGTCCCATGCGGTCGGTTGCAGGACAGTTGTTCAAACGTTTCTAAAAACTGAATGTGCTTGATATATTGCTGAAAACCATTCAATCTGAAAAGCCAAAGCGCATCTTCGTCGTTTGCATAAACATTTGAAGTGTGTGCAACTTCGGATATCCGAAGTGACGTGAATTTTGGTTGAATCTTGTAATCTTCATATCTATTCAGGTATGATGAAATTCTGGTAACGCTTGCAATACGTTGAACTGGTCGTCGACCAAGTATCACTGATACGAATATTGTTTGCACTTTTGCATAAGATGAATGCAAAGGCTCACTTCGTCTTACAGTCTGTGCTACTTCACCGAGAGCAACCATATTTGGTAGGGCGTCGTCACGATGCACAATGATGTGTAGTTTTGGAATCATTGAAGGCTCCGCAACGAAAGACAGGGACGGTTTAAGTTTCGGTAATTTAAAATGAAAAGCCGTGGGATAGGTAACTGGATGTGTTAGATAGGTCACAGGAACTTGAAGTGATATTTGCAGCTGACAATTCCACGCTTTTGTCTTGACGGAGTATTCAAAAAGGTCAAGTTTTAAACACCAGCTTGGATCTTTATTTACAAATTCAAGAATGTCCAATCCTACCAGATACCTGGAAACCTTACAATTGATGTAAAATCCATATTCGCCACTGAGACTAACGTTGTCATGGTTATAGATACGGGCAATCCACACTTTTTCCAATCCCATGCAATGTGCGCAGCCAATAGTTGCCATTTCTGGCTTACGGATAATTGCACTGGTGTGATATGGTGACAGATTTACATTCTGAAAGTTGTCAACCACGACATGGCAACTTGGCACGGTAAATTCATTCAAGATTAATGAAATATTGAACACGATATCGTCCTCTAGGGAACTTTTCGCACTTGCTGAATTGACACTTTCCGAAAGTGCTTCCTCTAATTCAATCGGTGTGAAGGTGTACCTTGGAGCACTGATTGAGTTTACATACGAAACCACGTATGTGAGGGGAATGGGTAAAATGCTTAAACACAAACGCAACAGATTCATCATATAAATGTTTGCTCTGATTTTAGCAATACAACGTCAGCAAATTTGTTTATCAATCAAACAGCCGAAATGATACAGCGATTACTTTCCGTATTCTTGAATCCCAATAAATATATTTAGAGACCGGATAATTATTTTGAAATATTCGTTACCTCATCTGTACGTTTATTCTTTGCTTTGTTATTTTTCAAGCATATTACCACACAATATGAAACGTAGCCAAATCTGACGGACAATTGTTCAGCTTCTTAAATAACCGTCCCTAGCACATACTGTCTAGAAATGTACAGTAAACTTTTATTTTTTCTTTGGATCCTATTGTGATGAGTCTACAGTAAAGGAATGGTGGCATGGGCTTCGATTTTTTGGATCGATTTCGACGATGGATCAGACAATTTCCGGTAGAGGCAATTGAGTTCCCAATTCACCAATTGCTTTTGCGATATACGTCTTCAGCTATCAAAATGTAATTAACTTGGCACGTGGATGACATCGTCCAGAATAGATTACGTTTGCTGTTGTGGGATTACATGCCATATAGGAAAGGCCCAGATCCGACTTTTTTGTAGAGAAAATTGGATACCATATTCGGATTCCTTATTAAAAGTAGAGTAATTTTGACGTACGAATTGATTTTTAAAAAATTGGCCAAAGGGGTAAATTGCGAAAATTAGGTTTAGTGAGGGTGTTCAAAGGATACCAGATTTTTTCGACATGTTTGGACCGATTCGGCTGAAATTTTGCATGGGGCTCCCCGAAGGGACCCTTCCGACAGTTCAGTCGAGAAAAGTGGATTTTTTAAATATTTGACCTCTGTTTTTGGGGTCAAAATTCCAACGTTCTCAAAAGTGATGTTTTCGCTTGCTAATCGGTAAACTATGATATCCCGAGTGTATATCAGAATAATATCATATCGATAAAGGCAACACAATCAAATAAGGCCTTTTTAAAGTTTGATCTGTTAAATGAAATGTGAAAATGCTTAAATTAGCAATTTTATTGAAGGATGCTAACGCCTCAACTGGGATACCAAGAGAGTACAACATATTATATATATATCATTACAAGTGAGTTTTCCGGGTCCAGTATTAATTTAAAACCTTTACAATTACATGGGCACAATGACTTGTCAGACAAAGAGAAATAATTACTAATTATTTCAGGTAATTACTACATAAGTAGATAACGGACTAGTTTACTAGAACTCGTAAAAGGAGAAGGTGCATTTTAGTTTAATTGGAGGGCTTGCCGGGTTGTAAAAAATACATGATTCTGATTCACACAGATTACAGGAAATTAGCTTTCCAGAATGATGACACATCCCTACGCCTTTAACTTGATACACAGATGAGTTTTCTGTTATTTGCACAAAAACAATTAGTTTGAGTTGACACAATAACACACTCTAAGGCAACGCGTTGGCTTTATTTATAAAGTAGTCGATGTAGAAGAATTTGGAATTGGTTTTTCAAATAGATAGGTAGAACGAAAAGTCGTTGGTATTGGTTTTATTTACATTCAATACGTCATACTTCCATATGATTGCGGAAGCCAAATCTAACATTTTTGAACGATCCACGAAGGAGGTATTTGCGATAAGAGGCACACATCTTTACTAAAACGATAATTAGGTATTGTAGCTAATACAGGCGTTATTTGGTGGCGGCGGCTTTAAACCCAACAATACACAGAATACAGATTATTTGGTTATATTAGCTGTATTGAAAGTTGAATTTGAGTTGTCTGTTTAAATTGTGCAGACGACGCTTTATGATGAGTGAAATATGTAACGTACGTGCATTGTCATATTTGACGTATGTTGCGTAAGAAGGCTTAAAATGCAAGAGGGCGCAATTCCGATTCTTTTGAGTTTTTCAGTCTCCCCATTTCATAATGTGTGTTATAAATAAAATTGTTTACGTCATGTATTAGTTTCATAGGAATTCTTAAGTCGCATGGGTACATTAGTTTCTACGCAACATAACTTTCAGTTTCACTAATTCCCAATTTTTATTATTTATTCACATGGACGTTGGTGCAATAAAATACAATTTTGAAAACCGTTTTGTATTCGTCTTTCGAAATTGTGTATTGGCAGTGACCAGCTAGTGACACATTTGTGAAATCTCATATTTAGCACGAATTTAGGTAATTACATTTCCTCCCTTTAGGAATATACTTTTGCTTTCACTCCAAATCCATTGTTATACCTCCAGACCGCTCAATATAATAATAGTGACAGGATCCCATTTTCAACGAAACCCGATTCGGATTCAATATCTATCTGAACAAGTGTCTTCAATTTTGAAATTTAATTTCCAAGTCCTGGAGTGTTGATAACGTGTGGCATTCGTAACAATGGATTTCGAACCATCATTAAAGATACAACATCATGCAATATTACAACGAGTTACTGGTGACCGCGTGTTCCTGAGAATCTTAAAAAAATTGTTCGTACATTCATTTTTATATTTTTCTAAAATATGTATGTCACAGGCCAAATATAATTCGATGAAATTATTTTCACGACATGAATTGGTTTGTAGTTAATACCAACTGACTTGAGAAAGAGCTGGTTACTGTGGTTTTCTACAAGTGCGGCGGTGTTGCTTTGCATTTGTGATATAATTTTGATATTTGTGATAAACACAGGAAATGTCACATTTCCGTCACCAGCCAGTGGTTTTGTTTCCTCAACTTTGAACATAATCGTCATATCTAGTTTTGCGATACATTTTCATATTGGAATTGAATGCATACTCTTGTTGTACTTCTTCTTATGTTTATCTAATAAAATTAGTTTATTAGTGCAATGGTTTTCAAATCCAGTTTGTCAAGACATAATACCATCAATCGTCGTGATGTTGAAATAATTTACACGTACTGGCAATGTCTTTATTCAAGTAATAATTTATGGTTAAAATGTAGAAGCAAAGCAGTATACATGATTGCAGCAATCAGAATGAAAATTAGCCCAAAAATAACAATTCAGACTTCTAAATATTTACCTTGAAGTAATGCGGAATTTTGAGTATCGAGGCAACAGAACAAGCCCGACATCTGGCCTGAAGTAGTCATCTTTCGGTAGACCCCTTTCCGGACTAAAGTGAAATTGCTGGAATAGCTTGACCAAAAATAGAAACAGTGCGTCCTTTGCCAAGCCTTCCCCAATACACTGCCTTTTCCCAGCTTGAAAAGCCACCAAATATTCTCTAAGCTTTCGACCATCAACTCCAAGAAACCTCTCTGGTCGAAATTCTTCTGGATCACCCCAAATCTCAGGATCATGATGAATGTGATACATGTTGGCCATCAAGATCAGTCCTTTTGGTAACGTGAAGCCTTGGAAGGAAACATCTTCAAGAAGCTCGTGCGGACCTCCAAACGGGGCCAATGAGGACATCCGAAATGTTTCCAGGACTACAGCTTCGGTATAAGGCATTCTATGTATAATAAATTAAGAATTTAGAAAATGTATTGAAAATATATGTAGTCAACGGTGAATATACCTACCTCGATTTCTCGGCAATCGACGGATTTCCATCTACTCCAAGCACCTCGTCAATTTCCATTTGAAATTTCCTCTGAGCCTCCTGATTATGGCTCAAATATATGGCAGCCCATCTGATTGTGATATTCATGCTTTCCCCACCAGCCAAAAACATTTCCACTACGGTAGCCACAGTATTCTTAAATCCCGTCTTCCCAAAAAAGGAACTCTTAGAATTCCCACTCTCATTGGTTTTCTTCATGTGTTCAATATACATGTCAATCAAATCTCTTGCCTGTCCCTCAACAAATGTACTTTCATGCTCCTCAATTTTTCCCTCGATATAGGCATGGATTGCTTCATTAGACGTTTGAAGATCCACGTACCCTGAAAGTTTGGGCGCCAAATATTTGAGCCTCGGAAAAAATGCTAATCCAGTTTTCACCGAGTATTGTATCGCGTCCATCCAGTAGCTCCACAGATCTCCAGATGTGTCATCTCCCAACTTGAATCTTTCTCCAGTGACCAGAGCCCACAAAGCGTTTGCAGTGGATTGGCTCAGCACTCGGGTTAAGTCTACAATTCCCTGTGAATCGTTTCTGCTCGTCTTCGTAATCCATGCGCAAAGGTCATGTGTTTCTGACAAAATTAGGGGCTCCATTGAACTACTTTTTCCGTATCCCAGTTCCCTCAAACTCCGTATGCAGAACTGCCTCTGCTCATTCCATGCACTGCCCTCTGTGTTGGCGATCCCGTAGGGGCCCTGGGATAGTAGGATAACTGTATCCGTTTTGAATTTACCGGTGGATGCCATTGTTCCAAAGAGCTCTTTGATCAACTTCACATCGCTGACAATCAGAGTGGCTCTGTTGGCCAGGTAGATCGTGTACATGTTTCCGTATTGCCTGGCCCAGCAAGAAAACTTCAAGTGCGGGTCCTTTACCATTTGGAGCAAATTCCCGAGAAGGGGTATGCCTGTGGGACCAGGTGGAAGCTTGGGGCTTTTGGAAACAATCTTGACATAATATGCCAAATATAATGCGATGGCAGTGCAGAATAAAGTGACATAATTGTCCAATTGTGGTACGTAGAAGCTCTCTGGCTCCATAGCTGTTTGTCGGTAGGTAGGTTTTGCGTCTAATATGTTGTCTGCTTGCACTTGAATGTTTACTGTCGGAATAAGGAATATGATGTCTCTCAGATAAATTCCCTGCACTGGCTTTTATAACGAGCAGAGCAAATGCTCTTGGAAAACTTTTTTGTGACATCAAACTGGCATTTATTTAAAATGAAGTAAAATGTGCAATTTGTTTTTCTATCCTAACAAGCGACATCTATTAACCTGTCATAATTCCATGTAGCAAACTCCGTAAGCTTAACCATAAATGCAATCATCATGTAAAACATCGTGTAATCCTTTAAATTATGTACTTGTTGTGTATATAACATTGGTCAAATTGGCTTGTAATTGAAAGATGAAATCAAATATGTAACGCTACGTTTTGTCTCCTATGTTGCGTCAGTGTGGTTTAAGTTTGTACAAGAATAATCTAGTTTTCATTTGTGAAAAACAATTTCGAAAAAAACGAAAGGTGTCATGCATCCTTCATGCGTAAGCGGCATCGCATCACCATTTCGTTGTAAGCGCTCGGAAGCGCGCATGTTGTTATTTACATGAGCTTTGTCGTGACGCATTTTCCTTATTCCCAAATTTCAGATGGCGGTCATTTTCAATGTAATAAACCGTAATTACGTACAGCGTCCATTATGAGATAACATATTGCAAAATATTAAATTACTTTAGTACGCATGGCTTCTTGTTTTAATGCGGTCAAAATGATGTTCTGTCCCAGTACTCATGTGGGTGTACTCGATAATTTGAAATGACAATGCATTGAGAGTATGAGCTCAATAATTTAAGTAGTATTTTAAACAGATCATCGACGTTGTAAATCCATTTTATTAACGTCAATTCACTTGTAAATAACCTCGTTCTGTCAACGCATTCTGGATTCTTGAAAGTATTCCCAGCAGATTTTGAAATATAATTTCCTCAATGTGGAAAATTCAAAATCAATTACAAAACAATGTTGTGTAATGTGTTGAACTTTTCCAGTATTAAACAAAGTATTATGAACACCAGCCATTAAAAATTGTGGACTCAGGTGCAACAAAGTAAAAATCTAAAATCGAGTACCACATTATTGAACATATGCTCTAAGCTTAATTATAAACCAAGCTTGCATTTTCGTTCAATACAATTACTGAATTTATGTCGACACATGAGCTAATTTACAGGATAGCTTTTATGCATTTTATTGAGCACAAGTTTTACCTTTAACTTTTTGCTACTGCCATAGGCACATAATAATATTTTTCTAATCTTGCCTGGTAATAACCTAAAAACAATTTTTACTTGACAAAAAATTCTACGACCTAGAGATCTGTTTATCTACCAAGAATATGTTATGTGGAAATGAAATGAAAACGTAATGGCCCACAACCAGCTTCATTTTTGTTTTTCCAAATAACTTGACAAGCACTACACTTTGCAGCATCTCAACTCTAGTAACTCACGTTCCGGAAAACTCAGTTAAGATGTTTATTTACGGTTGAGAAAGTACATAGTTATTCACATTTTAGATTATTTGCTTTATTTCCCTTACTCCTATAAGGAAGTTACACAGTTAGTAATCTACGCTTCAAGCAAGTTTTGAAATTGCTTGGTGATGATCGAAATTGGTAAGTAAGTATGTATGCATCGTTGCATGTATGGAGGTCCTAATTGTAGAAAAAATGCTGCGCCCCTGAAGAGGTACTCCAGCTCCTATATAGTTGTAGTATTGGATAATATTAATAATGTTTAAACCAACTTGCTACTTTCTCTTTCATTTTGATTACTCAACTACTTTTGCCCTTCTGCAACTTAATCTTACTGACCACGAATTTCATTTGTGGATTCCAAATTACTTTGCTCAAGTTCTAGTCCATCTGTTGCTCACTGATATGCCAAAATGCACTCCAACATTTTACTCGCGGCGTAAAATATAAACACTTGCTTCCGTCTATTTGTAGTGGAATCTTGTGAAAATTATTGTTTGGAAGCGTCTTAATAGCATGGGAAACATGCCATGAAGTGACTTTAGAATGTACATAGCCATGAAAATAAGTTTTGCAGTTGAATTAAATGAAATTGTGTAGCTTTCAAGTCTCCAGCAGTCAAAAGTACTTATAATGCTGCGATTAACTAGTTGTGCTGTCGTTTTTGATGATCAAGATATGTATATATTAATTTCATAATATTGCATCAGTTTTCATGAGAAGAAATAAAATGTAACAATTTATAAGGCCACTGCGTTGACTTTATTTTCCAGGTACAAAGCTGCGGTTGAAAAATAATTTTGTATCCGTTTTCGAAATTAATGGGCAGTATGGAAAACTCATCAACATGCTTCTGTATTTATGCTCACAACATACGTAGGTATTTCGATAAAGGATGCATCAACTTTGATTCATTCTCATTTGGCAACGACTTGACGTACTCAAACAATTTTTCGAATATACTTTATTCTGACCCGCACGCACCTTGTCCATGTCTGCCCAGGAGTAGTGATTGCGTTGGCGGAGAATGCCTGGCTTGTATGTCCAACCCATTAAAATGTAATTTTTTGGCTTGTTCATCAGAGTTGTACATCCTAATATTAGTGTAATGTAGCAGTTAGGAAACAATCAAGTAGTAAGATGGGGCCCTCGGAGGGCTGTTTTAAGGGCTGTGCGGTTCGATAGAATTAATATCGTGTACATTTTGGTTAACGACCAACGAAATGAAACAAGTCGAAATTTCATTCAAAAACGAAAATTCGTCATCCTATTTGTTTTAGTCCTGTATCTCAATGTCGCCTACTTTCACCTGGTCAAAAATATCAGCGTAAGGTTCTTCGATTATGGTAGAATGTTTATACTATTGCTACGCCCACAATACTAGAATCCAGGCTCAGAAGACAAGCGACATATTTTCTGTGCCTGATTAAAGTGCAAACATGGTAGATGTCGTCTTTGTTTCGACATCCTATCCAGCGAGGGGTCACCATGTATTAACCCCAGAAGTCACTGAGTAATAGTTTACCTGCATGGCATTGGAAGCACACCAGCTTTTGTTGTCTCATTACTAACTAAGTTAGCTAAAACGGCATTTATTTTGCTAATGGGGCGCTGATATCCTTGGTTGAGAAAACCATGGCCGTTCATATTACCACCTCTAACTCTGGACAGCAAGTGAACTCAAGGGCGACTAATACGTCATTCAAAAACCCGAATCTTTCTCTATCAGGATATATGTAGATGAGTTTAGCAGAGCTAGTCGTCTTTGGGATAAGCCTTCTCAAAGTTGATGCATCCTTTTTCGAAATACCTCCGTAAACTCCATCACGCTAGCAAATGTTGAATCTAACATAAACAAGGGGTTAATTGCAATTTGCACTGACATGACTTAAACTTTTTGGCATGGATTTCGCCGAAATTTGGCTGGGTTATGTATTTTGATGCGCTGATTACAGTGGTTAACTCAGATTTGAGATTCATTAACTGTGGCGCCCTCCAGCGGCCAAAAATGGCGGGAAATTATTTTCCCTCAGAAATGGCTGAAAAATGAGTATTTAGTGCATTTCAGCATGCTGATTAACGTGGTGAAACTAGTTTTTAAAAATATCGATCGTGGCGCCCTCCAGCGACCATAAAGGCGGGAAATTTATTTTTCATCAGAAATGGATAAAAAATCAGTATTTGGTACTTTTCAGCATGCTGATTAACGTGGTGAAACTAGTTTTTAAATATATCGATCGTGGGGCCCTCCAGCGACCATAAAGGCGGGAAATTTATTTTTTATCAGAAGTGGATGAAAAATAAGTATTTGGTACTTTTCAGCATGCTGATTAACGTGGTGAAAGTAGTTTTTGAAAATATCGATCGAGGCGCCCTCCAGCGACCAAAAAGGCGTGAAATGTATTTTTCATCTGAAATGGTTGACAAATGAGTATTTGGTAATTTTCAGCATGCTGATTAACGTGGTGAAAGTAGTGAACGGTATTCATTCAGAAATCAGACAACCCTAATACAGCATCGACATTGAGCATTATTGACAGCAATATTTTGTCCCTGTATTACCAATCACCGTGTGCTGACAACCGCTAAAACCCATTTAGTTCATGTTGGCATCTGTACTAAATGAAACTACGCTGCTCGACTCTTTGGAGAATCACTCTCCAAATGTTTATTCAAGCAGTCTTTCACGGTATCCATGATAAATTAACCAAAATTGTGAGCAATGTGCTTTCCCGAAACCATTGGAATTTCGGCATTATTTTTTCTCTGTTCAGAGAATATATACTTGGTACTTTTAAGCACACTGACTATCACGAGGAAAGTGGAATTCGTAGTCATGATTGAAAAAGTTTGAAATTGAAAATGTGTACATGTGTACATGTGTACCAATGTGTACATGTACATATTTACGTTTAAGATAAAGTATTAATGTCATAGCATTTAAGTAAATTGTATAGCATTTCATTCAAGTAAAATGTATGGCATTTCATTCAAGTAAAACGTATGGCAATTCATTCAAGTAAAATGCATGGCATTGCATTCAAATAAAATGTGTGTTTCTGCCTGTGGTTGTGCCTTAGATAAATATGGACCCAGAAACACTTAATGAGTAAGCTACAGATTCCACCATTGATAATGGGCCATTGAATTGCTACATGCATGCTGGCACAGAGATTGCTCTTGATGAGAATGGTGACATCATCAAAGAAGCAGATAGCACCGACGCTTCCTTATGAACACAGCATGGCTGGTGGTTCGCTGGAAAATTTGCCTGTAAAAATATAAACACAACCACTTTTATCCCTTCAAGTTATTGACATATTAACTAAGAAAACGTTATAGCCATACATTGTTTGACATTTGTATGATTAATTCAGCATGAGTACCAATGTTTATATATTTCGAATTTTTAAGCACATATTATATAGGATGGAAGTAAAATAGAAAAATATTTATTCCATAAAAACACTTCTGACATGAAAAGAATTTAATAAAAATGTTTAGTTTTTATGACCATGTTTTATCACTTATCATCATCGTAAAAAAATTAAATAAAATAATTTCTGACATGACAGGCAAATATTAGTGCTGTGTCGTAGGTAAATTGTGGTAAACCGTTTTGGCAAATTCAAAACGACATAAACTGTTTGTTGAGATACTCCCCAGTTATTGCCAGGAGTTCCCAATAGGGATATTATTATTATTCCCAATCAGTTCAGAACTAAAGAATGGGGAATATTATGTTTCAAATTAAGGCAAATTAATTACACCCTCTACACGAACATTTGTTTTGCTAATTTTTCATGGAGACCGTGAAAGATGGCATATTTCGAATTTCATGACATATGCACATTTTTTATTTGAATAATCACTTGGACGGTGACGGACGGTCATGAAAGAGGCGAACAGCGTAGTTTCATTTATTACACTCAGGCATGGCTCGTGGTTAAAAACACGGTCTGGTCAAAATTATTTTGACCGGTTTTTAATAGTCAATATTGTCAATGATTTTGATGGTTTTTAATGATTAAATGGTCAAAAATCAATACATCATTACGTATTGCCTTACGATAGGGGCATATTTAGGCGCTAAATGCAAATAATCCGTTTTAAACCGTTAAAATCCGTTTTTGACCATTGACCAATAAAACCGTTAAAAACCATTTTAAACCGCGGTCATGGCTTTTTTAGTTAAAAACCGCGGTTCTAGCCATCCCTGTACACCCATTCATTCAGATGGACTATATGGGATTTTAATGGTTGTCAGCACACGCTGAATGGCAATTTTGGCATAAAATTTGGCCGTAAGTAATGAAGTAAATATGTGGATACCGCATTTGGGTCATTTGGATGAGATCATCAAAGAAGACGTCATTTTCCATGGCAATTGAAACCAAATGTCACTTTAATCCATTGTCATGCACGATACTTAAATAAAATGGCATACAGATAACGTGAATACAATGCTGCGCACATTACTTGAATGCAATGACATATCTATCACATCTTTAATGGAAATGTAAACAAACATATTATTATCCATGCACGTTCTAGTAAATGAAGCGATTAAACCTTATCATACACTGACATTTGACTTTTTAATTGAATATGTCCATGAATATGACATATGACCAATGTCCCTTGGAATTGTTAACTTCGTGGTAAATTTGGATGTTGCAGGTTATGTTTTACGATGGACGTAAGACATGGAAAATTTGACATTTGCTCCGGCCGCAGAAAATTATCTCCGACTTTTTCTCCAGAAGTATCTGTCATCTGAGTAGTTTCCTGGTACTATATGGCCATTGTATTGCGTGGTTATTAGTGCGGTGACAGATTATTACAAAAATGTAAACTTATCATCGATAATCCAATAAAAATTTGCTTATGTTTTTACTTTTCTCCAGAAATTTTCTCGCGTATTCGCGCACGTTTTCCATGCCTGAAAAGATAGTTGATCTTTGAAGCACATTTATGTGACCAATTAAAATAATATGCGCCAAAGTATGTAGTTTTGAGAAACATTTTCGTATTTTTGTCAATATTGACAAAAATATCTTTCATCTTGCTAACTTGCGTGCTTAAAAGTATCAAATACATCATTTCTAAACAATGATGAAAAACAATTTCGAGGATTTTTTGACTCTGGAGCGCACCCCAATAAATAGTATTGAACTTTACCCTCATTACGTTAATTGGAGTGCTGAAAGGTACCAAATACTTATTTTCAGGCATTTCCTATGACAAATGCATTTCCCGCCTGTTTATTCTCTGGAGGGCGCCAGAATCGATATTTTCGAAAAATACTTCCACCAGGTTAATCAGCATGCCGGGAAGTACCAAAACCCCAATTTTCAGCCATTTCTGATGGAAAATAATTTCCCGTCATTTTTGGCCGCTGGAGGGCGCTACTATCAAAATTTTCAAAAATCACTTTCACCACGTTAATCAGCATGCAGGGAAGTACCAAAAACCCAATTTTCAGCCATTTCTGATGGAAAATAATTTCCCGCCATTTTTGGCCGCTGGAGGGTGCCACAGTCAATGAATCTCAAATCTGAGTTAACCACTGTAATCAGCGCATCAAAATACATAACCCAGCCAAAATTCAGCCAAATCCATGCCAAAAAGTTTAAGTCATGTCAGTGCAAATTGCAATTAACCCCTTGTTTACTTTGGCATTTTCACATAGGTTACCATTTAGTTAATCGGCACTCATCTCTGACAAATATAATATTCATTCACGGCAACTAACGGCGTCATTATACATACATATACCTGTATTCTACAGTTTTAATTATGAAATTAGATTATCTGCAATGAAAATTGCCATAGAGTTGAGGGAAGTTCATGAAAAAATCAGCATTATAAAATTCACTGTTTTGTTCATCTCGAAATCACGATTTTGTTTCGTACCATGTTGCAGAAAATCTAATCTTATCAAGCATTTGGTATCCATTTTAAAAATTGCAGATTAGCTTAAATAACCATTGAGATTCATTTGAAATAATATTGATCACGACACACGTTTGTGGAATAAGTCTCGGCACCCACGGTCGCAATGTGCAATACGACGGAATGGAAATTTGAATTTGATTGGACAAGCTGACGATTTTACAGAACAAGTCACCGACGCTTGTAATGATTTTCATGGAGAAACTTGGCTGTTATTTGTTATCAACTTGGTTGTGACTCATGCTTATTAGTAATAACGTATTTTGTCGAATACATGTGTAATGCATTCTAAACTGTCGTTAATACAACATACTCATTTACGTAAGTACCCTACCTTTCCTACCCTAACTTTCATATATTTTTATACCTCGAATGTTCCTAAGTGTACGGAATCGAATGCAAGTATTTCGTTTTGTATCACTTTTTAAAGCATTTGACAAATGACATGTAATTAATAAAATACAAACATATTCCATGAAGTAGTTATAAAATGAATTTTCGAAAAATATTGAAAATTGATGAAAGGTGTAAACACAGGACTGCCTCGTAAAGGCCATAAGGAAGTATCATCTTCATCGTTTTGCTGATAATAATTTTGTAATTTCGATTTTTAGTTTGGTGACCTCTGACCTTTTATGGTCGTAGTCGGAAGTGATGTTTAGCTATGTAACGAAAAACGATCAGATTTTAATTCTGTATCATATGCAGCAATAAAAACAGTTTTATTATATCCGGGCAAATATTTATTTACTTTGTTTGAACAATTTAATTTTTTTCTTGCAGATAATGACATGCATTTTATTTCATCGTTAATCAATCAAATTGTGAATATGGAGTTTCTGTGAATCCTATTATTAAATAGCTTTAGGTGGCCACAAGTCATACAATGTGGACCTGGAAAATAAACATTTCAAAGTACTGACTAACATGCCTGCATGCGCATGACCACTGATGACGTCTTTATAATAAAACCCGCTTGCAGTTTGTTTTTATTTTTTACCAGATCCTTCAGGTACCGTTTTGTGCTTTAGTTAGGTTGCAGGAAAGTAAAGTATACATCCTGACACCACGTTATGCTTTGATTATAAATCAAATTTCATTGAAAAGTATGATTAGTGCAATAAAAGTCATCAATAAATAAGAAAAATATATTTGTCATTATGAACCCATTTTCTGTAGCCCGTATGTATTTAGCTATATGAACTCAAATTACTGTATGGTTCGTTTTTCCCTTATTATTTGCACACGACATTTGTAATTGGGATTGACATCACGCTTTTTTCTGTCATTCCACAAAACATATGCCAACAGCTTCAACAACCTGCTACGCACTGACCAGCAAAAATGCACTCAAGAATTTGTTTCGCGCCCGAAGATTTACACATTTATTTTTTTCCCATTTCCTGTCGAATATAACAATCATAGCCTTTTAATGAAATGAGAATCAAGGAATCAAGGTACACTAAAAATGAAGTAGTTTTAAGAATTTAAGTAGTCATGTAATGGAAAATGAGTTGTTTGCGTTGCTTAGTTAGTAAAATGAAATTGTGTAGCTCGCAAACACCCAACGACCACGAGCACCTCAAACTGGGCTTGGCACTATTTGTTCTGTGACGATAATGGTGATGATTCTTGTTGTGATCGAGATAAGGTATGTATGAACTTTTTCATCTGTTTGCATCAAAAGAAGCAACTTCCATCACACTGTGAAACCAGTGCGTTGAATATGGACGGTTTACATACAACGTTGTCGAATCAGGTTGCTCGGTAAAAAATGGCAATTAAAAACGTTAAACGGCAATTAAAAATACTTCCATCAAACTAATTACGAACTTGTTAAGAGAAAGTTGCTTTTCAAAATAATGAAGCTTATTCTGTTTATTTCCAAGGTAGAAAACTGTGGATGGAAAAATTTATCTAACCTGTGTAATTGCTGCTGGTGATCTTTCTACGATACTGCCATTAACATTAACAAATATCAATTGACAAATCTTACATCACTTATGTAACTTCTGATATGCATGCATAAAGTTTCTACTAATTACATACGTGTACAATTATGAAATGTTGTTCCATGTAGGATGGTTATATACATGAATAAAAATCTCTCTCAAAAATCCTAAGATTGTTGCAGCCTACCACAAACATCACAAGGTTTTCATAAATGAATGATCTAATAAAATGCCTTGAGACATCCAGGCGCGATTATTTTGCAAAAGAAACCGCTTTTGGATGCACAAAAATGTTATTTTTTGCAATCGATATATAGCACGATAATTGGGCATGAGTCCATTTAATTTTTCCCCAAAAAGGTTTTGATTAAATGTACTACTGAAACGTCTTGAATATAATTTTTGTACGCCGAATGGAATTCAGGAATTTCAGATGTCATCCCTGTCCATTGGTACGTAGACAATGATAGACAAGAGAAATAAATTAGATGGACAAGCTAATCTATTATTACATGGTTTCGTATATACGATATGTTTGATCTTAAAGTTGATTGTATATCCAATATTATACTTTGGGAGTCATGCATAATTATTGGATGCTTTAGTTGAGCAGGTAAATTGAAACTTTAAATTTGTAATCAAGTTCACATGATTGCAATTCGTAAATGCAAGAATACATGCTTGAAAAGAAACATTAGAAATTACTCCTTTCAGGATTGGTGAGTAATTTAGTTCAGTATCGGCTTACTTACTTGTAACAATGACCTCTGCTCCTACTTGCAATAATGTCTGAAACGGACATCGCCATTAATATTCACACTATTATGCCATTTTATCTAATACAATGGAAACTTTCAAATTTAATTTGTGGCAATAAAATAAACTTCTGAATTAAATTAAAAGGGACAAACCAACAACTAAACCACTCCAATTAGAAAACTCACGAATGTCCCAAAAAAGTAGCTGCCTTTTCCTTTTATCTTCTTTACCATCATATTAAACTTGAATGGCACCGGTGTACCACAAAAACAACTGTTTCGTACCATTATCATATCCGCATGATAATTTAAATTCTTTCCATTATTTATTAGCAGAACTATGTCGCCAAATTTTTAATAGCTGTGACAAATGTTAAAATGCTTTAATAGATTTTCTAAAAGAATGCTGAGAAAAAATAATTATCTCATCATATATACTTACAAGAATGTTTTGCGAATGACACGATGACATCCTCCCATAAAAAAGAACGCGGCATTATCCAACCAACAACACAAATCCGCACGTTGAAATTTTGCATTGCATTATTGTATTTTAGGAAATCGGTTCAAAAATAGGAAAATAGGTATTTATCGTATTGTCTCTTAGTCTAGATCCTATTTTCACAATACGGTTTGTAGCTTTGTTCAAAGAAAATGTGCATGATTAATGAGCAAGTAGACCACCGTAGCTTCGTCTTTTGTACAGTTCATTGCATTCTTAATTTCCAGGTTAATTGTAACTGCACTGTTCATGTTGGTAGAGCTTTTGGTTTATTTTTTGCTGATTCCCTTGTAATGTATTTACCATTTTGTTCATACGGATAAATTCACCAATTTCTATAAATGACATAGTATTTAAATTGTTTACACACGGCAGTCAAATAGATATTAAGAATAACCACTACAGTCCAGTTGGACTTTCCAAATACCGTGGCATCATCTAACCTCCTCACTCCTCACCTAGCCTAGTACCTGTCTCCCAGAATACAGTGCAGAATGTTATCGCATCTACGAATATACAACATATTTATGTATAAATCTATCGAGAGCGTGTTTGCATTGTATTAGCATGCTATAAAGTTATTAGTTTTTACGTATAAAATGTTTTGCGGATGTTTTGAGGATTGCCGTTTTTATTCAATTTGCATTCAAAAAACAATAATGATAGTGCTGAGCATCTAAAAATTTGACTTTGAATTAAATATGAATGTATTGTTTTTGATGCTAGAAAATTTAAATGAGCAAACTACTGTCTCTACTGAAATTTTTGTGTTAGAAAATATCAGATATGGTATTTTTGCTCTTGGCAGTGTATTTATCATCTTGCCTGAAATAATTAAAATAGGAAACGTTTCATTCTCACTTTACTGTTACATTACATGACACAGTGAGACGGCAACTAAATATCTCCAGAAATGTTTACCAGTGAGTTAGTAGGAGTGTTGCATTTTCATCATAAACATTTATGTACATGCCACCAATTATGGAAACGTATCCCTTCGCCTTCGAAATTTTGCAACATGCATGACTTTATAGATTAATCACGAAAGCAATCAGTTTCTGCATCCATCAAACTCCACCCAGAATTCAGAGGCTGAATTTTCTCTTCTTCATAATTATGTCCAAAGAAACCATCGAAATGAACAATCAATCTAGCACAGTTGGTCCTCCCAAGCAGCCGATATTTGAAATATAGGCGCCGACCTCTGTCAAGTTATAATTTGGAACTGATGAAATTTTATTGGTAGGAGCTCCATGAGCACTGATGACGTCTGTAGCAATCAATCCCTTGTAGTTGGTTTCATACTTCGATATATTCCTCACTATCGTCTCGCTCCAGTTGGATTGAAGGAGATTAAAGGAAGTATGTTATTCTTCCGATTTAATCTTGCACGCTTAATTATGCGCAATAAAATCACATTTAGCAGAAGAGTATATATGCGTTAATCATCGTTAGCAATCTGGTATATACTTTTCAGTATGGACCATTTTTGTAGCTGGTATCGAACTCTATGAATTAAGATAATTCAATTGTTTGGCTCACAAATTAATTTTTTGTGATGGGAAACTCGACTGCGTACGGAATGTTCTTGCACACGAGTATGCGTTAATTTGTGTATTATGATAATTATAAACCAATGGTGTCAAACTGACGAGTTTTAATTAAATCTGCTTACAAATCTTTATGTTCTTGTGACCGTTTGATTCAACTGACAATTTTTCTGATTTCTGTAATGGATGATGATTATGTTTCTTCGATCCTACAGTAAACATTAAGAAGTATCAAATGAAGAAATCGTTCACCAATTAACTTAAAAAATCATGCAATGTTTCTACGTACCCCGGACTGGTGCTATTATGAAACGTAGTTGAATGGATTGATGGAACTCATAATTACCCAGTTGGCAGTTATATACAGCATGACGAAAAACCATTCCCCAAAATTCTACTTAGAAATTGTTGCAGCTTACCGCAAACACCAACACCTGGTCAATTTCGATTGTGATATGGTATTATAAAAATATATCGAGATTCCAAAGCTTACTTAGTTAACGTGCATGTTATGTTTGCTAGCCGATATACAATTCTGTAAATTTGCATTTAATTCCATTTAATTGTTTCCCAATGTGCTTTCCATTAAATGGACTGGTGAAACGTCGTCAAAATTATTTTTGGGTGCAGGGTTGAATGCTCGAATCGCAGATAGAATCGGGAGAGCATTTCATTCGGGGTTCATTTTATCGTCAAAAAATCAAAGAACAAAAAATGAGAGGGAATATCTATCATTTTACGTGATGGATAAAAAAATGTCCATCTACCTGGATTTGCAGCAGATGTTTGTCATCATTCTTTTTAAAAGTATTTTTCAGGAGCGGAAGGAGCTCTTCATTTATTGCGTCAGATCAGTTGCTGTTAATGTGTGTATGTAAGATGATACCATAACGAGCTTCAACTTTTGAAGTGGGAAAACGAATTATTTTTATATACCTCCATAGCTTTACAACAACTTACAAGAATAACTTGTTACAACTCTTCGTCGGCACTACATACCTGCTACAACAGTAGTTTCCCTGTGCCTAATATTTGCACCTGAGGCAGCAAACTTACACTGGCATAACGTTTTGTAGCTATTGGTTTACTGGAGAAGCAAAATTCATCTCTGTGGGTTGCATTGCATACTTTATTGTGCTGTGTTAGTTTTCTTCCAATGTGGTGAAGCTCCTAGAAGGCCCAAACTTTGAAATTTAAGGAAGTATAATGATCCCTTGTATTTGATTTGAAATTAAATCTGTATACATTTTAAAATATCGATTTCTAAAATAATATTTATTTCTTCACATCAACTACTATTACATTCTGTCAAGTGGATATTCCCGAAACTGATTCTCCGGCGCAAATTCTGATAAATAATATTTTTTGACTTCTGATAATAAATAATAATAATAGACTTCTGATAATATTTTTTGTGTAACATGTGTGTAATGTACCTCAAACTGTCGTATCACAAAAATCGCATATGAGTCTCCACTCATGCCGTTCCACCCAATTCATGTTATTCGATCTTGAACTAGTGACCATCACCACCACAGCTTTTTAATTCGTTTCCCTACGTGACTAATATGTGACGCTGGACAACGACATTCTCACTTCTTATTTTCATGCGATAATTGTTGCGTGTTGCATCGGTTTCCAACCATTAATATCCGCATCTCAAGCTAAATTGTATACCCTAATATGGTAACCCAGTACCTAAATATCTCCAGAAGTGCTTAATAGCTTACCACTACTAGTGCAATTATCGCTTAATTATTTTAATTTTAATCTATTGGACTTTGCAAAGAATTTCGAATCCTTTTTCAAAATTGCTGGTTAGCATGAAAGTTGGTAATTCTTTTGTTTAGTACTCCTTTACAATAGAGTAACCATTACAAAGTTCACAACAAGCACATCTAGCAAGGGTGGCCTAAACAGATGGCCACCTTTCTAAAGACTGGTGGTAATCTTTGTCAAAAAATAATAGTTAAACCGTCATGACAACCGATGGCGTCTTTATCAATAAACCCTCCTACAGTGAATTTTTTCTGGCCGATAGGTTGCATTCCAACGAAACATGTCTTGGGGTTTGTTTAAGGAAATGAAAGTAGTTAGTTCAATCGATTTCAATATATTTTACACTTTGAATAATGAGTAATCAAAATTACATTCTCCAAAATTATAAACGCAATAGAAATGATTAATAGCCAATTCTTACTTAATGCCATTTTAATGTTGTCATCCAAATGTAATCCCGTTTCGTGCTTGCATTATATTTGCATATTTTGATGCCAATCAACGTGACAGTGCATTCAGGTCTCTCAAGTATGTTCACCTCAACCTTGATGGAGCCAAATAGTTTCTCATTTGCGACAGTTTGAATATCGTTTTTCAGTAATTAACGAAGTGATTTTTTTCCAAATTGTGGTAATCAATTTTGCTGGTGATATGTAATGCTGTAATGTAGAACAATTTTATTTTATATTTTATGCTAAAAGATACTTACTCATATTTTAATTCCTTGCTAGTTACCAGTGGACTTTCAGACTTTGTTGAGAAATGAATAAGCCCTATAAAGATCCTGGTTTGTACTTTATTTCCTTCCTGGACAATCAAAACTTGAATGCAACATGGATGCTGTTGAAACCAAAGAGTTTCGGGTTCCTTTTCGGGAATTGTCGCGAAATGAACAATTGATGCACCAAAAACAAAAAAGGTTGAAGTTCAACTTTTGATATACTTGACGTAAGTCACTACTAATGCAAACTGCATCATGACTCGAATTAGAACCAGTGCAATGACCTGTCATACAAATTATTACTTTATGCCATCATTTTTAAACCCGACGACGTCTGGTTATCCAAAAACATAGGAATCAGTTTGGCTAAGCATCAAGTTTCCATTTATATATTTCGATCTTATTTCAAATAGGAAATATGATTTTCATTCACCAATGTTTGACTTGGAAGACTTGGGTGAAAACATTAACATATTTGAAAACTTGAATATTTTTTTCAACGCACAAACTTAAAAGCTCTACAGTTTTATGATTTTATGCCCGTGTCTTCTGTAGTTTTCGGCAAGAAAATAACATTCGAAAAGTAAATACAATAGAAAATGTATAAAATTCAAACGACTCTTGTTGTGTTCATAACTCGCATCGTATTTACAGCGTAAAATATACAGGAAACATTATTATGTATGCGTTTGTAGGGCCTCCAGAACAATGGAAAAGTCTTTAATTAAAACAAATTAGACGGACTTGGTACTTCTGTTAACAAAGGCACGTGTATTTAGATGTCGACAACCTTTTTACGTCGTTAGTGCGCTATACCAACATATTTAGTCCGTGCGGCGGCAAGTTGGCACAATAAACCTTCCTTTGTATTTTTCATTGCACATCAAAAGTAAACCTATTTGTATAATTTGTGTTACAAGTTGATATCTTGCATTACAAAACCAATATTTTATAGGAATTGTTCCACTTAAATTAGTTGTAAATTATCGTTACCGGAATTGAAATGCAAAATTAGAAGCAGTAAAAAAATATGAAATCAAAAAGGCACATTGGTTGTGCTGATATTGAATACAAAATAGATTTTATTGTAATTCTACTAAATACATATACGTCTATACTCCATACTCCATATACGTCTTGCGTTGCAGATAGAAAAAATCGCTTTCTCCATTTTGCACGGCCTTCAGAAATAACTCTGATGGACCAAACCAGGCTGTAAAGGCGTCTGGATCCAATGCAAGTCGTATTGTCGAAATGACAAATTGAGACGTGAACGCAATTATCAAGTAAAGTAGCGCTAGATTTGCTGGGTTGTTTCTACTCTGCTTGGGTTCGTCAAGGACGATGACGCCGCGGGTTTGACCACTCAGAGTAATCAACTTATGGAACAAGTTCCTGTCTTTGTGGATACTATACGAGAATAATATAATTTGAAAGTGATACACAAACGAGTGAAGAAACCCAAAGTAGGAAGTTGGAGAGTTCTTCCCGCGGTATAGCTTTTCCATTCTCTGTATGCGTTACAGCTAGTACGTAGTAAGGAATCCCGATAATCGTGATATGATAATAGCTACGGAATCGAATAGTATGAATAGTAAGCAGAATACTAAGTTTATGTCACAATGGCGCATGTACATCCTATCACAACTAAGTTGTTAATAACCTTACCCGTGTTAATTTAGAACCGTTCTTCAGAATCCAACAGCCGCTTTCGGCATCGTATACAACCTTGTATGGTGCAATATCTACATAGTAAAATACCATAAACTGGAATTCCCAAATTCGTGCACAAAGTGTTTTCGGGATTTTTGGAGAATTCGGTGGCTTTTCGACTATTGTAAACTTATCTTTTTGCATTTTCGCTTTGGCAGAACAAAATGTAAAAACTCAATCTCAAATTAGTTCAATTTTGATGTTATTGCAAAACGAAACTTTAGCAAATAAAATGGCTACTTCTATCTCTGATCAATGATCGCTGCTTAATTCAAGATGTGCTAAAAATAAAAAACAACACGTAGGCTTACAACAATATATAGCAGTTATTAAATATTTACACTGTAATTTGCTCATGCCTATGGATCATAGAACACATTGTACGTGTCGTATATGTGTCTGTTAGCGTCGAAAGGAAAGGTGGCTTTTGTGGCAAGTAGCAAGATAGCATTCAGGCAGCGAACGTTCAGACCGATGAAGCGGTAAATCGATATTTGTATTCATGTACGTATTAATAAAGGAAAGGAAATATCTTTAATTACAATGGAAAATTACATATATAAAACGTGTTCCCACATTATTTTGGAAACCAAATACATATACAATACTAACCCTACACTGGAAGTCTAGTACTGGTTATGTTTTTGAAACTTGACAGAATAACGTATTGGTAAGGGAGATTTTTTGTCGACTAGATCTGTGTCGCAAATAGTTTTTAAAGCGAGAAATGAGTTTTTTATGATAACATAGAATCACCCCAATCAATGCAGAGATAGAGAATGTATACTATATAATATATTGGGTTTCTGTTATTGTGGCTGTTACTTATATTGTTAGTCGTAGATATGCGGTACAGCTTTCGCCTGGAATCTCGGCAACAGAATACAACGATGGACGCATAACTGCTCACCTGTAACTGCGGCTTTCTTTCTGCTGCCTCACTGTAAGTACCCGTCAACATACTCTCTACTTACAATTGTGATTGGAATGACTTATAGATAGCTTACCAAAGACGTTCACCAATACGTTAATCTTAAAAGAACAACAAACTTATGACTTGGTTTAAACAAAAGTCGAGAAGGACGAGCGGAGTCTGCTCGTCCACATAATTCACATCGCCCATATGAATCTTTATCGCCTGAAGCGACGCAAGGTCCCTCACAAAATACCTCTTCTCCCGCTGCGGAACCAGCGGAAATATTTCCGATTTCAGATAGCTGAGCACATCGGACGAATTCACATATACCTTTCCTAACATTCCAAACCATACTACCATAATGGTAAATCCGCAGGTAGCCAAGGTAACAAATGTGGCCAAACGAGCGAGATCTACACCAGCCCCATGTGATATCAGCACATACACACCAATTATGAATATGCAAAATGCTTGACACAGATTTCCAAGGATGATGTAGTCCCGATGAAACAAATTGAAGTATTTGGCCAACAGCTGAATTTCTTTGTATAATCGTAAAGCCGGCTTTGAGGGTTCTTAAGCTTCAGTACGCGGCATGCATTTGTTGACGTATCGATCGCGGATTGTCAACTTGAAATATTCCATGTAGTAATTTACGCAATATGTGGGCAATAGTGATATTTTGAAGAGAACGATGGCGCAAAGTGTGTTTCCGTCAATAAAGTGCCATGCTGACCATATGGAAATGAGCAACAGTTTGAGTATGGTATCTATGGATGGGTGGAAGTATCCGTTTCCTGTCGTAGGAAACGCACAATGTTCAAACATGAAGTAGAGGAACGTTGCTGGGGAACAGTTGTAGACCCATCGTCGAAGAATGAATCCAAGGGATGCCACAATTGGAACCATAAGGCTGACAATATTCGTCAGGCCAAACACTCGTTTCTGTGAGCGTGTCATGGCAATTTCCTCGATCAATGGATTACCTGGAATTAAATTGAATTTTCCAAATGTTGAAAGTTATTGAATTCCTAAAACCCAGGTTAATTTTTGATTACCTTGCAAATGTCTTCGTTCAAACTGCAGAAGCAGATTGAAATATTCGCAAATCGCGCGGCGACGATGTGCGGCCACATATGTTGGCAGTGCGGTCATCTGCAAACTAATGCTGTATCCCAAACACTCAAAGTTTAATAGCGGAGCTCGAAGACTCATTCCGTACATTGTTTGAATTCCAATGACAGATATAAAAAATATAAAGTTACACATTTTGAATTTGTGGTATTTCAGGTCGCTGGATGGAAAAGATATGAACGTATATCGACCGTTTTGGTATTCGAGGGCCAACGGGGGAGGACCAACTTTTTTCAGCAGCTCCAAGTGAAGCTTAAAATACACCAACCCGTTTTCTTCGAAAAGCATGGTGCCACTTTTTTGAGTGCAGTAAGTTTCTTGAAATAAATTACGATTTTTCAATATCTTCTCTAAACAGCACTATAAATTCACATGCACACTTGAGAGCGTAGTGGACTACTGGCTAAAGAAAATGACTGCAGAAATTTCTTTGCGCTTATGAATAAAAGATGTGTCTCCCGTGTTTAATTGGTAGCGAGAAAGCACTCGGTAATTTTCATTATCACATACTAAATTATTTTTATTATAAAATCACTATGTGATAAGCTATTATGCCTGATATTCTTCCGAACTTTCTCGCAACTCAACTGTATATTATTGATGCCAGTTTTCTGCATATTATATTATTTGCGAAGAAATTGCAAAAATTTTAATATGCCGAAGGACAAGGATTCTTATTATTAGCTTGAGTTGGAGATGGTAATACAGATTATAAAAGATACGCTGGAATATACGTTAAAATTTAATTAATTTAATCTGCAGAAGCATATTGAAACATTCAACTATCGCATCGAGCCTTTTTTGTAGCCGCGAATAATATAAACCATGTCATTTGTAATCCGATACTGTAGAACAGACATTCCAAATTTAATTGCGCAGATCGATGTGCAATGCAGTATAGTATTTGACGTGAAATGTCAATTACGAGAAATTTGAATTGGTATACTTTGACTTTGTGACATTTTAAGTTTACGGGCGCACTTGATACCAAGATTTGACGGCCAGTCTCAAACTTTATGGTGATTGGCAAAGTGTTTACTGACTGTATTATTATGTTAAATGTGACGCCTTGAGTACATCCATAAAATTTCTTTATAAAACATCACCAAGTTCTACACTTCATTAAACAGACTGAACGAAGTTTAAGAAAATAGGATTCTCGGCTACAACAATTGCTAACGTTACAGATAGCAGTTATGATACTAATTTAAACTTGAGCGTCTTCGTCAATAAAATTTGTTTTGTGAGTTACATCGATTATTTGCACTGAGGACTCCGGCAGAATGTATGATGTTTGTCATCATGTCATACAATTTGCAAAGTTGTTGATCAGCGGACTTTTATCATATTAGTAAACGAGTTAATTCTTTACCAGGTGCTCTGATAGAAAATCGTAATTGAATAGTGTTGAAGAGTTTTGTTAAGAATTAACGAACTCACAGTCTTGTATAACTCCAACAAAAAACGGGTAATATGACCCATTACTTTCTAGCATGCATGTATTGTGGACCTAGTATGGAAATGCAAACATTGAATCAAAAGGAGTGTTTTTGTACACCAAAAAATTGCTCGGTTTTATTGCAAGGTGTGCTGCATAAATTATAAAAATGAATTTTTTTATTTACTTCATGTTCGAGTATGATAAGTAGAAAATGAGTATGACATAGTTGACAATACTCATTTACCCATTAAATTACTTTTGCATAAAATAAGTACTATTTTTCATTTTCATAATTTCGGCAGTAGTTTTGTTGGAAAAGATGTATTCCAACTAGGGTGGAAAAGATTCCGTCTTAACAAAATAGCCATTTTTAACAACAGAATCATTTGTTCCAGTATTTTCGATAAAATAATATGACTTGTAACTGATTAAATTAAACTTGATTATTGAACCGAGAAAAAATTACACGAGGACTTTCAAAATTTAGACATAAACTTTTTAAAGTTGAAATGGTAACGGCTCGACCATTACAAATTCATGTATGTGCGCATCTACATTTCTACTTAATAATCAGGAATCAAGGATCCCATTTCCTGTCGCCGATATCTCACTATTAAGGTATGTCAGGAAACATAGGGGTCGATCAATATTTTTTGCGTAACTTATGCCAAAACCGATGTAGGAAGCCAGTATTCTCACATTATATTGGCAAACTATAACTGATATTACCCACCAATTTTCAAGCAATTCGGAGGCGGATTGTGGGAACAGCACCAATTTGCCCAAAATGTTCCAGAAACGGCTGTCAGGAAACCTAGGGGTCGATCGTCGTAATCTGCTGTGGGGTCAACTTTATGAACTTTTTGACAGTTTCCAGCGTTATCTCGGGTCAAGAAACCTATTTTCACTATCAAAATTGCATAAAAGTACGTTTAACTAAATTTTCAGGAATCCACGATATACACTGAGAACGGGTATTTTCAGGGATTGGCCGCTTTGCTCCGTCACTGTTTCTCGCACCTAACCCATATATACCTCAAATGTAGCTAACAGATGGATAATAAGATTCCAATGTTGGATTGGGCCCAAATTTGTCAACATCTCAATCTACATAAGTCTTAATTTGGAAGAGAATCGTTTGGTTGCCAAAATGCTTACGTTACAAGGCAATTTAGCACTGGTGAAATAAGTTTACGAAACAAGACGCAAATCCTTGAGATGCTGGCGTATATGTACTTAAACCAATATGGCAAACTTATTGTCCATCTTTTAGCTACATTTGAGGTATATATGGGCTACGTGCGTCAGTCAGTTCACAACTGAAACGCCGTCAAAATCATTTTAGGATACAGGGTTGAATTTTCGAATAGCAGATGTAATCCTCACCTCACCTCTATTGGTATGCTGACGATGATAAATAAAAAAAAAATTTTCATGCACAAAGAAACCAATTATTGCATGGTTTCGTATACGCGATTTGTTTGTTCTTAAAATTTGATTGTGTATCCAATATTATAATTTTGGGAGTCATGAAAGTTATTCAACGTTTTAGATGAACTGATATATTGAAACTTTAAATTTGTAATCAAGTTCACATTATTGCAATTCCCATATACAATAATAATTGCTTGAATGAAACATGAGAAACTACTCCTTTGAGTATAGTTAAGTAATTTTACTCCAGTATCGATTAAGTTACTCGTAACAATGACAGGTGGTCCTACTTGCAATAATGGTTGTTAGGGGTGACGCTTAAACCAGCTTTCTCCTTTTTATATAATTTTCGTGTTTGCAATAGTTTTGACATTCGGCACTTTAACTTGTTAACCATTAGAATCATTCTTGTAATTCCAATTATCACTTGTCATCCTGCTGCTTTCAGATACTTCAAAACACAAGGCAAAATATTCTACATCGCTGATGATGTACATATTAATTTTTTGTTAATTAATTTACTTTGAAGACACTCAAATGCCCCAATAGTATGTATATACCTGATTTCCGAGTAATCATTTTCACCATCATAGTGTATCTGGGTGGTACCGGTGTGTCGTAAAACCAATTGCTTTTTCTAAAGTCGTATTTTGTTAATGTAATGAGTTACTCACGTTAATTTCCTTTATCAAAAGAATATGTTACAAAATTATCAGTCTATGATTCATGTTTGGTGGTTCTCGAAATAGGTATATATCCTTTAATAATATGGCATTTGTTTGCATGAGAGGAAGTAAAGATACAAGTTATATAATATTATTGAGAAATTAATAATCTATTCTGCAGATATTGATTTAAGCTGTACATCCGTCCCGAAATCATTAAAAAATGAATACATTATGGCTGCTATTGACATTCACGGTTTGACAGTATGTATTCGTACTACAGTTTTGTATCAAGATTATGTAAAAGAAACAAAATGAATGTCCAAATTCCAGGCTCAATTCATTCTTCATTCACATCAGTACTGCGTCAGAACATTTAATTTAATCTGAGTAGCTGTGTACCTTTACACTAAGCATCTATTTAATTATTTATAAGTAAATATTTGTAACTATTCCAAATTAAATATCTGCATTTGTATAATTGCTCAGTGTTTAGCACGACACCGATAGTGTTAGCCTCTCATAAACAATGAAAGCGACTTTGAAAACCAACAATAATAAAACAAGATTATGAAATTTTTCATTTCAGTAATATTTTATGAAATCGCCTCGAGAATACGTAATTACCTGTATTTGTATTTATATAGAGCTATGTATTCTTGGAGGACCTATTTCATCTTGCCAGTATATGGCGGAAAATTAGCATCGTTGCATCGTTTTGAGTAACTATAATCAGAAGTACAGTGCGAAAAACACGACACTCTTTGATATTGGTGTCCTGTGCATTCATTGAGAGGTTCTATGACAAAAATAACGTATGCCAATTATTGGGCTCCGGATACCTCTCTGGTGGGTGTGGTGGCCAAAAGGGCATGCGCACGGGAAAAATTTCGAATTGTGATCAAAACAGTTTGAACTTCATTATAATTTTTGCAACTTTCCAATTTAACAGACGATTTCTCGGCTCGCCGAGCCTTGTTTACGTCATGCGATAGGTAGTTTTAAAGCGCAAGAAAAACTGTATAAGTGCACGCTTTTACGTAATTACGCATGCGATTTTGTGCGTGTACGGTGTGCGACAATATATGTAGGGGCACACTGAGAAAATGTCCAATCTCTATTATAATGCGCGTCATTTTTGTCATACGCAAACAATTGTAAATTTAAAAAATTCATTTTTGCTCCGATGAATTAGCTTTCATTTGCCGCAAAAACCAAGAAAATCCATCGACATGGGACGGAATGGTACGCAAATTAATCTGCATTGTGGAAAGGTTTGTAGCTTCCTTTTAAGAATTGTGGGTTAATACGTTTGGATGGGTAACTTTGACACGGTGGCCCTCCAACAAATGTAGATGGATTTTCTTGGTTCTTGCGGCAAATGAAAGCTAATTCATCGGAGCAAAAATGAATTTTTTAAATTTACAATTGTTTGCGTATGACAAAAATGACGCGCATTATAATAGAGATTGGACATTTTCTCAGTGTGCCCCTACATATATTGTCGCACACCGTACACGCACAAAATCGCATGCGTAATTACGTAAAAGCGTGCACTTATACAGTTTTTCTTGCGCTTTAAAACTACCTATCGCATGACGTAAACAAGGCTCGGCGAGCCGAGAAATCGTCTGTTAAATTGGAAAGTTGCAAAAATTATAATGAAGTTCAAACTGTTTTGATCACAATTCGAAATAGGGAAGTCCGATAGACAAACGGTTTTCTGCGTTGAATAGAGCATACAAAATAGTACCAAGTACATTCTAGTTGATTTCAATATATCTCTCTGTCTACCGACTGCACCAACACAAATTTCATTTTTTCCAATTTTTCCCGTGCGCATGCCCTTTTGGCCACCACACCCACCAGAGAGGTATCCGGAGCCCAATAATTGGCATACGTTATTTTTGTCATAGAACCTCTCAATGAATGCACAGGACACCAATATCAAAGAGTGTCGTGTTTTTCGCACTGTACTTCTGATTATAGTTACTCTATATAAATTGAATTATGAAGCATTCCAAAGTCAGGAAGCACCAGTAGCACCTCAATATAACCGTCACAATCTGCACGGACTTTCCAAATAGAATCTGCATCATCTAATCTCCTCAATCGACTTAATACTTGACTCCCAGATTAGCTTGCAGAATGTTATTACAATCATGAAGTTGCAAGTGTATATTTATAAATCCATCATTTTGATTTTCTTTGTTGTTTTAGCACGGTTTAATACTATAAACTTTGCGTTTAAAATATTTGCCAGGTGTTTCTGAGGACTGCAGTTTTTATCTAATTTGCATTGTGATAAAAAATGAAAGTGATAGTACTGATATCTGTAATTGAAAATTGATTATGAATAAAATATGTGTTGTGTTTGCCGGCAGTAAAATTTTGTTTCAGCAGCCAGTTGATGTTAGCCTGTTGGCATTTCTGGCATCAATTCACGAAAGTTAAGCGGACACTTTGTTATGAGCGAAACAGGATGTATTTATGGTTCCGGACAAGTACATATTTTTGCATGAGGCGAAATATGCAGCAGGTTTGGAGTTCAGTACTATGGCTCTATGTGCATGAAAGTTTGCTTGAAGTAATAGGGCCATGCATATATGTACATGGTTCCATTGTAATGTTTTATTCGCGTATTTACACTTGTAGCACGTTAGTGCATTACTATTTTATTTTCACAACAAACTCATTTGCGTCAAAATTCCGAACTTTCCAGACAATATGATATTTTTGTGTTGGTATTGAATCATATTTCCTTAAAATTAAAATTAAAATAATTTGAACGTATTGCTCTCATTTTACACTCAGATTACATAATACAGTGAGGCAGCACCTACAAATCTCCATAAATTCTGATTTAACGGTGTGTTACAGGAACGCCGCAGTTTCACCTTTAATGGTTTTGTAGATTCGTCAAAAAAAGAAAACTTGTCATATAAAGATTAGTCATGTATCCATCAAATTCCACCCGGGCATTACAATCCACAAACATTTATATCTTGTAGGGTTGCTATTGTCGAGCAGCCACAATTTGCAATACTGGCACTGATGTTTGTCAGAATTTGGAACTGAATGAAATTTTAGTGGTTGCAACGACATGAGCACTGATGACGTCTGTAAAAATAAATCCCTTGTAGTTGGTATTATTCTTCAATAGATTCCTCATTCATAATCGTCTCGTGGATGCAATTGTATTGTATGGGATTAAAAAATACGTATATCTTCCGATTTAGTCTTGTAGTTTGAATAATGTGTAATAAAATGACATTGAGTAGAATAATAAATATAAACGCTAATCAGCATTAAATAACTGATATTCATTTTTCAGCATGGTCCCAATTTTGTAGTTGGTATTCACGCCCGTGAATTAATTTAAGTTCAATTGATGGGATTCCCTAATTAAATTATTTGACGGGAAACTGGAACACTTACGAGGTGTTCTTGTACAGGAGTTTGCGCTAATTGTTTCGGTTGTGTATACATTTAATTTAGCATGGACTGTTGTACGTGAGTTTATAATTGAAAATTAAAAGGCTTGTAGGGACAAACCGACAGATTTTACATAGTCTGAACATACATAAATCAGTCATTTATTTTATTTTCTAATCACAAGTACTAATATGAAATTTTGCTCAATGGATTGATGCTATTCATAATTTTGCAGTTGGTGATTATATTGAATATGACTAAAATCTCTCTCCAAATTTCTACTTCAAATTTTTATTTTTACCACAAACAACAACACAACGTCAATTTCGATTTTGATATGGTCTTGTATACAGGTCTACAGGTCCTTGATTGTATACAGACAATGATAAATGAAGAGAATATACTTTCTATTAGATACACAAAGAAGCAAACTCTTTCATAGTTTCGCATTTTCCATCCATTCATTTGTCTTTAAAAATTGATTGCAAACTCAAGATTTTAACATTGGTAATCGAGCATATTAGTACAAGTTATTGATGAAGAGGCATATTGAAAATTTAAATTTATAATCAAGTTCACATTATTGAAATTCGCAAATCCAATAATAATTGCATGAAAGGAAACGGTAAAAATTACTCCTATGACCACAGGTAATTAATTTGACTGCAGTTTTGATTTAATTACTTGTAATAATTATGATCTCCGATCCTACTAGCAATAACGGTTTATTTTCATTTTCGTTTTTGCACTAGTTTTGAGAATCTGCAATTTAAACATGATGGCCACAAGAATCATTTGTGTAATATCAACTGGTTCCCAGGCAACCTGCTGCTTGCAGACCTTCAAAAGCACACTGCATTTAGAGTATTACTCAAGGTGGAATATTTTTTGAGTACTCCCATTTCAAAACTCTCTAATGTTGAAACCGCTGATACCTGCTATTTGGCTAAATCTTCTTTGCGGTTGTGTAAACTCAGTTGGCGCCGTTGTGTCACAAAAACATTTTTTTCACTTTTCGTGCTCTGTTAAGGTAGCGTGTTCCGTTCTTGATGATAATCGAAATATTTATATATGCATTGTTTCATAATCTGGCATTTACACTGTACTCTCTTTCTGAAACCAATCAAAAAATGAATCTGTTCCAATTGTTGCACTTTACATTGGCGTTTTCACTGCAATTATTAAGTGGCGGAGCCACTTTATAAGATCTAGATGTCCGTCCGTCTGTCCGTCTGTCTGTGCACGCTCTAACTCAAAAACGGTCGGACTTTTTTGAAATCTGTTTTCGGCAATCGATAGGTGGTTACCTCAGAAGGGTCCAGCGTGATTTTGAAATACGTAGGTCAACTGTAACCGTTAGAAACCGTTATGAGGTCGAATTTTTGAAAGGTTAACATATGGCAAGTAGCATATCATTCAACTAGTCTATGACCATAACACATTGATATGAGGTCATTTTGGGGTTGACGGTTACTGTTTAACGGCTACAGCGATTTCAAATAATTTTACACTTTATGCTCTCCTGCTTAAATGGTTTGGAATTTTTCACTTCTGTTTTCGACATAGGGCATCCCATCACAATCTCTTTATCTGACAAGCTTTGCAGCCATAACGGCCAACAGTAACCGTTAGAAACCGTTACGATTTCGAAATTTTTAAAAGTCACTTAGGGCAAGTGGCATATCATTCGACTCCCCTGAGTGTTCGTTATGCAAATCCGAAGGCATTTTAATCGTAACGGTCGTCGTTTAACGGCAATACCTGATTATTGGTTTTGATGTTCTAACTTGATAATGGATTGGAATATATGCATTCTGTTTTTAACAAACGATTCCTTATACTGGTAATCAGTGGTCTATTTTGAAAGATGCATGTTAAGGGTGTCCCTGCTCCGCCACTTTGCTACATGTTAGCTTGCTGAGTTTATTCCTACAACAGTCATGTATCAACTTGTACAGTCTTGCACAAATATGCACATTGAAGTGTCCGTCCGTTCATGTGTCGCCATTTTGATCTGACCTTGTAATAATACAATTGTATGACTTATAATTAATTATAATTGATGTTACTGAAAAATTCACCTATATCCTTGTCGCATAAGTTCTAGTTTTGAATCCAATCCAATAATATCAATTTATTGCACCAGCAAACCTTAAGCAGCTGAATTGTCAAGCTTTAATTTACTGTTACAGCAAATTCCACCTAGCCGAAAATCAGAATATCTTTACGCCTCCATCAAACTATTTGACAGACTTGTTTGGAGGTAATTTGGTTTTTAGAGTAAAGCAACAAAGAGGGGTCATTTATATATCAGGTAGAAAGCTGTGATTGGACAAGTGTTTTATATCTGTTTTCCAAATTGTTGAGTAATATGAAAATCGCATGGCAATGGTTTGTCTTAACCGTATGACACTTGAACTGCAGGAGGAAAAAATACCTACCAGTTTCTGAGTATACCACATAGCCAGTATTTGAGGTTTCGTTGCTTTTTTTGTCGTTCTTTACTATTGTATTTCAATGTGCTCAACATAAATCAACATTTTTAAGCCGCATTTAACATTTCCTCTAACAGGTTACACAGGTGTTTCGTGAATTGACCAAACATCGGCCTTATGATCGTCTAATTTTCCCCAAGAATTTGATGTCCTGTTTCCAGATTTAATTGACAATCGATTTCTTATTAATCATTCCAATTAGCCGGAAAACTTACAGTTACAGGCGTCTGGTACCACCTGCCTTATAGCCTATCAAAAATATGCCCTCCAGGATTTTGTAGTGGCCTTGAAGGTGCGCATATTCATTTATATTCTCTTGTTTGTTGTACTTATTATGAACATTATTTCATTTCTAGTTTTATCCAAGCACGGCAAACATCCGACCATAAAATTGCGTAAGACACAAACCAAACTGTGAAAAGAACCCCTGTACTTTTTACCGTTTGCACGTCACCTTAGCAGCAATTACTCACTTCAGCTTTCTACATATAGCACCACAAGTATAATATTAAGCACTTAAATCCCGACATTATTTTCAGTTACATTTTTGAGAAATGTAAATATTTCCAGATGGTTCGGCATTCACTTTTTTATGGCGTATTACCCAATAGAGTAAGATATTTTCATGTCTTCAGTTGTACCAATTAAATGAACCTCAAAATTAGAATTAGCAATATCGAAGGAATAAACGTATGGTTGAAGTCAAATTCCGTATGCACTAGCCGACAGTGTTGTGGTTTTTTCAGCTGAGCGATGTTTATATTTTTAACATGCACTTGTCATTAGCTAGTGCGTAGCCAATTTTCGGGGGTGCAAATGGAATTTGCCAAATACAATACTTTTTTGCAATTCATAAACTCTCAAATATTAATGGTCTCAAGTATACCTACTCTTTCGATTTATGCTCTCTTCCGTCATATTTAAATTAAGCGACACCGATATGACATAAATAATTAAATAGAAACATCTCTATTTATTTATTTAAGGGCCACCCAATTCTGCTTCTATTTTTGATAATAATGTGAATAGTCATATCAATATTATGCACCAATCGCACATAACTACGTGCATACATAAGTAATATTTAAAATGTTAGCAAAAATATCATAGTCCCATAAAATTAAAGGTGACTTTAAACAACCAACAATAAAAACCCATACCTTGTATTATTCTTTGCAGCATAGTATTTTATGAAATCGCCTTGAATATAGGAAAGTACCTGTATACCTATTTATCTACTTGTTTCTTTGTCGAGGTCCAATTTTCAAAATACAGTGTGTAGCCTTGTTCCAAGAAAATGTGCCTGAGTAATGAGCAAGTATGCGACCGTAGTAAAGTGACTTTTTCAATCGCTTAAATTTTTAATTATCTAGAATTGCATGAGGCACTTATTGACAGGAATATGTTACGAAATTGTCAATCTGGGTTACAAGCTTGGTGGTAATCAAGACAGGTTTGTACGTATCGTTTCATAATCTGTCAGTTGTTTGCATCTGAAGAAATACTTCTAGTATCGCAGATTTCGTCTTAGTGAGAAACTAATAAACCCCTGTTTGCAGATATTAGCTTAACCTGTACTACCTTCCGGATAATTCAAAAAATGAATATCACGTGGCTGCGTTTGACTATCGCATTTTCACAGTAATTTTTCGTCCAACAGTTTTGTATCAAGATTATCTATATGAAACAATATGATTGTGGTCTTTGGCAAATTCATTCTTAATTCACTGTGGCACTTTGCGACAGGACATTTATGTCTACTTAATCATATTTAGGTACATGTTTTCATTTATTCCTAAATGAATATGGGCGTGGATATACTTACGTAATAATTAATACGACACGAAGAGAGGTAGCCTTCCATAAAAAATTAAAGTAATTTTGTGCAACCAACAACAAAAACAACAAAATAGTGAAATTTTCCATTTCAGTAACGTTTTATGAAATCGCCTTAAAAATACATAATTACCTACATTTGTATACAGCCACGTATTCTTGGAGGTCCAATTTCATCCAGCCAGTATGTGACTGAAAATTAACATCGTCGCATCTGTAGTCGACCACCGTAGTTACCTGTTATGTACGCATGTTTAAATTCTAAATTATAAGGTTTATACGTTCACTGCTCATGTTGGTGAAATTTCTGGTTCAGTATTTTTTTATTTCCTTTCGGTTTGCCATTTTGTACCCACTGACAAATTTATCAATTTCTATAAATGACGTGACAAATAAATTATTTACAAAAATTACTCAAATTGACATTAAGAATATCTACATATCACTATAACTTGGACGACGACAACAACTAACCTCTTAACCTATTGACTACATTCTTCAAAAAAACGAACACCAGAATACCATTCTCGATATGCAGATTCACACGCCTATGAATAAATCTACACATCTTGTCATATTTATTGCATTGATATGCAGTAATATTACTGATTTCGAAGAGTCAAAAAAATCGAATAATGTTATATTGATAGTGCTGCTTATTTCAGAATTAATTAGCAATGAAATTCATTTTTTAATTTAATTAAATTTTTATGGCGTATTAATTAGCAGAGTTAGAGATATACATTTATAAAATTTTATCGCTAAAATGGACTTGAAGTTTCGGATTTATATCGAAGAAATGCATCGTATTTTTTTACAATTCAACAAACTGAACTGGTAGACGAATTATACCTACTCTTTCCGAGTATGCTCATTGATGTCATATCTAAATAATGCGGCACCGTAATGACACAAAAATGATTGTGTCTCACCTTAATCATTCCCTTGATGAAACTAATTACTAATTATCATATTGGCACAAATAGCTACTCACTTTTGTTGAAATTTAACCATACTCTGGATAGGACCCAGCTACGACGTTTGAAAACAAAATGGCGCACAATCAGCGCACAATCAGCGCTTCAGTTGGATCTTTTGCATTGCATACAGTGTCACAACAACTTCTGATTGGAGAAAACCAATTTGTGCTTCCTATTTCCGAATAAGAACTCTGGAAATTTTTAACGGTTGAAGACGTGGGCATTTACATTTATGTTAATGTATTGGCTTTATTTCGCATGATTTGGCATTTGGTTACATGAGAAAAAGTGCGGATATAAGATAAACATATCATCTTTGTGCGAAATTAATAATTTATCCTAAAGATATTGATTGACAGATTTCCTTCCTGACCAATCAAAACTGAATATCATTTGCTGTGCTTATTTGCCATTTGGATTTTCACAGTTCTTATCTATCTAACAGTTTCGTGCTCATGTTCCGGGATAAATTTAATCTTAATTCACAGCGGTACCATGCGTCGGTGCATTTTAGTGTATGTATTTAATTATTTAGAGGACGGTTACTCGATTCTGCTTTTATTTTCGATCCAATGATGTGAATAGTTACAGAAGCAAGTGCAGTGCACACATAAGTGGTTTTCTTTTATTTGACAGCAAAGACGGTAGGCTGAGCATACTATGCTCCTATAAATACGAAGGCGACTTTATACAGCAAACAATAAAAAACCATTCCTTGAAGTCTTCTCTGTCAGCAGAGTATTTTAAGCAATCGCTTTGGAAATAATAATGAGAAAAGATGATTGTACCTATATGCCCGGAAGCAAACATAAAACATATTCAGTGATTGACATTTTGCAAAAAGTAGCTCGTTTTTGCACAATTTAATTTTTTGTCAATGGTAATACATTGTGACGTAACAAAACTAAATGCTTCCTTAATAAGACATAAACTGGGTTTTCAGAGTAAAGCAACTAAGCGCATTCATTTATGGATCAGGTAGAAAACTGAGATTGGACAAGTGTTTGTGTCTGTTTTCCAAATTGTGGAACAATATGAAATTCGCATGGCAGTGATTTATTTTAATGCTGAACATTTCAAGCTTAAATCCGAGGAGGAGAACATTATCTAACAGTTTCCAAGTATTTCACACAGAGAGTATTTGAGTTAACTGGCGCCCATCTCTGCCAAAAATAATTAGTAGTTATGTTATCTAAGGCCGGATTTAGTAAATTTTTCGTTTATATATAGTTTTGCGACGTATAATATTAGTATTGCTATATTGAAAGTTGCGTTAGGGTGGTTGGAAGCGCATACAGAAATCATCATTGGCCAAACCAATTTGATTCGTGTATCATAAAACCAGTGTACCTGCCATACATACGACCAGGCGTACTATTTTGCACATGAAACCATTTTTCATTGCACAAATATGTTTTTCGCTAGCCGGTATATAGCCCTATAAAGTGGCATGATTTTACTCGAAATGCTTTCTATTAAATGGGCAGCTGAAACGCCGTCAAAATTATTTTGGGATGCCGGGTTGAATTCACCAAATGCAGGTGCATCAAATTTGAATTGTTCCTAGACGATGATTAATAAAGAAAATAAATTTATAATTACTCGATGCGCAAGTAAAGCAAATTGTTACATAGTTTCGCATATTCCACTCATTTGTTTTTAAAAATTGACTCTAAACTCAAGATTATCATTATGGCAACCGATTAAATTACTTCAGATTATTGATGAACAGGTAAATTCATTAAAACTTTAAATTTATAATCAAGCTCTCATCATTACAATTCGTAAGTGCAATAATAATTGCTCGAAAATAAGCATTTAAAAATTACTCCTTTGCATATAAGAAATAATTTACTGTAGTCTCTGTTTAGTTACTTGTGACAAAGACCTACGCTCCCACTTAGAATTATGGTTGAGACGGGCAACGCAATTGATGCTCACATTCGTGCGGTACGTTATGTAATACAGTGGAAACCGTCGAATTTTAATTTGTTGCACTAAAATAAACTTCAAAATTAAATTCAGAGTGATAAACCAACAACTAAAACTGCATTTAAATTCGAAAATTCTCAAATGCCCAAAAGCTTTCAAAACCTGATCTGCCCACTAGTCTTCTTTGCCGTAATATTAAACCCGGATGACACCGATGTGACACCAAAACAATTGCACTTTTCGGGTTGCGTGAATGTAACTAATTATCATATCGGTATGTTTGTTTGATTTATTGCGCTTATTATTATCAGAACTGATGATCGAGATAGGTAAGTATTTATGTATGTTTCGTTTCATAATCTTGCATTTTTTGCATGAGAGAAATATTAGATACATGATGACATATTATCTCTGAGAAATTAATACGTTCGTCTGAAGATATTTGTTGACAGTGTACTTCCTTCCTGATCAATCAAAAATAAATATCACGTGGTTGCTTTTGGCATTCGCATTTTCACCGTATTTATTCATACAACAATTTTGTATCAAAATGGTGTACAAGAAACAAAATGAGAACCCATGTTCCAGCCTTAATTTAGCCTTACTTCACAGTGGTATTCTGCGTCAGGATACTAATGTCAATTTAATTACTTATAGGTACATATTTTGCATCTGTTCCTAAATGAATATGTGCCTGCATACAATTGTGTAGTATTTAATACGATACAAACAGTGGTAGCCGCCCATAAAAATGAAGTATCTTGAAGTTCATTGCTACATGTTTTTTAAGTGTCAGTTTCAGTACTTCTTTATTTCTTTGTGATCTTCCGTTTTGTTCCTGCTGACAAAGTCACTAATTTCCATAAACGATGTGGTAATTATGCAATTTGCACACCTCACTCAAATTGACATAAAGAATGTCTTCATTCTACAATCAATTTGTCTATAAGGGCATCTTCCATCTTAAGTTAGTCTATTTACCACACACTTCCCAAAATGTACACCAGAATCTCATTACATGCATAAAGATTAACTACCCATTTTGTTTCATTTATGGTTTTAGTATACTATAAAATTATTTGATATTGGAGCGCATCAAAAAAAAATTGAGTAACGTGCAGCTTGGCACTGGTGCAGATTTTATAATTCGATTAGCAATGAAATGCATAATCTTTTTGCTGCTTTTGTGCAGCCGGAAAACTTTTTGCAGGGATGTAATTGTAGCTTCGCTTCACAAAAGTTTAATGAGCGAAATAGGTATGTAGGTATGTTTTCACAATAGGACATCTGTAAAAGTCATAGTTAACCTACTAATATTTAAGTTCAGTATGATCCTAATGTCCGTTACCGGTACGCAGCTGTATGCATTAAATTAATCAATTGATTTAATTATTTAATTAATTAATTCAGTTGACTTGGCGCCAAAAATTAATTTCTTTTAAGAGTGGGTAGAACGTCGTACGAATTGTTCTTGTACACGAGTATACATTTATTTATTCAAGGTGCCTTGCTCTCAAAAACTCATGGAAAGTTGTACGTACACAGATACTCGGAAAACCAATGGTTTCAGAATAGGCAAAATTTTGCTCAGTTTTCAAAAAATCATTATTTTGTTGTGAACGTTTGATTCCACTTAAAATTGTGTAACTTTTTTATGGCTGCTGATGATATTTCGAAAATAATTCCAAAATCCATGAAATGGCAGATTACAAACTCCTTTTTCAAATACTGTCAACACAAGTAATATATAATTTTTCTATTCCTTACGGGTGTTAGTATGAAATATTGGTCACTGGATTGATGTTAATTAAGTAGTTACTGGTTATATATGTCATAAATTATGACTCATGAAGATTTTTTTCAAAATTCCAGCAGCCGTGAAAAGGAAAGTGTCCCCAATGCTTTGCAAAATTAAATAGTGTAGCATTCAAACCTTCAGCAAACCGTCAGCAGCACGTCGGATTTCACACATTTATTGATAACGTTTTGTAATGATTGAGGTAGGTCTGCATGTTTATTTCTAGTTCCATTCTCAAAACTACCAGTAATGTTGCATTGTCGTATCTGGATTCATGAAACAAAAAATTAAAGAAAAAAGTTTTAATTAATTAATAATGTGACTGTAGCTATTAAATTAATAAATTCATATTTGATAAATAGTTTACCTATGTGCTTGTTGATTGGCTCCTTTATTTTTATCCAATAATAAAAATTAGTGCTCTGGTAAGGTGATAAGAAAGGATCATCTTTTACTATTTGTTATTTTTTTTATTTTGGTTTTTTAAATTTAGTGTCCCTTAACCGTTACGGTCGGAAGTGACCCTTGGATGTATGGCGAAAAATTATCAGCTTTTGATTCTGTATAGGATGCTGCATTAATTGTTTTAAATTAATGATATCTAATAAAAAGATATAGAAACATGGTAGGTATGTAAATAATTTTATGCAAATGACAATGTGTTGTTTACATTTTTTTTAGCAGGGCTGATCTCCCGAGCATTTGTCACCGGCCAAAACAAGGATGCTATTACGGGACACGTGTCACTGTCTAGAAAAATCTCTGCTAACTTCTCCATGGCATATGTCCCGCCATTGACCACGTAAGCTAGAACTGTTCAGGAACTTGCTGAAAGATTTTGTGATAGGTTAGTGAATAAAAAATAGTCGGAAATAATAAATTTCCTTTCGCATTTTGTTAGATAAATAAGTTAAAAGGCTTCCTTGCCCTTCGTGCGTTCCAGGCTCGAATTTCAAGAAATCCAATTTGAAGAAATAGCGACCAAGTGACCATGACAACCGTTTAGTTTATATTTGCTATGTTATGACATGGTTCAAGGAAAAGAGTTTTAAAATCTTGAAAATAAAAGAATCAGATTTTAATATATTCACACTTGGACAATTTAATATTGCTGTAATAACCTTTGTAATTTAATGTAGTTTTAATATTCAAAAAACATTTTGTGATAACGAATGTATTGTATTGTGTAAAAATTTATTCTGTCTGTAAAGCTTCTTTGAGTTACGTATGCATACCTATTTCACATTTTTCACTGTGTCATCTTCATTCAATATCTGCATTGAATATTATAATCTTGGTTTGAGTAATGATGATTGGTACAGCTATAATTTGAATATTTTGAATTGATAATTTCATACCCAACCGGGTGTACCATCCTCCTCACTTGCACTGAATTAATTGATCATCTCTTTAAAATGCATAACTCCTAATGTTGGATGTAGGTATGTACATTTTTTCGCATATTGTGTGGCATAATGGTTAGTAGTAGATCCGCGTTGACTGCATAAATATATATTTTTGCAGTAATTTTGCCATTTTACTATTCAATTAGTCCAGTTGATGTTGTCAGAAAGAACATAATTTTATACAATATGTTGACCGATACATGTCCGCTTGAAACTGGACAATTCTACAAGTGTCCAATTGTTCATACAAACGCCATGAGAGATGTCCAACTTTTGAGCTCACCTATCAATTCAGATCATTAAAAATGAAATATATTGAATATTATTATTATTTCAAAATATTTTAGCAATAACGACAACAAATTGTGGTCAAGATAATGATGATGTAATTTAAAACTGAGCACATTATTCATGCTGTCTCACTGACCACCACTGTCCAGTTAAATCAACAGCAAGACAGCAGCAGCAGTTAGTTTTACGGTTATGTTATGTATTGTGTATATACCTATTTACCTTTACATTTATCAGAGCGGTAATTATTGTCCGCTGCGTGAATGTGAAGATAATGAGTGCAGTCTTTAACATAATTAATAATAATCTAATCTTGATTATAATGAGTTACCAACAACCGTGCGTGATGATGTGAATGTGGGTCGTGCTATCGCCATATCGCAATCTTGTTACTTCTTTTTTCACTGGAATTCATTCAATATTCAAAGCTGAGTGTGAGAAGCAGTTAGACGCGGAATCCTACTAAATATTATAGTTGTTGTGTAGATCAGTAGAATATCGAAGAAAAAGTGATTTACATTTAGTTTCATGAAATCATCGTCTCATAAACAATGAGCTTGTGGTTTGGTCAGAATCTTGCGAGGTATCGGGATGCGGCGGAAGAGGATTCCGAGGATGATGAACGGAGCAGTGCCGCTAATGATGATAAGAAGAGGAAGAAGAACAAGTCGGACAAGCATTCATCTTCATCATCAGCTTCTGGTAATAACGGTGATGGGCCTAATCATCCTGGAAAGGTTGGTCAGTTGCATTGGAGTGGTCAGCAGCAGTAGACCAGTAGCTCCGCAATCCAATTTTTGATTTCATTTATTAAATTACTTGTTAATTGGGATATGGAACGAGCTACCACTATTTTCAATGCTGACACATAAATAATTAATTGGGCTAATTGGGAAAAGAATAATCTAGCAACAATTAGTGTGTTTTTTAAATTAAAGGACTTTTTTTCGTTCTTGGTTTTCAATCCTGAATAGCCAAGTATGACGAAAGGGAAAGGAAACGGGGTAGACAACCCCGCATTCGAAAATGATCTCCAGGTTTGTTTCCAATTTCATTAATTAATTGATAAGGACTGCTTTCGGTGGTAAGTGAATATTTCTGATAAGCTAAAGTCCTTATGTGCTTACTAGATGGTTCAAATTGGGAATGGAAAGGGAGAAGTGGAAACGGCCAAGCCCAAGTCCCAAGGATTTGAATGTGATGACCATCGCTTGCCACTGGAGGATATACTCAGGCGATACGGCTCAAATGCACAGAGGGTAAAATAGTTATTAATTTTAAAATCAGAATCTCATAATTTGGAATTCAATATTGTTTAATCAATTTTTCGTAAAAAATGTGAAGGGCTTGAAAGAGGAGCAGGTTTTGGCAAATAGACAAAAATATGGAATAAACGTGCTAACGCCACCAAAGAAGCCTTCCCTCGCGTGGAAATTTTTAAGGGAGCTGTTCGGAGGCCTGAATCTTTTACTGTGGGCTTGCGGAATCATGTGCATTGTCTCTTATGGCGCCCAATATCTAATTGATCCGACGAATATTGCGCAAGATAACGTAAGTAATACATTTCGTAATTAAAAGTTCAACGGCTGCAGTTTTAATTATTAGTTCCTATTTTTTTCTAGGCCATTTTATTCGTTTCAATTGTGGTCGTGGTAACTGTGTCCGCGTCAGCCTCATTCTACCAAGAGTTCAAATCCGACAAGATCATGGAATCCTTCAAGAACATGGTCCCCCGAAAGTGTATCGTAATCCGAAATGGACAGCGAGTGGATCTTGACGTGGCGGATATAGTTGTTGGAGACGTGGTAGAGGTCAAGTATGGAGACCTCGTCCCGGCCGACATTAGGGTGCTGGAGTCCCACGACTTTAAAGTGGACAACTCCAGCTTAACGGGGGAATCTGAACCACAAAAGAGATCTGCAGAGTGTACAGATGATAGTCCCCTGGAAACGAGGAACCTCGCCTTTTTCTCTACTAATGCGGTAGAAGGTGTAGCGACGGGACTGGTAATTCGCACCGGATCCAATACCATGATGGGTCAGTTGGCTAGTTTGGCGAGTACTGTGGACGCGGGGGAAACTCCGCTGGGAATTGAGCTGCATCGCTTTATAAGCATCATGACCTTTCGTTCCGTCCTCTTTGGAATTTCATTCTTTATCGTGGCCATGTCTCTGGGATACGGCTTCCAGAGTGCGGTATATTCTGTCATTGGAATTGTCGTGGCCAACGTGCCGGAAGGATTGGCCCTGACGTTTACCCTGACACTCTCTGTCGCTTCCAGGAAAATGGCAAAGAAGAATTGTCTCGTTAAGCATTTGCATGCCGTGGAGGCTCTTGGGAGTACATCCGCCATTTGCTCGGACAAGACGGGGACCCTTACACAAAATAAAATGTCGGTGGCCCACATGTGGTTCAATAATGAAATTGCAGAGGCGGACACGAGCGAGTTTCAGACTGGTCATACGTTTGACATTGAAAATCCAGGGTTTATGGCGCTCGCAAATGTCTCCATGCTTTGTAGCCGAGCTCAGTTTAAGCCGGGCCAGGAAAATGTACCCGTTTTGAAACGGTAATAATTGGAAAAATTAGGTAGTAAATTAAATAATTGGTCATGAGCAAATTCTAATTGAGATTGCATCCGTTACAGAATTGTGGAAGGTGACGCATCCGAGTCGGCCATTTTGAAATGCATGGAACTACAATTTGGAAATGTAGCCAAGTACCGAGAAAAGTACCCAAAGTTGTGCGAAATCCCTTTCAACTCCACCAACAAGTTTCAAGTGTCCATTCACGACATGAGAGATCCAAAGGACCAGAGACACCTACTTGTGATGAAGGTATGATTCAAACTTGGGAAAAATAAAAGTGAGATAAATGGGAATACATTTGTTATCTACTTTTTGGCTATGTAATTTATTTTTTATAATCAGGGAGCTCCTGAAAGGATCATCAAGCTGTGCAACAAAATCCTCATCAACGACATAGAATACGACCTGGATGACCAATGGAAAGAGTCCTTCAATCACGTGTACCACACCTTGGGAACATATGGCGAGCGAGTACTGGGCTTCTGCGACTGCAAGCTTCCCCTCGACCAGTTTCCAATCGGAGTGGAATTTGACGCGGACGACCCCAAATTTCTCGACATTGGCTTCCGGTTCGTTGGTCTCATTTCCATGATAGATCCACCTCGTGCCGCAGTTCCTGACGCTGTCGCAAAATGCCGCGCTGCAGGTATCAAAGTTGTCATGGTCACCGGAGATCATCCGGTAACGGCAGCAGCCATTGCGAGATCCGTGAACATCATCACACCCGGAAATGAAACTATTGAGGAAATGGCGCTAAGTCGAGGCTGTAGCATTGAAGACATTGATCCAAAAGAGGTGACCACTGCGGTAGTATCCGGAGCCGAGCTGAAATTGTTGTCACCCGATGAATTACGCAACTTGATTCGGAATCATCAAGAGCTCGTCTTTGCCAGAACCTCTCCAGAACAAAAGTACATAATCGTGGAAGCATTCCAAGATTTAGGCTACATTGTTGCCAGCACTGGAGATGGTGTAAATGACTCGCCAGCTCTGAAAAAAGCGGATATTGGTATTGCCATGGGGATAACGGGAAGTGAGGTGAGCAAGGAAACTGCAGACATGATCCTGATGGACGACAACTTTGCCACGATAGTTAGTGGAGTGGAGGAAGGGAGACTCATTTTCGATAACCTGAAAAAACTAGTCGCTTACCAACTCGCCGATAACATTGCGGAAATGTTTTGCGTCATGATTTTCATCATCATTGGTGTTCCGCTGCCCATGGGTACTATTGCCATGTTGCTGAGTGTGTGCGGGACGGATGTGGCGCCAGCCATTACGATTTCATATGAAGGGGTCGAGTCGGATATTATGAAACTGAAGCCCAGGGATCCAGTCAAGGACAAGATGGTTACGCCACAGTAATGAGCAATAGAGCGAGCACATTGGCATTTTAAATATTTGTCGTAATTGATCATTATAATTAATTGCGTTTCATTTTTTTTGAAAGATTGCTGTCCTACTGTTACGGTCAAACGGCGGTGATAGAAGTGACCGCTGGCTACTTTACCAGCTTTGTGCATTACATGTGCTACGGTTGGATGCCGTGGGATCTTCTCTGGACTGGTGGTCCCTGGAACTCCCAAGCGGTAAATGACATGAAGGACTCGTATGGTCAGGAGTGGACGTACGCAGCCCGAATGAAGCTGACGCAAATGTCGCAAACGACGTTTTTCATCTCCATTGTCATGCTACAAATTGCCAACGTGCTCATCTGCAAGACGAGGCGTGTCTCTTTACTCCAGAAAGGACTAACGTACGTCATGACTCATGATTCATAATGAATGCTTGAAAACAAAAATTCAATTCAAAATTATTTAATCACGCTAAAGCACCATTACCATTATTATTGATGAAATTTAACTTAATATATTATAATTTTTCCAGAAACTGGAGAATGAATGTAGCCATTCCATGGGCCATTTGTCTAGCTTGCTTTTTCATCTACACGCCAGTGCTCAATAATCTGCTTAACTTTGAAGCCGTCAGGTAAGCTGAATCTAGACAAAACAGACTCATTAACTTTTCCTAATCTCCATTCTAATTGCAAAATTATCTTTACTGACAAAACCAGTGTTGTTATTGTTATTGGTACATGTTCCCCTTCCTGGTTTTACATGATGACATGTATTCTCATTACAAATTTTTATCCTTTTATTTTATTTTCCAGGCCCGAAATCTGGCTTGCACCGATTCCCTTCATGCTTTACTTTATCTCGTACGATGAGATCCGAAGGCTAATTGTTCGCTCAACGAAAGGATGGCTACATAATGAACTGTACTATTAGGCATATGTATTTAAATAAATAAATAAATATTCAATTATCCAGACGTCCATAAAGAATACGCTGTAATAATCTATAATAACCAACCGTTTCCCGTAGTTTTTTAGTCGCAACTTGCCCCGTGTAAACTTGTAATGATTAAAACTTTTAATGTACGCTGATTTTAAGCCAAAGATGACAAATAAAGATGAAAAGTTAAAAGACGAAGAAGACTGACGACTGGTTCATGTAAATTTAATGTCATCGTGATTGTATTATTCATTTATTTTATTTTTTCATTTGAATTTAATATTTTACTTTATGTCAAATGTATAAAATCTGGATTCGTTTATTTGAGACTACCTGCTAGTTGCAGACTACTAACAGTTAATTATCCTTACCTACTACACAGACTGTGATGAACATGCTGGAAAATAATTGCTTAGCGTTCAAGCACACCGAATTTCCACAACTTTCTCGTGCTTATTTTCATTCAATCAAAGTCAACGTCCTATATGTCTACTGACTCGCTGAAAATCACGAAAAATACACTTTTCGAATTAATAATTACAACACACATTGAATTACTTACTATCAAAAATTTGTACCACGGCGCCGTTAAAGAATTATTGACTTGATATGCTGATGATTTTATTCAACAGGTATAGCTCAGCTTTGCGTTCACTTTTATATTTTTGTCTACTTGAGTTTTAATTGTTAAAGACGTGATTGTTTTGAAGTGTATTACTAACATGTAAAAACACCATTAAGATACGTTGCAGTTTTTGGAGAGATTCATTGAATACAGTAAACATAGTGTTCAGCTTGCATACAAAAATGAAAGAGTTTATAATTTCTAGGAATACCGGTGACAGAAGGTCACTTTGTGAGTGTGGGTAATGAACATTTCATACTACTGTTGGCATTGCATTGCCCATTTTTTATCAATGCAAGCAGGCAGGCTTCAGCTCAATAACGACCTCACACTCACACGCTTGTTAGTTCAACGTTGTGCAGTCGCATAACTTTTGATGTAGATTTTTGGTTACTCATGTGCACTGGGTGAAAATTATCCTTTCTCGTAGACACGCACATTAAGAAAAATTTCAATGTTTTCGTACTGCTTTGAAAATAAGTTTTCTTCCAATACCACCCATATAAATGCCATTTTATACTTTAGCTGCTTGGCTAAATATTCTGTGCCTTGGCACTAATCTTCCAATTGACGTTTCACCTGCACATTATGACTATGACATGTTTAACAAATGGGAGTTATCAATGGAAATGTGTACGTAACACGATGATAAGCATAACAAATAGACCGTAATCGTAAACGAAAGATTCTCGTGATTTTTCCAAATTACTACATTTTATTGGAAATGCCCTTGTCTCCACTAGACAATTTAATGAGTAAGAAGAAACACGAAATCGGTTTTCATTGTGAATTTAAAGCGGCCATTTTCCGTTCGCCTTCCCGGCAGAAAACAATATAATTTTGTAAAGCTTTGTAATTTTTCTGGAAAATTTCAGATTTGCAAATCAATGTTGTCGTATTTTTGACATCATACTGACCACTGCACGATTAGGAGATTGAGAAGATCTTTACCTGGTGCGTTCCAACATTAATCTCCAGTACCTATTTTAAATAGTCGGCGATGAACTTGCTCAAAATATAACCGCACAAGCAAATTCTCAGCAGCTCCTACAAGGTATTTGTTGACGCCTTTATAAAATAAAACCGCCTCTGTACAGATTTACCTAATTAGCAGGTTGAAATTACGCAAAAAATTACTGACAATTTTTGTTTCTATCTTCCTCTTCAAATAGTGCGCAACTAAAAAATTCATTGAATTAAGTGACATGAGATTTTCTTATAATTTATTAACGGAGTATTATCGATTTATGCCATTTGGAATATAGAATTCATTTTTATTCTCAATTTTATTTCATTTAACTTTGTGATTGCTTAGGCGAATACTAGACTGCATATATGTATGAGGTTAAATTACAGATAACCACCAAATGTACATTTGCATTAATAATTATAGTTGCTGTTTTGTAAAGTATTATAGTCTTAATTCATACGTAATAAATATTATTTATATACCTATCATTGTATATATAACACTTTATTATTATGATATAATTGATCTTATTATAGATGGAGCAACTAGAGCGTATCGATCTAATGCAAAAATCATGAATGAAAACACAAACGTAATATGAAGTACATCAACAAATATTGATGGCCCAACCGCAGTCACTTTGCAGATCATGTTCATATGTACTTCATAATAGATAAGTACATACTGCATAATAAACATTATTGCTGAAAGTTATTTTTTTGCATTTTTACTGAAGGAGTAAAATATGCAATAATCGTTTACAAGTACATACAAACCGCACTCGTATGTGTATAATTAGGAATGCAATTCGGAGAATCATAAAAACTTCACAAGAAGTAAGGAATAACTTTTGCTTCAACGTATTCCTGTATTCTGACTAATTATTATTAGCGATGCAACCACGTCGGGGAGGAAGTTGCATGGATCTTGGAGGATACTTTTTTAGATACGAATTTTTTGTGTGATCAAACAACGTGAACCGGGAGTGCATTGATGGGTATTAGCTTGCTCATTGGTCACACCCACCTTAATTTCTGTCTTTAATTTGATAGTGAGGCAGTTATGATAATTCATCCAGCACATTTTTAACACTGACTTGCAAATGGTAATATGTCTTAAGCAACATAGGTTTTTATAAAACGTATATAACAAATAGTTCAAAAAATCAAACTGACAATGTTCCATTCCTCGCCGTCACCATATTAATTTTGTACGGCGCTGGACTCCTCAAAACACGTGGATGTTGCTAAGGTGCTTGCACTCTGTTAATACATGTATTTAAGAGACCAGTTTTTATACCTGAAAGCAAGCCCACAGTTCCTACACACCAGTTTATACCCAAATAAAAATAATTTAAGGGGCGAGTAAATTGACTTCCTTTTTATAAAAAAACTGAATATAAATATTCGCACATAGCCCTTATGCACTCCAACACAGCCGCAAACGATAATCATCGGAACTATAAAACACTTGAAAAAAGATAAAACCATTTTACAACTGTGATTACCATCATCACCACCAAAGATCATAAGTCTATATTTTTATTACTCATTTTTGCTCCATTCCATTCTATTCATACACTCACAATACACTTCATGTGGAAGCAGCAAAAACGCTAAATCTCAGCGCAGTGCTCAAAAGCAATTAATGTCAGTTATGCAATTAATTAGTCATTTGTTTCAAGACTAAAAATTATACATTTAGCACCATTCCTACCACTTATGTTTGCTGCAGCAACTCACGCTGCATCAGTAATTCCAATACTTCTTAACACGACAGAAAATAATGTATTTTTGCTTGCATTGCAGTTTGTAATGGGCTATCTTACACAGAATGCTTATCATCACGTACACGTAAACATGCTGAACAAGAGCACTATTGCTTTTAGGCAAAAATTTCTCAAATAAGCTCTGCTTGTGTTCTCCGTCAAAGCGATCAAAGCATACAAGCAAGCAAGAGTAACTCCCTTTCTTGGGGCTGTCTATTGAATATGTTAGCATAAACTTAAGACTGACTTAAGTTGGTTGTCTTGGGAATGCTTGGCTTAACATGTGAAGCGGAAAGATGGGATGTTTTGTATGCTTGGGATAACTTATCTTATGAATGACCCCATTCCTATTCATCTGGCCTTTGTTATCCACCACTGATCACCAGAGGAGCGTCATCGTCATCATCATGTCTTCAGAGCGCACATGCTTCAGCAGATGTATAGGCGTATAGCCAAATGCAACACGCTTTGTGGCCTTGCTTTTTACACCACTACATTTAATATTTTGCAGGCCCTCCTAAAAAGGGAGCAAATTTTTGCGCTGCCTCTACCAATTTATATTTATTTGTACTATTAGTAATTTCCTAATTGTTATTCGATGCATGGGGAGGATTGCTTGTTAAGGAGGATAAAGGAAATGGCATGCTGTCTCATTGATTTTTCTGCCTTGCTGCTTAATGTTTATGATGATTTCCAAATATTTAAGCTTACCAAACCTGCTTACCAATACTGTTTGGTTTACATGAATCTTAAATTGAGCCACTTGAATTGTACACGAAAAACTATTATGATTTAATTTTTCATGCAAAAGCGTCAACATTCAACACTCAATTTTATTGCACCAAATAATCTCGCCTTATCTTTTATTTGCACGTTTTGCAGAGTGGACGTTTAGGAAGTAGAACATTAAATAGCACATATTGCAGAAATATTTATCTTAATTGATAATTAAACTATATCGCATATAACCATTTTATATTACTTCACAGAAAAGCAATTGATTGTTCTAGAGATTTTGTGCATGTGTGTATAAGTGTGTACCTAGTGGAGCCACAAAAAACATAAATCTGGGTTAACCATAATAACCAATTTGCAATATCGGAAGAATTTTTTTTTGGAATGAGCCAATCTCGCTCTCAAACGGCCAGTAAACTACGTCAAGTGTAGGTGTTGGTGATGTTGACCGTTGGTCAGTGGTTTCGTTGTGGTAACTGGTGCGAAATTTCAGTTTTCAAAATATTACGACAACGACGCCGTCAACGATTTTCCAATCAAATTCAAAAATGCATTTTAGTCTGGGAATAGGCTAGAAATTAAGCAAGTTTTTTGGTGGGATATTTTTTGTGTCGTTCGAGTTTCTAGTCATTAATTAAGTATTATGGCGGTGTTGCCATCACTGGATAATCTGCGGGCGCTGCTCCAGCGGGTCATCTTTGTGCCCATCATATACGCCCTGATAAGCCTGCTCCCTATATTCCTCACCGGCTGGGAAAATTCAGACAGGATGGCGGACAGACTGTTCGCCACTGTACGGAGTAAAGAAAACATGTTTGATTTTATTGTGGTTGGTGGTGGAACTGCGGGAGCTTTAGTGGCAAATAGACTAGCGGAGCATTATAAAGTGTTATTGCTGGAAGCGGGCGGTACACCAATGCCACTTCAGACGATACCCGCCCTCGCCCTCAAATTTTTAAATCATCCCCAGACTGACTGGAGTCATAAAACTGTGCCACAGAGACGAGCTTGTTTGAATTCGATAAACCAGCAGAGCAGCTGGAGTAGTGGGAGGGGATTGGGGGGAACTACGAATATTAATTTTATGACTCATGTGAGGGGGCATCCGATGGACTTTGAGAACTGGGCGGAAATTACGGGGGATGCGAGTTGGGGATGGTCCGGAGTGCTGCCGTATTTTAAGAGAAGTGAAACTTTTTCGGGGACTTCCGGCGACCGTAAGAAAATATTTAACTGAAAATTCATAAATTACCATTTAGATAGAAAGCCGGAAGTGTTGGTTTTGGTAAGGTTTTGGAAATTTTTTTAAAAAATTATAGCTGAAGCACGTGGCCACGATGGAGAGCTGAGAATTAGAACGCCGAGTTACGTCGGGTTATCAGAAGACTGGATAAGAGCGGGACAGGAAATTGGATATCCATTTGTGGATTTGAATGGACGGCATGAGGAAGGTAAAAACGCCACAATTACCAATACACACTGCAATTATAATAATAAATGCAAACAATTACATATATTTTTTATTTATTTTATTTAAGGATTCGGCATTTTGCAGTATCCAATTTTTAAAGGGATCCGGCAGTCGACGTACGCGGCGTTTTTATTGCCAATGCATAAAAGTCCGCGTTTGGTAATAAGACGTTACGCTCTTGTTCGCAAGGTAGATTTTTAGTGAACTTATTTATTTATTTTATTATCATTACCTTTTGAGATAAATGAGCCCATTTAAACATTAGTGAGGTTGTGGTTATAAGGTACTCTTTCGGGATATGAATAATATGGCATATGGCGTGGAGTACGTGCGACACGGCAGGATTGAAACTGCCATTGCGACAAAGGAAGTGATTTTGAGTGCGGGGACGCTGGGCAGTGCGAAATTGCTTATGTTGTCGGGCGTGGGTCCTCGGCAACACTTGGAGGAGCTCGGGGTAAAAATGAGAAATATAATTTGTTTTACATACTTTATTCGGAATCAATAAATTCCTTCAAATTCGGATTTAAAAATGGGTCTTATTTTGTATACATAGATTCCAGTACGCTCTGAATTGCCTGTTGGAAGTATGTGGAAACAATTTTAACAAATTTATTTTTAAGAGGTCAGAACTTAATACAATTTTTGTGCTTTAAAGGCAATTTGCAAGATCATTTGGGAGTTCACCTCGGCCCATTTTTCATCGCGGAGCCAAAGTCATTCCTTTTCGATCGCGACGTGACCCCCGAAAACATTGTGCGCTGGCTATTCCTCGGAACCGGCCCCATCACCACCACCGGTTACCAAGGCGCAGCCTCCATCTGCTCCAGCATTGCAAAGAGCCAGGGTCAAGGAAACTGGCCCGACATCCATCTCATCCTCCACGGCCAAGCCATTCATCAAGGCTACACGGACGCATTTGCCTATGCTTACGGCCTGCAAGAGGACGAGCTGATGCAATACTACCAAAACGCGATAGGTCGGGACTCCTTCCACATTTACGTTGTCGGCGCCCGTCCAACAAGCACAGGGAAGGTACTCCTCGGCGGAGCAAGCATAAACGATCCTCTCGTGATCAATCCGAGATATTTGGAGGATGGTGGAAACGGGGATTTTCTGGTTCTAATGGAAGGAGTGAGAACGGCGCTGAATATCGCCAATACTTCCATGTTCCAACGGCTTGGTACAGAGTTTACTAAGGCCAAGCTTCCCGGTTGCCAGGAATTCGAGGTGGGCACGGACAATTATTGGGAATGTTACGTGAGACGGTTCACGCTGACCATGCACAATCCTGTGGGAACTGTAACGATGGGTTCCGTTGTGGACGCGGGGTTGAAGGTCAGGGGGACACGTGGATTGCGAGTCGTGGACGCCAGCGTACAACCCACATTGGTCAGCACCGGAACTGCGGCAAGCACTCTGATGATTGCAGAGAAAGGTGTCGACATGATTTTGAAGGATCACGGAATACCGGACCGGGATCAAGATCTGTTTGACGTGATATTCGGAAGGAATGGGTTCTTCAAGCGGAATCCAATTTTGAGGATTCTTCAGCGGGAGTTTGACACGTTGAATCCGCTAAGGGCGCTGTTTAAGCCGTTTATTACTGCGACGAGTGCGGAGAGTTTGGAGAATGAGGCGAAGGAGAGATTTACGAGAAATGGAAAGCTGGACAATCCATTCTTGCAGATTATTAGTACCGTGTTTGGGGGAAATGCGCACTTGGCGGCGAGAGGGGTAGGAAGGGAAGATGTGAACTTGGCGTCGGCGAGTTCCAAATTGAACTTTGCGGTAGGGCCGGTGGTGGAAGGTGGAGCGGGTGGAGGTGGTGGTGGGAGGAGAAGTGGAAATGAGAGTGGAGTTCTTCAAAGAAGACATGCGACAAGTGCTGAGGAGGACAGGAACAAAAATGTTATCGGGAAGAATGAGTGGGTGCTTCAGCAGCCGACGGTGAAGCAGAGTAACTTGGGTGCCAGTACTGGTTTTAAGATAACGCTGGGTGGAGGTCAGCCAAAGAAAGGGGGAAAGCGGTATCAGTTGCTCCAGAAGATTTTGAAGGAGGAGGAGTTAAGTAAAGCTGCAGTCAAATTGCGATTAAATTTGGGGCCCAATAGACTTTCCTCCACAATTCCCACTTTAGTGCCTCAACCGCCAACCACAGCCGAAACGCCACCTCCAACAACTTCAACGAAACCAACAACTGTGTCACCACCTGCGGTCCAAGTAGTTCAATTCCAAATTCCCGTAAACACCACCGAAAACGAGATAATTCAGGATCCTTATCCCGAAAATCAGACCGCAATAAAATTGAATAAAGATCTGCCTGGTCCGGTCATCGCCAAGCCAATTTCCGTCAACACGCCATCTTCATTTGGACTAATTCCTGTGGCGCCGCCAACAACACCGAGTCCACTAAACCAGCTCCTTAACAGCTTGAGTACGTTCGAACAATTCATGAACGCTTTGAGCGGTACCGGTAAATATAAGCGACCACCGCCCCCACCTTTACCATCTCAGATCACCCCAGCAACTCCGAGGGACCCCAGCGGACCTAATCTTTTCACACTTTCCCAATCCCAGAATATTTTCAGTACAAATGGTGGCAGCAATAATAACGGCAACATATTCAACTTTTTGAGTCCCTCTAATAACAAGCTTGGTGGAGGTGGAGGGACGACAACCGGTCCATTTCACTTTCTTTTTGGAATCACTTCGCCGAGCTCAACAACCACTCCACCACCTACTCCCGGAAATAAGCTTGCTGATGCGGTCGGAGGCGTTCAAAGTCATCCTCCCTCCACTCCCGCTCCACCAGAACAGGCCAACTTCACCAGAAACGACAGAAGTCAAACAAACTTCTTTTCAAATTGGTTCAAGCCGCCTCCGTCTCAAGGACCTAATTCGGGATCGAACTGGTTCAAGCCATTCAGTCTGAATGATAAGCCTACAGATAAGTCATCGTCTTGGTTCAAGCCTTTGGCTGACCTAGGCCAAAAGTCTGGGTCGTGGTTCAAACCGCTTACTTTTGGCGGCGCTACGAATGATATTACTGAAAGGTCATCACCTTCCCCCGCTCCCATAATTACCACTAGTCCCACCCCAGCACCGACATGGTTTAAGCCTTGGAATTTTAATTCACTCTCCACAACTCCAGCCCCACCTTCCAAAGATATCTTTGGCGATCTATTCGATCTGTTCCTCGGGGGACTCAAGAAGCATGAGCGACGAGCCGTGTTCAAAACGATGGGGACGCTTCTAGAAGCTGGGGAGACTCTCGCAGATCTTTTTGGGGCTCCTGGAAGTCGAGATAGTACAAAAGCTCTAATGGGTCTTCACCCAAATCATGACCAAATGACCAATTTCTTTGAGCAAATTTCAAAAGGGAGAAAGAGGAATAGTGCGGGAGGGAAAGACGAGGAGATAGATGATAGCTTGTTAAAAAGTCTGATAGCTTTAAATGAAGTGCTAAGCTCGCATTCGACAACAACAGCGCCAGCGGCATCGAGTAAGGCGGCAACGGTGAGTCCCGAGGTTGAAGCGTCCATTGAGAATTTGGAAGAATTTCTGAGCACTTTCGATTATCCACGACCGTCAACAGCCACCACGGCCAGTAATATCGTCACTGCTTCTACAACAACGACAACATCAACAACAACAGCAAAAAGTACAACGACAAACGAATTGTCTGAAATAGACGCAGAGACCCCGACAACGACGATACTGCCAGAAATTGAGGAGAATACGTGACGCCACTTGGGTCATTAAATTTTAACGGGGTTATTTTTTATTTCGCTTTCTTTTTTATCGTCGCAATGTGGCTTATTTTTGGATGGTCAGGTAAATTTCAGTCTTGAATTGTGTCAAGATTACGAGAGAAAAGGAAAGCATATTGATAATTCCGAACCTCTGAGCCATGCGGATGCTATGGTAATCAATCATTTGCCAAAATATCGGATGGAAATAGCTAGTGGCAAAATTTTCATTTCGAAAGCGCAAAAGCAGTAAAAATGCAAACAAGGTACAATAAATATTGTGGACAACCTGAATGTAAATAATTGTAAGTATGTATATGTATTTCGTAGTTTAAGAAATGAAATAAATAAACTGATGTATATTTTCTAAACAAAAATCATCCGTCTAAAAATAGAGTAATGACAACTAGGACGGGTGTAAACCCGAATTAAAAAACTACCGGAAACGCGTTGTGTGTGAAATTGAGACATTTGACACTCAGTTCACCTTCCCAAACACTAATCTTGAATTTTTCCATGAATTTCTGAAATAATATATTTTGACCTTTTCGTGACACCGTGACCCGTGAGGGTCATGGAGCCACCACTGCTGCAGTTGGTCGAATTGACCCATGACGTCTTGCCAAAAAATGATCAGCTTAAAATTCTCTATAAGATAAGCGAATAAAAATTTTTGCCCATAAGAAAGCATGGGGGACCTTACCCCCCACCGTCCCCCTGGGGGTGGGGCCTGGAAGCCCAAAATCAATAGCGAACTTACTTTTGCCCTAAGGTACCTCCATGCAAAATTTGAACCGAATCGGTCCTCGTGGAGAGGAGTAATCGTGTTAACAGACACACAGACAAACAACTTAATCGCATTAACTACCTTTTAAGCATTTCATGCTTCCGGTAGTTAATAATAATATTATGATTATGGTTTTTGTGTTATGCACTCTGCGTAATATATTAAAATGCACGCAAAGAGAGGATTTATCTTTGTTCAGGTTACATTTCTCATGTCACGGTAAAAATAGTACGATGGCATTTCGAACGATGTCTCAATGCCATTGATTTTTTATGAGAGATGAGATCAAACGAGAGTGTCCTCAAGGCGGAAATAAAAGTTGCGCTCCGTCAATAGTGAGCCATATTGCAGTTCATTATTACTGTCGCAAATTTATGAAATCGTCATGTTCCAACGGAGATCTTGTCCCGAAAGTATGTGTTTTGGGATTATGATTGCTTTCTATTAATTCTCACGTCCGAAATTAATTTTTGATCAGCTTATTCAATTTTTATTGTTTAGGTTGTCATAACACTTCATATTGTTGAGTAATATATGTTGGCTGTTTCACTAAACATTTAGTAAAGACAACGTGAAAACATCCCAGTGAGCATATATTTCGCTAAGAATTCACAATTACAAAAAAACTGGTTAGCGTCAGTTAATACCGCACCTGATGTGGAAAAGCAATAATGGATTTATATTATGTTGCATAGATAGGAGCATCTTCGATACGACATATATATATCTACATTGCGCTTATTTTCTTATCCAAAACTGATAACGTTAAACTGATAAGGTTTGAGAAATTACCTACATGAACTGGTAAGGACTATTAAGTACATGAGGTAATGAACACATACATGAAATCAACGTGCGACCACATTTTTGCTTCACTTCGTTGTGTTCGCTTTCCTCTGTTTTCCTTGACATCTCGGAGGATTTTGTTGTCGCTTTTGGCTTTGTGTATGGCTATAGCCAAATTTTTATAGTTTCCGTCATTGTTCACTGCACAGAGGAAAGTAGTAGCTGAAAATAATAGGCGATAAGAGCTTTTCAAATAAAAAGTGGCAATAATGGTTGCCAAGATCTGACTTGTAAGGAAATAGTAAAGTACTGTTTTCTCCTTTTGCAAATTACATTTGCTGCACAAGTTAACGCCATTGTCAATTTGTTTCGACTTGAAGTACATTTTAGTGCATGTTAGGTGGATATTGCAGACGATGTCATTTTGAATATAGTTTCCTTATGATTATAGTCGGAATACAATTTTTATCGAAAAATAATGTTGACTGAGTGAGCTGACAATTCGAATACGCAACAAAAACGCGTTACTCACAATAGCACCGAATTTTTACTTGACGCTCCCATCATTAAGCCCTTCTCTCTATTCTCTCCTGCATTCCTAATGAAATCATGCACAGAAATAACAAATTACACCGGAAAGCGGGCTACATTATTACTAAGCCATAATAGCATTATAGCTCTCCATGTAAATACATATAAGTCTTTTGTGATATGGAATTGAAATTATACAGCATTTCAAAACCTATCAGTTCCAAAAGACGAGTAGTATGTCACCATGTCTACAAGTGACTACCTATCTCACTCTTTCTTCGTCTCCTATTGACTGCCTGACTAGATACAAATGCCTGCTTATAAGATGCTAATCTATTTTTGGAACGGTTCACCTCGATCTTGTCGCTTTTCCCCTTGGCAAAACACTTCATTTACATTTTACGCCTATACCAATATAAACCCGAACGGCTTGAAAGGACAACAACAAAATTATAGCAGTATATTATATTATTTTTCGCAACGGTAAATACATTATTGGCTTTCCGAACATATTTTTTAATAATAAAATGTGTTACAGCCTGCTTAACACTTGTATAAAATGGATCTATAGGCTGCACTGCACTGGCAGAACATAATGAACCCTTTCATTTTCCAAAGATGATCATGAAGATGATGATCACGCTGTGATCTCACAGATAAACGCTTATTCTCTCTCAAGACAATATCGTTTACCGCACATGTGGAATTTTTTTATTACATGTATATTTTTTATTATTATTCCCCTTTGGACTATTTTTTACAAGCAGCGAAGAAAGATGTGATATTTCGCCTCGGTGTCTAGCACTGCTTACTTGTAGCATTTTAGTTTGTCGCGCGTAGTCGTATAATAGATTATCGTTGTTGGGGACAAATTCAAAAAGTATCATTTGATGATCGCGTGCGACAACGGCCAACAAGATAATATGAAGATCCTCAAATGTACTTTTGTTGCCCCACCATCGTCATCCTCATATCGTCATCTCGATTGCGGATTGGAATTGTATCAAAACCTGTTAGAAATTGAGCCAGTCTAGAATTTCTGGGAAGAGGAACAAGAAGAGAAAGCCTCGCGCGACATTAGTTTGGATTCTTTGTGTCGCTAGGCAAGCTGTGTGGTGATAATTTTTCATGGCGGAAAAGTGCTGCGGTGTACATACAGTTTGTCATATGATTCTAGTGACCTTATAAACACTTTAGGTTTTGTATATCAAATTTTTGTTAGCGTTTAAAATGGTACCTGTAATTTAGCCGAGAGGAAATTAAGCATAGTCACCTTTTGTACAAATTGTAGTCTCAATTATAGCGTCGTTTAATTAATTTTTTGTAAACTTTTTGCTCATACGTCGTAAGTTATTAATTAATTAGTTAAATTGCCAGAATGAATTTATTTAATTTGACGACGTCGACGTCAAACTACACTGACGTTGGGGACATTGTTGGCGATCTAAGTTTGGAAGATGCGGACGATGACGTGCCATTGGTGGTGGCCATGGATGGGAGTGGTGAGGAAGGTCACGGTGAATTGGGATTTTTCGGTGATTATTTTTTTCTCGTATTCCCCCGCGAACAGTTTATTTCCATTCAGCTCAAACCTCTGAATCTCTGTACCTTTTCAAAAACAATTCAAAAGATAACCCGAAAAATTCTCAACCTTTTTGTCTGTCCTTGTCATCATAAAAGTTAATAGAGCTAGTTGAAAAGTGTAATTGACTTATTCTTTTTCAGAAAACTCCATGCTCAAAATTATTCCAAAGTTTTTCAAGGCCATGGTGACGCTACTCATATGCGGTCTACTACTCGGAACAACGTTCCTACTCATCAATATGTGGAAGCGAGGGTAAATAAACCGCAGACGAACAAAACAATATGTATTTTGACAAAATTGCACCAGTGCGGAAAAAATATATTTTTTACAAGTAAATGCAAATGTACATAATATGCACATGTTTGCAGATGTCGCACGCACAGGAAGCTTGTGGAAGAAGGAAAATCCAAAAATGGCAAGGCAGGTGGTCATCACCACAGCCCAGCTCTGCACTCTGTCATTGTGACGCCACCAGATGACGAGGAGGACGATGACCCTACTCAGTACATCGACTACGACCCCACAACACCGTCCAGCTCCATTCAGCCCATTAGGCCGAGCTATGCGGGTAGCGCTGGGAAGTACATGCAAGTGCCTAAGAAGGCCATGCTGAGACGGGCTAGTGGGCCTTTTGGGAGTGAAGCTTTAAGTAAGCCAATCATAACTTTTAAAAAACTGGAATTTATTTTGACTAATTTACATTTGTTTTTGTGACAGGTTTCGTAGGTGAGCAGTACACGATGAAAACGATAGAAAAGGAGCGACATCATCACGTACCCGGGCATGGACGTCACAGCCCACACTCACATCAGCATTTCCACAGCGGTCACAGCAGCACAGGTGGAGGCTCAATTCATGGTGATGATGAAGGAAAGTCCAAATCAAAGATAAAAAATATGTTCAAGGGAAATAAATAAGAAACTGACCATTTCCCAAAACGAATAGAATAATTACAATAAGACGCATTATTGTTTTCAGCATGTATACATACTCTGTACAGAAGAAAATATAATAAATTATTTTATGAGTTACGAAAATATATTTTAAATACGCACAAAAAAGTTTTTACTTGTCTATATATATTTTATTGAGGTTTCTTTTTTCCATTTCGTGAGTATAATAATAATGTACAATAATTAATTTGTTTTACGGCTATATTGATAAGAAATTATTTACAGTAATTAATTATTTAACATGTGGCAGGTTTTATCGTCAGAAAATATACACAGCATTTTATATTCATGCTTAGAAATTATTAAAACTATTTATTACTGGCTAATATTATGCGTTGCGTTTCTACGTATAGTTTGAATTGAAATACTTAATTATTTTTAAAAGGATATTAAAATGGCTTATTTAGGAAGATCTTCAACATAGGTAGTCTTAACGGTATTAATAAAAGCGGAAACGAATCTGACCAGGTCATCTTGCCTTCCTCTGGCTGCCTCCATAACTTCCTCGTGGTCAGGCTCGTCATCAGTATCATAGCTGGTTATGCATTCATTAGTGATCAAACTGAAGCCAAAACACTTGATTCCGCAGTGACGAGCAGCAATGACCTCAGGAACGGTGCTCATTCCGACGGCGTCAATGCCCAGCAGTTTCATTAGCCTCAGCTCCGCAACGGTTTCGAAAACTGGACCGCCCACCATCGTGTAGACGCCCTCGTGGAAAAAGTCGCTCATGCCGAGCTCCTTTGAGACAGATCTGGCCAGCTTGCGGAGTTCGAGGTCGTATGCCGTGTTCATTGCTAGGAAACGGGGTCCGAATCTGTTGACAACAAAAACGAAATTAAAAATATTGCGCAATTTGAATGCCATTCATGAAATGTTCTAATTTTTTAAAAGATGGTTTGGGTGTACGTACCGCTCGTCATTGGGTCCCCTCAAGAACGACTCGCCAGCAAATCCGGGAAAGTTTACATGATCCTTAATCATCATGATGTCACCCACTTTGTAATCCGGATTTAAGCCACCGGCCGCATTCGTCACGACCATCAACTCAACACCAAGTAGCTTGAACACACGAACTGGCATAGCACACTAAAAACAACAGCAAAATAAATCAATAAGCTTACTATTTTTTCATAAATAAATTGGCCTTAAAATTTTTATCCCCATTGCCCTCACGTGTCTTCATATTTTTATTCTAAGACGCAATCAAGAACAAAAGAGACATAAAACTACGTAGTAATCCCATTCATCATCCTCTAAACCTTTTAACCCTGTCAAAAAATATTCCATTTAGAAAGAAAATGAATGATGAAACGTCGTAGTAAATCCTGAACGCCGCTTAAAAAATTGTGCTTCACGTGACGTTATTTAGATAAAAAAATATTTTAGCCCATTCATTTTGATAATTTTTTCTTGCAATGTATTACAAAAGTGTCATCTGATCATTTTTTTTTCTTTTGATCTAAATCATAAGAGTTATTAAAAGCAGATCATAAATCTTGAGTGATGGGATTGAAGAAGAAAACTGGTTATTTTGTGACATAATCTGTTATATGTCGTTTCAAGCTGTCTCAGCTAATTATATCTGGTAGCAGAGATTTTCTATCCATTTTTTCCCTATAAAGCTATCAATCAAATGGACAGGATGGCGATTACGTCGTGTGATAATGATATTGAAAAATGATGGATGAAATATAATGGTGTTGCATCATATAAAATTGCTTTGAGACTAAAGGTTGAAATTAATTATTGCAAATGCGCAAATTGCTCTGGCAAATAATTTTTCAGGTCGCAAAGATATCAAAATTGCTTTATAATTTTAACAAAAACTTTTCCTGTGAAAGATGCTTTAAGATCTGTCCTAAATAATTTACTTGATTGAGATGCTAAATTATTTTATGTGGAAGCAAAGTCAAGCAATTTTGTACTTACTTTCCACAGTGGATATCCTTCATAATAGTGGAATCGGCCTTGCATGCAGACGACAGGAACACTTCCCATTTTTCCCACAACCAACTTCCCTGCATGACCGGGTACGGTACTCTGAGGAAAGTGTGGAATGTCGCCATAAGGAAAGTCAATCTTTTCGTCCAGAATGTTAGCCAAGCTTCCGAGGCCGGACCCGCAAATGATGGCAATTTTTGGGCTAATGCTGATTCTGTCCTTGATATACTGAGCGGCTTCTGACAACACTTCATAAGAGTACCTATATCACAAAAGTAATTACAAAAGTTTTTTATTACTCCATTTATGTATAAATTTGAGATAAAGCCAACACACTTTTGATTAGGATGGCATAAATACTTACGGGTTTTCAACATTTCCTCTCTTTGGCAATGGAATTTCCTCCTGCCCATTGCGATGAGATCCGTTTTGAGTTTTGGAATGTCCATTGCTGCTGAGTTTTGATGGAGGGCGATATCCATTTCCGCTTGTTTCGGCTGGGACAGGACCCAGATCGTTCATGGTGAGCCCTGCATTTGCAAACTTGAGGGAACTCATTTCTGATGATTCTTGGTGATTAAAATTCTGCAACAAAAATAAATGCACATTATTAATTTATTGTAAATACAAACAGCGATAAACTGTTGAAATCTATATTATTGTTTATTTCTGCTAATATTACTCCATTAAGCTGGAATGATTCCATAATTGAAAAAATTGTTTATGTCAGTCAACACATTAAAGCCAGATACTTTTGCACTTGTGTACTCAGTTCAAGCGTCTAGCCGCAACTGTCATTGTATTCTCCTCTTTGACTATAGTGTCGTAAGAATTCATCATTTGTTTCACAATTCAAAGTCAATGTGGTATTATTTATCCTATTGCGTAACCAGTAGTTAAAAGGAAACTGTTTATGCGCCTAACAAACTAGTTTTTTGTGGGATTTAGGCATATATATTTTTAAAAGGCGAGCATGCAAATCTTTAAAATTGTAAAAAATGCTTATACAGTAGTAGTAGTAGCAGCAGCAATTATATTTCTTGCTTATGTCATTTCAAGTATGTGTATTTAAATAACGAGAGCATAGATTTCAATCAAAAATGTTGATCTTGCGTCTCTTTCGTCGTAATGCATTGCCACTCTCATCCATATTTATTAGACACTTAATAATCATAATAATCCTGATGATGTGGAGACAATTACACATGTACTTATTACGTGGCGCCATGGCTGACTGTTGCGCTTGTATGATTTCACGTCTCTTAAGTCAATATTAAGGAAAAGTACAAAAAATGTACCAGAATTTGTGAAGCCATCAGACTTGCACCTAGTTAATACAAACAGTCTATTGATCTGAATTGAATGATGTTGTTGTTTGTTGCACGCTACATGCAACAGGACAACAGGATAATAAGCTGTTGCTGATAATCTTAAAAAATTGCAAAAATAATATTGATTTATTCAAATAGGTAGCTACTGCGTAGAGATCTGCTGATCATGCCACAAAAAATGTTACCAGAATAACTGACTTATTGGCTGACAGCGTATTGATTGTTCTTAATACGCAACAAGAGGAGCGTGTATCTAATCGTTCTGTTGAAATTATATAATTGCACACTTTACTCTGAAAAATTGTATGAAATTTCTGAATGTCTTAATTGACTATTATATTCCTAATATTTGTAATACGATCCCAACCGACTTCAACCTACCATGTGTGAAATTTAAATTATCACTGTTTTAATATTTAGAGAAATTAAAGCTTACCAAAAAGTTAAATCCGAAAATGCTTCTTCTTCCGTCCCAAAAACGTGAGCTATCCGGATGATTCACAGTAACTTATTGGTCGTTTGAAGTATTTTAGGTAAATTGGAGTGAAAGGCTGAAAAAATATATTTGACAGGAAAGTAATGAGTCGCTTTGACTGTCATGAACTGCAACTGGAACTGACTTATGGTCCCATCCCCAGCTTCCATTTTTATATCAGGTCGATTGAAGAACAAGTTTTCTTTCGCTGGACAAGCTTAAACTTATAACACATAAGTGAAATAAGAACAACTTTCCACGAACTCAACGTCGCAGTCCTATACAAAGACAGATAGATATAAACTACATATATCCATATACTAATAAATTATATTAATAATTAATAAATATGTCATTGATATTGCTTCTCTGATACCCTCTCAACACTAAATCCAATCCACTACACATAGATTACGGATCATGATGATGATGACTGATATAAACCAATTTTTATTATATTTGTAGGCAGGGCAGATTGATGGATGAACATTGAGACGACATTGCGATGCTGCTGACGAAAATGTCCAGATTCCATATTAAAATGATGGATGTTGTATGCACTCTGCACCAGAAAAAGGATTTATCTCTCTCTCTCGGTCGCTGTGGAAGTCCAATGATTTATGTAATCTAATTTTTTTCCACTATTGTAATAGCAGATAATCCAGCCACACACGAGCAGCGAGGCGAATGACGATAGTTGAGTGACGATGAGAGAATCGGATGTTGATTTAAATTACAATCGGATTACAATCTGCTGCAGTTTCACAGAAAGAAGGAAGTTGGATC